>JAHLJT010009419.1:155492622-155537795 GCA_031308135.1 Acheta domesticus
CTAATATTATTTCTGAGATAATTTCCGTGTATAAGAAACCAGGAATTTCAGTGCGTTAGGCTTCAGCCCTACAAAAAGGTTGGGTATGAATACCACCAGTGACACCAAAGGCGCGCTCAAACTAGAACAAGAGGGTAGGCAACTCCATTTTGTGACCCCTTTCCCATTAAACTTTTTCAATTACATATGATGCATTTTTTTAGTAAATAAATAAAACATACTATATGGAAAATAAAATTATAACTTCTGTTATACAAGTAATAAACACAATTGATTTTATGTTGAACCACTTACTGGGTTGCCAGATTGCTTATGAGCCTCAAACAATTCCTCAAATTGTCAGATTAAAGAAGGGAAAATCGTGGTGGATCGTATTTATTTAAAAAAACGTTTCATTACTCAAGATAAGGACGAGAAGATAGTGGAATGGACACTTTTCAAACATTTCAGGGAGGGAGAGAGAAAGGGACAATTTGGAGTCGTTTTGAGAAAAAGATACCATTCTTAAAAATTACTTATCTTTCTCTCAAAATTACGCAAAACGTACTCATATTTTCGAAAAATAGAACGTGACCATATTTGAAGATCTGTTTTGAAGAACAGATTTCATTAAAGGAAAAACATTCTGTCTTCTTTATTTCAGTGGCAGTATTGCTGTAGGCAGACGCCGAAAACACTTCTAACTTTTGCAATTTTCAAAAAATTAAGGAATTCAACGAAAATGAGACCAGCGCCATTTTTCTACGCTTTCTTCACTCTATCCTAATTTGGAGCCAATTTTTCACGAAAGTTTGAAAATGTTGAGGCTTCATATACCCCCTAAAATCCAAACACTTGTTTTAAACTCAGTGGGCCGTGGGTACGTTTAATCGATCGAGGGATATCAAACGCTTGCGTTGACTGTTCGTCGTCAATTTCTTTTACTTTTTCGTCCCTTCTTCAAAAGAAGACAAGTTATTGTAATCGTGCGCCGTAAAACGGCCAATTTTCGACAGAAAAACTCTTATTGCCGGGCCCTGGTAACGAAAAAGTGGATAAATCTTGCTCTTATAGATATATGGCCCGAGGTTTTTTGTCGTCCGAAATCATTACAACCAGTTAACGACAGTGGTACAACATAATTTTATTTTTTACCTAATTTTAATAATTCATATTTACTATTACTAATTAACTAGATGTGACTTGACTCGGTTTGTATTTTCATATTTCCCTTCCGTAATTCCCTCTCATAATTCTCTCCATAAGAGAACATGTAGCATCATTCAACTGTTTCCATATTTCCCTGATCACCACGATCCCTCGATCCAGCCAGGTAAGTTTTGTAGTGTACATCGAGATCCATATCGAAAGTAATAGGGAGTTTTTGCACGCCATAGCGGACAGCACTATCGATTTCTTGCGCATGCGCAGTTCAAGTTTCGTGGCACTTTTGCGCATCTGCGCATGCGAAGAAGATCGATTGTGCTGTCCACTATTGCGTGCAAAAACTCTCTATTAACGAACTATATCGTATCAGGAAAAAATAAAAACGTTTTTCCGAATTGTGGTTTGTGGTCTCGTTGGAGAGACAGCGGCAGGGATGGATGGGAGGGGGCGTGGCAGGAAACGGGACCGCGCGGAGGATGACCTTGTAGGGAGGCGATTAGCATCAGGTCGCGCTCGCTTCCTACGCGCGTTGTGCAACGCCGGGCCAGCGTCACGCGCCCACTGGCCAGCGACGGCGGCGCCCAGCTGCTCACGGACTTCGCGAGAAAGCTCAAAGCGGGAGGCTGCTCTTTCGGTGTTCACGGGGATGTGAGGGTTTACTTTTTATATTTATTATTTTATAATTAGCTAAAAGTACCCCTATTGGAGTGGTCAAGATCTGCTACTGGTGGCAGTGTCATGTCTCGCAGCACCGTGCCATGCCACGAGATTCTCTGCACCACTAGCGTCGGGAGAGGAAACTATTAGTAACCCAGCCGTTTTACAATAGTGATGACGTTGTCTCTTGCGGCGGGGTTATGAACTGCGTGGAGAGGGCGATTTCGTCGTGGCACTCATGCCACGGACTACCGCTCGTGGCATCGACCTTGTCAATACTGCCCTATTGTATCCAAAATCGACACATTTTTGTTTCATTTTCATTCATTTGAATTCGTTTTTCCTAAAGGCCTCGGTATGTAACGAAACCATAGACATCTTATGAAGGAAAAATCTTATTACCAATTGTTGACATAGTATATCACTAAATCCAATGGCGATGTCACCTAACGAAAAGAATCCCATTACCAGAGACGAGAATAGGTGACGTCGCTTCTTCTAAACATTTTAGTCAGTAAGAATGAATGAATTTTGTTGATTCCGGGCACTACTAAGTTCATTAGTCCCGTGAGTTTAGTGCATATTACATATCCTGGGAGGGGGCGGTGATCTGCCCCAGCTGGATGGAGAGATCCGCTGCCGACCTATATGTCAGCTTGCGCACTGTTCAACACTGTAGGTATGTCGGCCTGCGAGTCTTCGCCCAATCGAGAGAAGCTCTAAGATTCCGAGCGATCTCTCGACGTGTTTGGTAGTGTAGTGTATGTAAGTGTAAGTATGTGTGCGTGTAATGGGAGAGGAGAGGGGATGAAGATGAGAAAGGAAAGGTTGTTTGCAGCCGTTTGATGGGGCACTGCTCCAGCATTTGCCTGATACTGAAAGAAAAAACCACGAAAAAACTTCCAATCAGAGCTGTCAGTTGCTAGAATTCTCCGTCACACAACGGCTGAATCCGACCTAGTACTTATATTTGGGTTTTTATTTCTTGGCGCGTGGGGGCTTGTCTTCACGAAGGAATATCTTACGGTATTTCGTTTCTTTTTAGGTCGTGCCGCTAGGAGTCACATGATCGCCAGCACTGCTCGATACAGTCGCGATCATGCGACTTCTAGCGGCACGACCGAGAAAGACGCGAAATGCCGTGACATATTCCATCGTGAAGGCAAGCCCCCACGCGCCAAGAAATAAAAACCCAAGTATCTATAGCAGTGGTGTCAAGGTCTTCTACTGGTGGCAGTCGCACGCGTCTTGACACCGTAGCATGCCACGAGCTTCTCTGCACAACTAGCGTCGGGAAAGGAAACGGTTAGTAACCCCGCCGTTTACATGAGGGATGGCGTTCTCTGGTGGCGGGGTGACGAACTAAGTGAAGGGGCGATTTCGTCGTGGCACTCGTGCCACGGACTCCCCGCTCGTGGCATCGACCTTGACAACACTGATCTATAGTGTGAAAATCCGCTTCCGTTGGGACTCGACCTGCCGATCAGCAACGCTGCAGCGGCAGCGGTTTGTTGACACTGAGCAAACTCAACCGCCTGCGCTGGCTGCGTCGGCGCGCGGGGCGGCGTGGCGCGGCGCGGCGCGGAGCGGCAGGAATCTTCGATTTGCGAGCGGCGGCGCGGCGTTTACGTCGCGTCGCGCACACACCCCACTCGTGGCCTTGGTTCCGCCTTGCTTGCATGCACACAATTGGTCGTTAGCTCCTCAAGGCTCGAACGCCGCCCCTGAGCAATGCCGGCGGGGCACTTGGCTCGCACAGTCGGGCGCGAGTGGCTGTCTGGCGCGGCAGTGGTAGGGAGGGGGGGGGAGGATTGCTGAAGGGACCTCTCTTTGTCATCCGTAGGGTTTTTGGTTATGTAGGGGTAAATGGTAGGGTACACGCTTGGAACATTCAAGATCATGGCGGTGCTCAAGTCCAGTCTAGAATAGTGAATGGTAATCGTGAATGAAACTCGTAGTTCCTGCAGAGCCGATCCCACACCCACTGATTGATTAGTGTTTCCAGGCGCGTCAAGCGCTACAGTCATTAGTCCCGTAAGTGTAGCATATGTTTTTTATCACGGGAGGGTGATATGCCCCAGCAGGATGGCGAAATCCGGCACCGACCTACACGTCGGCTTGCGGGGTTTTTTCGTAAACCAGGTATCTCCAACCACCAGGACACCGCCCCAGCCAGGACAAGCTCTAAGCTTCAATTTTTGTTGCACTGTTGGAACACCGTCCCTTCCTCCACAAGCCCTTTGCTCGCCTTATAACATACGAGATCCTATCGTAGCGGCGTGGGCGCAAGAGGCCAATGAAACTATCGCTTTTCCGCACGGCACGGCGATTATCGCCAGGCTGTGAGTCTGTGGCAGTAGCGCGCTTCCTGCGCCTATGTACTCAAGGCGCTTTGTCTCGCGGAACACTAAGATTGAAACCGAAGTAAGCCATCGCGCGTCGCCGCGCCAGTTGTAGCCCACGCAGGGCACGGCCTCGGTTTTCCGCAGTCAAACTGAGTGGCATAAGGTCATCAGTAAGGTTTCCATTCCAAGTCGGCTACCTTCACCTCTGGGGCGACTTCTTCGATTATGATTTTTGTCTGACGATATTTTTTTCCACGCTACCTAGTATTGGAATTTGCGACATAGAAGCGATATATTTTCTTCCCTCAGGAGGGAATTAATTTTCAGGATATTCTATTTCCTACGTTCACTATAGGCAAGGTTTCGGTTCACTATAACCGAATCTTCTTATCCATATTGTAATGTAAGTGAAACAGGATCTAAATTGAAGAACCCCTGTCGATCTGGCTGGAGTGGAAGCAATTGCATTTTATGGTTTCCATCGTGTTCGCTCTCTATCTACAATAGGGTGCGACATCGACAACTCATGGATGTTTGAAAACATTTAATTTGAAAGTGGCCTTGTTTATTACTAGTTATACATAAGATTTAACTGACAAAAAATAATATGAACAATAAATAAATAAAAAAATAAACTGATCCTGAATGCCCGAGCGCTCAGGACGCTTTAAGGGCTGTCATCTTCTTCAGTTCGCTGTACAGCGCACGCATTACTTCTTACGCTTTTATATTAGTTGAAATCATAATTGGCGAAATATTAAATTAGTTTCTCTGATTTTAATAGGGAAACTTAAAAAGCATCAACATATTTTCTTTATCTCACAGTCCTCTCTTAATAATAATTTTCTCAACAAATGCTACAAAATGCTAAATTTTAATTTTTTTATAATGCTATAAAATGCTACAGCCTTGTTTTCTAAATGCGATTTTTTAAAATTTAAAGTAGTAAATTTTACCATTGCTAGCTATGAGAAGTGAAAGTAGTGTTTTTGGTAAAAATTAAAATTCTTGAAAGTCGTGTTTGTAGTTTACAATATTTTAACTTACCCGCCTTAGAGACCGAGTCCCCCGGGCGCCGCCCCTGTGTGGACCCGCAACCTGCCACCCACCTGCCTCCCCACCTACCCTCGCACCTGCCTTCCCGTATCATCTGCCCTGCCCCGGCCGGCCCCGTCCCGCACCTTCCCCGCGCCACCTCCTGCTCCGCCCTGTCCCGTCACCCGGTCCTGCCCCCGCCAGGCTCCTTCCCGCCCCTCCCCGCGCCGCTCCCCCCCGCTCTCCACCAGTCCCGTTACCCTGCCCTGTCACGCCACCCCCGTCCCGCCCCTCCTCGCGCCGGACCCCGTTCCGCTCTGTCCCGTCACCCTGCCCTTGCCCCGCAACCCCCGGCCCTCCCCGCCCGCCCCGTGACACCCCGTCCTGCCCGTCCTTGCCCCTCCCCCCCTGCCCCCTTCCCCCCGTCCCGCTTCATCCCTCTCCGCCCAGATCCACACGCCCTCTCCGCCCCGTCCCGCTCCAACCGCCTCGCCCGCCACGTGTCGCCCCTCCTCGCCCCTTCTCCCCCTGCCCACCCCGTCTCGCTTCATCCCTCTCCACCCCGCTCCACCTGCCCTCTCCGCCCCGCCCGCCCCGTCTCGCCCGCGCCGCCCGCGCTCTGCGTGCCCCACTTCTCGCGCGCAGCCTCGGAGACGAAGGGCGCAGCGCCGCGCGCACTCAGACGGACTTCCGCGCCGTGAGCTCACTCGCATTGTGGGCGCTCCTACTCCTACTCCTGCGTTTCGTAATCGGCGTTGCGGCAGCCGCACTCCCTCCGCCTCCGCGCGCTACGAAAGCACCGACTGCGGCCCGCAAACGCACGTCGAAACGGAGGTTACTGAACGATGGGGATTGCGGAGGGGAGACCGGGAGCCATTCCTCTCCGGGATCAACTTTTTGTTTACTCGATTTATTCGAAACCACTGTCAGCTATTAATCGCGGGATGACTTGTAATGGTATTTCTAGAAAGGCCGAGAGGACGTCATTTATATAAAAAAAGGAAAATGGACATAATACGTATTATCACATTTTGCTCAAGTTTCTTAAATATTTTGTTTACCATATAAAAGAATACTTTTTGCGTTTTACTTAACAGGATGAAGTGGAAAATGTAAGAACGGCTTTAGGGGTCGTCCATAAATTACGTGACGTAAATTTTGAGTATTTTTGATTTACCCTCCCTCCTATAACGCACTAGAAACGCCAGTTTTAACCTCCTAAATCAGGGATTGCCAACTGGACAAGGAATGACGTCGGAGCGCAGCTTCCCCTCCGACATAAGGCCCTCGGAGAAGCGGACGAGCAGAAGGGGGAGGGAGGAAGGGGCAGGCGGCGATTGCTGGTACCGAAAATCTAGTGGGCCTTTGCCGGTGTTTCAGGCAACATAATTGGGAAAACATCTACACCCGTTAATTTGCTTTCTATTGGGGAAGAAACGTTTCCTTTTGTAGGTACTGGAACAATGGAAAAGTGTTCAGTGTGTTCAAAAGAACTGCAGTATGTTAAAAAGTCCAACCTACAGATGCATCACGTAGCTTTGCAACCCAGAGAAATCTGCGATATTAAAATAAATTCTGAGAATTGACATTGTTCGCAATCATGGATCGGAAAAGGAATTTGTAGATTGAAGATTACGGAAAAGATACTGAAAATCAGGAGGATTTACAACATTCTCATACAAAACTGTACATAAAAAATCAAGCCTGGGGTCCAAATTCTCTCATGTGATCCCATCCAGGTACCTATTTGTTAACATTAATTATTGTTTCAAAACGAACTATTTCTTTATATTATATACTATTGTATAAAATATTATTGTCCTAAAATGTGGAAACTGTCTTTTCCAAAAATATTGTCTAATAGAAGAATGGAACAGGAATTACAGTATTGGTTATAATAAAGAGTCGGATATTGTTTTGAGTTATGTAATAATGTAAGTACTATTATAAAATCCTTCATATTGTTATTGAATGACAAACATTTAAAATAATAATTATCAGTTCAAAATATAATTATCGATTTTCTAAGCGAACCTTTTTCCCCTCACTTCCGTACCATGGAAACACTGTGAGCTTACCGCCGCGCCGCGTCGATCTCTGCCTTTGCTCGGTGGATCGGCTTGGAGAAGATTTCGTGACGTCACAGAGCATTGAGTTGGCAAGCACTGCCCTAAATAATTAACACTTGTGCCTACCCTCTACATATAAAAAGAAAAATAAATTATATAGCGATAAAAAGAATTCATATTAACTTTATTAGTGTTAGGTGTAAATAAAATTTAATACTGGATATAAAAAATATAAACAGACACATGTCTTCGTAGAATATTTCTGGTTTCTTCTTCGCCAGCCAGAAGATTAGATTCGATTGATTGAGTAGTGACTCCGGGCGCGTCAACTGCTAAGGTCATTAGTCACTTAAGTGTCGCGCTTGTTTTTCCTCGGGAGGTGGCGGTGATCTTCCCCGCTGGATGGTGAGACCCGGCGCCGACATACCATCGGCTAGCGGGGTTTTCCTCAACCAGGTATCACTTACCAGCGGGGCACCGCTCCCACCGGGACAGTGACTACCGAGGAATATTACGAATTGTCCACAGCAAACTAGTAAACACAAGCAATTTACTACAGAATTTTGGGAGGCCATGGTGATTCGCTTTCTTGGGATTTTACAATATCTTCTAAAAACTCTCTACCGAAAGGATAAAATTATTGCCTTTTATCCTGAAAAATTGTAAGAGTAAACCAGTGCTACAACAGAATGGCGCAGACTTTCTCTTACTAGTTAGGCTCGTTAGCTCTTTAGTCTGTGTCCGGTTTTGCCCCACCCTCTTCTCAACTACTATCAACTGCCGCCTGTAGATTGTTTTCTTCACATTTTCTTAAATTTTCAGCCTCCTAAAAGCGAAAACGCACGTTGATTTCCGTGTTTTTGAAGAGGGCGATGCGCTGACACGTCGTAGTCGATTCGTCATGACGGCAGCGAAGTGCTCACGCTTGGACAGTCTGAAAAACGTTTCGGAAAGACGAGGAACAGGGCCTTCTTTCCAAGAATGAACAATGAAAAAAAATATATACTTCCATTTAAAAAATCGACGGTATTGTTAATATTATATAGCAGTTTCGTTTCCTTGTTTCCGTATTTCGTTTCCTTGTTTGTAATTTTTTAATTTTAGAGATCTAAAATTAAAAAATTACAAACAAGGAAACGAAATACGTCCCTTCTCATGTTTGTAATCTACAACAGATCTGCGCAAACCACATCCCGTTATCTCGAACCATTCTCATGGTTTTTCCTCAAATCATTTTGAAGAAGACTATTTTGACCACCTTAGGCGTTCCCTCCTGTATTAAGAAAAACAGAGATAATCTAAAAAGATACCGCTTTGACAGCTACTACTTGGCTACGTCTGGCAATAAAACTGTAAATTACGTTCACGCGCTTAATTCGTTAATGTGTGAGTTTGCAGGAGGCTCACCAGTAAATGGCTTCGACACCTCTTGCAGTACCATCACCCGACATGCCGTTTATTTGTTTCGCGATCAGTCAAACTGGTAACTTCTTCTTAGAGTAACTTCTCTAAACTGTTACACGCTCTTGGTCTTAATTTCATGAATAGTCAGGAGCGGATCCGGCCGATCATTTTGGAGAGAGCCATCATAGATTTTTGTTAAATAATAAACACTTGTTATTACATTGTTATTTCTGTAGTGTATTATATTATTTAATATTATTTTTTAAATAATTACTTGATTCTAACATATATATAAATATTTAAATAGATTTTGCGAAATAAAAGTAGGTAACAAACGAAAACTCTAGGCCTTTTGGGGACGGCATTCCTCCCCCCCCCCGGATACGCCACTGGGAATAGTCACCGTGAGTTTTCTTTTTAGAGCTTTCGGTAGTTTCGCTGGCGGTGTCCCCTCCGCAGCGACGAGCGGTGCAACGTCGCCTGCGCGCGGGGCTCTATCGATCTGTCTGCAGCCCAGAGCCTCGTCACACACTACCTATATCCCGGTGCAGCGTGCCGCCCTTGCCCACGTCGACTCTTCTGGCTGAAAACATACGCTCATTGGCGTGGCTAGAAGATGAATGGGGGCGACCACACCGACAGTACATTTCCGACGATGCCATCGGGGAAAGAAAAAAAAGGGGGGGAAACCCTTGTGGGGCTGTTTCTTATCGCGTCGTCGGAAAATCATCCCTTCATTCAGGTTCTTAATTCCACACCGCTTTTACCTTTCGCAGCGTGTTCTGGAGACCCGGAGTTGCGTTCCCTACTTTGGCCTCCTCCGGGCCCATTTTCCGTTTGGACTTGCGTCGGGAGTAATGCCAGAAAGCAACCCCACTTCGCGCCTGCAGCAAGGGTGGCGTCTCAGCTAGTGGTTACATCTCTAAAGTTAGTCGGCGTTAGTCGTAGAGAGGCGGATGCACTCCTCATTCCGGGGTGAGAACCAATGCCTGGTGAGCTTCCCCTCAGTAAAGGGGTCACTGCCACGAGTGTGGGCCTACGGAAGCCCCAACGCGTCTGCCACCAGCGCTACCTTGACGCCAACGATGTGGGTAAAACCCTTGAAAACCGGGAGGATATACATAATTTTTCACCAGAGCTGGAGCAAGGGCCGATACCTTCTTTTAGGGAACTTACATTAGTAATGAATATATCGTTTTGTCTTCTCCTATTGGGACTTGTATTGAGGAAATTAGTTCCGTTTCCGGAGCCTCCTCTCTGACACGCAACACTCACCGTCCTGGATACTCGGATTGACATGAAATTTCACCACCTGATAGAACACCATGCAAAACCTATATACGCAAATTTTGAAGTGCTATGGAATATTATAAATAGTGTTTTATAGGCATTTTGTATCAGGACCTTTCGTGACCTTCGCGCTTCTCGCAGCGGGCGAGCCGTTGCTTCGGCAGCGCTAGGAACGTTACGCGGCGTCTATCAGCCGGTGTCAGATTTCCACGCGCGTTCGTTCCATCTGAACCTGCTAAGTTAACACCCGTTTTTGTCACCCCGCCTGCCCTCCAAGTAACTGAGACCTTGCCGATAGGCCGATAGTGTAGGCGCGGTGTATGAGTAACGTCCGCAGAACCAGCGGCGAGCAGCGTTTCCGCCCTTCTACGGTCGGTATGGTCAAGAAAGATCCCAATACTAATTATCGCAAAAACACTACTTGCAATGCTTCATAGCACGTAACATTTTGTATGTAGGGGTTTTGAAAGGTGCTGAACAAGCTGGTAAAGTCTCAAGTCAATCCGAGTATCCAGCACGGTGAGTGTTTAGTGTGAGAGCTTGCATTGGGAGCAACAGTCTCGGTTCTAGAGTCTCCTACTTGCGGGACTTATATTGGGAACCATAGACTTGGTCCCTGCGCCTCCTCTTTAGGGCACTTAATACATTGTGAACAGGTGACCTTGATTCTTGAGTCTCCTCTTTATGGGACCAGTGCAAAGGCAACAATGGACCCGGCTCACGAGTCTCCTCCTGAGGAGTCTTACATTGGGAAAAATAGTCTCGGTTCCTCAGCCTCCTCCGTGGGGGCATACATTCGAAATAATGGTCTCGGTTCCTGAGTCTTCTCCTTATGGGAATTTGCATTGGCCAATGGTCTCCTACTTATGAAGGAGATTACAATGGTCAACACGGGTTGCGGTTAAATCGTACGCAATATTTTCATCCAAAGTGATATTCTCCGAAACGATCTGACTGAAGTCACGAAACCTGTTCTTTAGAGTTACATCTTTAAATACAAACACGTACATCTTTTTGAAAAATCTGAGTAGTTTCACGTAATTTGCATGGAATACAGGCAATTATAAAAACAAGATTTTCTCCAAATGTGCTCCAAATATTGTCTTTAAATTTTTCTTCGAATAACCCAAAGTAATCTTATAAGTAGACCGCGGATATTTAGGTAAAAACCCATTTTTTCCTGGGTACCTTGTACTAAATGAAGTTTTATACATACATTTTAGAATAACTTGAAAAAAAAAATCCCGTCAATTTTATAGCATCTAAATGAACCTATTTCAATATTAAGCCTATTTGTGTCTTTTTATTTACCAAAATGAGACTAATTTGCCTAATTTCTTTTGACTGTATCTTCTTTTAACTTTTTTCTGTGTCGGCACAACAAACAAGGACGATATTAATTTTAAGTTGTGTTAATGTGTAAGATAACGAGAAATGATTATAAAGGACAAGGATCATGCGATAAAAGTCTCCATACCACTACTTCCTGACTTTGTGGAAAAGCCTGTTTCCGGTTCTAAGATAAAGCGATTGAATTTACGCGAAAGAAAAGTGATCTTGACCACCAATGACCAAAAGATACATTCATTTCTCTACGATTAGTAAGCAGTTTTACAAGAGATTGGTGAGATGAAGTAATATGAACAGAAATTGAGGTACTACACGGAGCATTCAAAAATAAACGAACCGGAGGTGTACGGACAAAAACCAATACCTGTATGACAGAAGTATTGGCCCTGGCTCTTGAGGCACTTGTCCCACTGCGGCACAAGGCGGTGGATGGTTGTCTCATAAAATTCCCGGGGCTGCATTGTGAAAGAGTTCCGTACGTACTGTTTCACGTCGTCGTCCGAGGTGAATCGTTTGTCTCTCAGACCCAAAATTGACCAAAAATGATGTAATCGTAGGGAAAAAGTCTGATCTATACGGAGGGTGACCGACAACCTCCAACTTGAATGCCTGTATAATGGCCGTGATTGTGTTGGCCGTATGAGAACTTACATTGTCGTGGAGCAGAATAAGCCCCACGGGCCTCAAACGGCCAACACAAACACGACCCTCTTGCAGAAATTCAAGTGCGAGGTACTCGATCACCCTCCATACAGTCCAGATTTCTCTCTCTGCGATTACGCAATATTTGGTCGCCTAAAAGAGGCTCTGAGGGGCAAACTATTCACCTCGGACGACGACATCAAGCAGTACGTGCGGAACTCGTTCACAAGACTCCCGGGAAGTTTACGAGATACGAGTCAGCCATTCACCGCCTTGTGTCGCAGTAGGGCAAGTGCTTCAATATCCAGGCCCAACACTTCTGACATTCAGGTACTTTTTTTGTTCCTAGGACTCCGGCTTGTTTCTTTTTTAATGCTCCTTACACAATATTCTATCATCTTTATTGATGCAGAAAAGTACGTGCTTTTGTAGCACCACTAAACTGACAGTGACAGACTAAGAGTGCTCAGGGCAGCACAAGTTGCGCAACTGTTTTTGCAAGGAATTCATCCACAGTACAAACAGATTTTGAGTTATGAATGGGGCTAGGATTTACATTATATAAATACACTGATGTTTGTGAAAAAACAACACTAAGGACACATACTATTACAGAGAAATTTATTCCACATATTAGGAATATCACAATATACACATTATTAGAATTACACTTTATTAATTAGCTGTACACATTATTAGAATTACAGAATTGTACCTGCATTTTAACCTTGAGAATTTAGTACGGCGTGAAGCCGCCACGCGCTGCCATCGGAGCCTCGAATTCAAATGGCATGAATTCAGAGAGCCTGGATATGCTGCTGGGGAACACACTGCCACGAGGTTTCTATGCGTGACCACAAAACATCGACATTGATTGTAGTAGGTCCAGAACGAACAAGTTGCTGATCAATCATATCCCAGACCTGTTTGATGGGCGACATGTCAAGCAAACCTACGGGCCAAGTAAGCAGTGGTACCGGCCGTTCTCCGCAGAAAGCTTGCATATTCCTCGCCACATGAGGTCGGGCATTGTCCTGCTGAAATATGGCATTTGGAGCTGCTTGCATGAGGGGCAGTACATCGGGTTCTAAAACTTTCCTAATGTAGCAGTTGCTATTCAGATTGTCCTTAGTACGTATGAGACAAGACCGCCCATTGTAGCCAATGGTGCCCCAAACCATCACACTTGGTGGGAACAACGCAGGCTGGCAGATTGCGATCACCACGGTAGCGTCGAATACGTACGCGCCATCGCTGCACCACAAATTGAAGTCGAACTCGTCCGAAAACTACATTTTGCCACTCAGCACTCCAGTGAACACCCATTGCTGTCTGAGGCGTTCGTGGTTTCTGGACAAAGGAATCCGACGCAGCGGCATGCGTGCCACCAGTTCAGCCCTCAGCAGACGGCGTCGAATCGACGCAGACATGACCACACCCGTTGCAGTGATCCAAAGTTGAGCCAACACTGTGGACGACGCAGTTCTTCGGTTACGGCCATGCGGACACGATGACGGTCATCTCGCGCAGTGGTCACATTGTGCGGTCCTGTACCCGCTCTTCGCGACGTCGCTGTGCACGACCCTCCTCTATCCACTGGTTCCACACATGGATCACTGTCGTATCGCCGCGCCCCGTTCAAGCCGCAATGTCACGGTACAACAAACCCACTTTTCGGAGACTAATCATTCTGCCCCGTTCGAATTCACCCAGATGCTGATAGTACTCCCTTTGGTGTCGACGAGGCATATTGGCACATGCTTGCTCGTTTGCACGTTGTTTGACGGCAAACTACTACTCCGACTAGGTGTGGCGTAACAGTGGCCTGAACTGTCACAAAAGAGGGTGCTACTAGGTCAACGTGGACGCCATCTCTATGCAAATTTCATCACTTCTTATGGATACACTATTCTGCACATCCACCGATTTTTAAGTGATCCCGACCAATCCTTCTGGGTGTTGCAATTTCCACAAGCAGCCGTGTATGTACATTTATTAATATTAACGTTCATAAAATTAAATAAAAATCAAAATATGTATATTATCAACATTTTTACAAATATGAGAGGAAAACTACCCAAATAATTTTATTACTAACATTCACATTTCCAAATAGCATTTCTAGAACCAAGAATAACGTCTGAAAACCGTAATACTCTGTGAAATAGTGAGCTACCAGAAACTTCGCCGGTTGGGCCTGAGAATCGACCTGCTGAAAATCAGTGGCGGCTCTTGCTTCGGTTGCACAAATCCCAGTTAGTCGAAAATATTCTTTTAATATATTACGAATATATACTTCCATTTAATTCATTCAACAACACATTCAATATCCAAGGTATTGCAGCAATATCGATGTATATGAAAACAAAAAGCGCCTAATCCAGTTCTCTCTCCTGCGTCTCGTGCGCACATGGGGGCAATGCACCAAAGTCACGCTCCTAATTTTATTGCGTTTACTCTTTGACCGCACATCCCTGTGCTTCAACATTATCCCTATGCGCCATCATCACATATTTCAATACATCCCTATGCGCCACCCTGTTTTTGCTCCGTAACGTACGTATACTGCGATTTTTGTAGGAAGAGCTCTCAAGATAACTCAAATCCCATCTTCGCGATGGAATATGTCACGGCATTTCGTATCATTCACAGTCGTTCCGCTAGATTTCGCACGATGGCGACCGTATGAAGCAGTGCTTGCGATCATGCGACTTCTACCGGCAAGACCGAGAAAAGACGCGAAATGTCGTGACATATTCCATCGCGAAGATGGGATTTGAGTTATCTTGAGAGCTCTTCCTACAAAAATCGCAGTATAAGATTGGCTTCCACCGCTTAGATCGGTGATGGCTAGGGACCCGTAGAGTGCGGCGTCGGAGAATATTCGTACAAATTTTGTCTTCGAGTGAAACTAGCTGAAACTTAATTTTACCAATTTTGCTTGGTAATGAAAGTACAAGAGTTCAGTCAATTCTTCACGGTAGTGAATGCATTATTCATGTTCAGAGAACTCCGTCGAGGATTCTCTTTTTCAGGAGCACGATTACAATACTTACCCTTCTTAGGAAGTAAGGGCGCGTCAGTAAAAATTAGAGCAGTTTTGGGGAAAATAACTGAAATAGTGCTGCTATACAGGGTGAGTCACGTAACTTTAGCACCTCCTGTAACTTTTGAACGGTTGAAGATATTGCAATGCAGTTTTCACGTAAGTGAATGAGGGAATGGGGCTAATTGATTTGTGTATTGATTCCTCTTTTATCACTTTTATTTTACGAGATATTTGAGGTAACTTTGTTTTTTCAAATGGAACTATACATATTTTTTCAGTCCACCATGACGAGCGTAAAAAGACGAATCCAATGATGTACATATGTACGAAAGCTCTGGACTAGCTTTCGGAATTGCCACATATTCTTGCCAGCTGCCATCTCTATCCATGCCCAATGTACATTTTTTTTTGACATTTTCTTCATTTTTCGGTTTCTTAATCGTGGAACGGAAATATTATTTTAAAATATTAAAGAACAGTAAAACCTCGTTCAAATGGCAATTTTCTTTGAAAAATTTAGAGCCGTTTTTAAGAAAATGACATTTATGCGCTACTATAAATTTGAAGCTAATTTTCACAGAACATTTTTGAGTTTTGGAAAAATTTCATTAGAATTTTTTTTGAAGCATTTCAACTCAAAAATACAATAGTGTTTACATATTCTGGTAATGTCAGTGGCGTGCATTCCAGGTAAGCTAGGTATGCTGCCCTTACCCTGAAGAAAAGATTAATGAATTGCCCTGAAGTAATTATTATATTTTGAAATCACCACTCTCGCCATACAGAACTAAGCTTGGTTTCACAAATCAGGGATTCTGGCTGCACCATGTGTTAAGGGATTTTTTTAAATTAATTTAGCAACTGGATTTATCTGCTTTTTTGTTATCAGGGCCCGGCAATGAAATGTTTTCTGCCGAAAATCCACCGTTTTATTGCGCAGCATCAGATAACTTTTCATATACTCTGTATATACGTATGTATACAGGAAAGTGAAAATTAAATGTTCAAATTGAAAAATTATGTTGCATATAAAAAAAATATTGATATTTGTCATTACAACAGCCAAGAATAGATGCGATAACATTCTCTAAGTTAAATAATTGATGTTGAAATATTAATATCTCTAAATAGTGGTAGTAGTAATAAAGAATTTATTCAGAAATGTTTCAAATTGATGTTTTACATAATCTGCGATGGGCGTTGTTTGAATCCATAGTAACTCAATACAAGTTTGTTTGTTTGATTTTTTCACCTGAGTTCTGACTGGTAGTTATAGAGTTTTAATTACATGTGTGCAATTGATGTATTGACAATCAACAATTTATTTACGGAATTAATCAGCATATTTAATTTACTAAATGAAAAATTAAATAATAGCATATGTGTAAGCACTCAATAATATATTTCAAAATGTCTTGCTTTACCTGCGTTATTATGGCATGGTGGATGCCATGACTTTTGGCAGTATCCCAGTAAAATATGTATTAATTTGTAATTAACAATCGCAAATTATTGTAGCACTACATTACTGATTTATTTTGTCAAATTCACAAAATTGTAGGCATTTAAAAGAAAATATTTTACTGAAGATTTTTCAAGCATTTAGAAAAGATTAAGAAAATCCTGGCCCTGCATAAACTTAATTAAGATTGCTACATAATGCTTTGGAAGGCAAATATTATAAACATAAAATTAACAAATAATTTTTTGTAAGAATCAACATTTGCTGCATCTAAAATAAAATCAAATTACATTTTCTAACTCAAGGATAATAAATGAAAGTACATAATAAGAAATTTAAAAATATATTTATTTCAGATTCACTGTATTACTAAACATAATATATTATCATTTTACTTAAAAAAGTACTGCAAATATTAAAACAGTATATATCTCAGTAACTCTTGGTAGATTATAAGATCTAATATGATTTTAAAAAAACAATCTCAATTTTCATTCAAGCCATTCTTAGTCTCATAAACCATTTATAGTGATCACATGTACCCTAAAAACATTGTTTTGTTTCAGTAATGGCTATAATCTACTAGCTAACTCCACCTTCACCCTCCATTCTGCAATGCAAATTCGTTGACATAAAAATATTTATTTATATCAAACCACAATAATTAAAATCTTCTTTAATGTATATATACCCTTCTGCAAACTACTAACACTGCTCTTAATATTATTTATTACATCCTTACTTTCAAAGTTTGCTCTGGACGTTTTCTTCCAGCAAGAAATCTTCCACTAACCGATTGAATTCCATCCAGTATTTCATATGTATGTGATGTTTTCCTTCTGGAAAGATATGTAGCCTGTAAAATAAACATTCATATTTTAGAGGCACAAACATAAATTATATGATTTCTATGTTCTTGTGAAAGTATCCTTAGGTTTATAGATAATCAATGACAATTTTCCCATACATTTATTTGGTCTTTTAAAAGGTTATGAAACAATGTTTTTGTAGGTTAGAACCTGATGAAACTGGTAGAACAGTTTGCAAAATGTTGTGTTCCATAACTTTTTAAAAGAGAATAAATAATTATCTGGAAAACCAGAGAACAGACAATCAACATAGGTTATTTATAATCACAAAAATGTATATAATTCTTATTTACAATATTGTTCAAATTTCTCAGAAGCAATTCGTACTAGGGCACAGATAATAGTAGGATTTGTTGATACTTTCTAGTTATTCTTAATGAAATCTATTCTCAATTTTACTTTATAAAATCATTTGATTAACAGTTTTTTAGAACATGAGTGGTTTTGTGAATTTTTAAGAGAATTTCCTGAGGTGTCAGAACCAATGAGAACATTCTAAGAGTAGTTTCAGTTGTTAAACAGCGCATTGCTTAAAGCACCGCTATACAGAACTGAAGGTCTCAAGTTCGAATCTTGGCCTGTACAAAAAATTTTTTTCCTTTCTATTATAATTCATACCATTAATTCAAGAAAAAAATGAGCAACTGTAGCACCAGCAGTTATTTAAGTTTCTGTACCATCTCTTAAATGTTTCTAATTTTTATGTACATTTATGAAGAGAAGCCCAATGTAATGTACATGAAGCAGATTAGTTACTAGTTAATGTGACATCAAAATAATTGGGATTGATTACTTTATAATCAAATTGTTTGCCTTTAAATTAACCTCTTTTCTTGAAAGTTAAGTTTTCTACACCCTTCTCTCTTTCCACTACACCTCTTTGTACAGATAATGAACATTTTCACTTGGCTCATTTCTTTTCCTGATATACCACTTCTCTTTTTCTGTTTGGTTTTGGTTTGAAGAATTTTCATATCTTTTCAGTGCTATTTGTTTGGTATATTCCACACAATTTGAATCTTCTGTTTTCTACAGAGTTCTATTATCTTGTTGATTATTTGTTTTCATTTCCTGATCTTGTGATTTTCATACAAGTTAAATAGACAAAATGACAGATCACCTCTCTTTCTCAGTCCTCTGTTGGTTGTAAAGCTTTTCAAATATTTCTATTCTTTAATTTTACCCTCCTCTGTGGGCAAAAGTAGGAACTTTTAAGTAGGAACTCTTTTCTGATATTTGCAAATATATTTTCTTCTTCCATTGTTTCCCAAACTATCATTCTTTTTCAGTCTGTGAATAATAGGTAAGTTGGTAGACTTATTTTATTGTAGGATTGTTTGTAATGTGAATATAGCACTTTTTCCTTTCCTTTATCTATTTTGTTTTCCTCCCATGTATGCCTCACTGCATTTGTTCAGAGTGTTCATATTGTTTCCAAATAGTTTTGACGCTGATGAAAGAATCATTATTTCTCTGTAGTATTTGTAACTTGTTTTCTACCTTTTTTTTGTATAAATTTGTAACTATGTCTGTAAGCTGTTCTTTCCCAATCTTTTGGAACAACTCTATAATAACAGAGGTGACCAAATTATTAGTAGAGTTATTGAATGAGACAAAAATGTATTTGTAACCATACATCTTGACAATAAACCGCGTGTACAGTTTTCTAATGTTTTAAAAACATAATTCATGTTCATAATTGACATATTTGTTGTATAAATTTATGTTGCTATATTCACATTACAAATAAATTTTTAATGCTTTTTTCAATTTCAGAGTATTTTTGACACATATGAATGAGTGTTTTTTTGAGCTAGTTTGTATGGTGGTCTTTTCCTCAGTTTCTTTTAAACTACATTAGATCAAATATTTTCTTTGAGATTCATGACATGATTACTTGCAGCCCACTGAAGCACAGACTGATCACTTTCTTAAGTTTCCAACTTCTTTCCTACTGTACCATGGAGCTCACTCATGCATGAATACGCATTGATTTTTTCCAAACCATTCATGTTTGAGGAGATCATTGGTTCTTTATGACCTGCAGGTATTGGTCATGCATCATTATACCTTTAAATGGGGTATACATTTCCAATACCATTAACAGGCATTACACTTCAAACCATTACCCTTTTCAGGTGCTTCCCAAAACACCTTGTAATCCATTAAGTCAAGGAAAAAATATTTACTATAACAATTTTGCCATCTGTAAGTTCTTCCCTTCATTGATTGATTGATTAGCAATTCCATACAAGTCAACAGCTAAAATCATCAGTCCATAAGTGTAGTGCATGTATTTTCCTCGGGATGTGGCAGTGATCTTCTCCTAATGGGCAGTAAGATCCGGTGCCAACCAACCATCAGCTAGTGGGTTTTCTCCAACGAGGCATCTCCCACCAGTGGGCATCGCCCCAGGTGGGACAAGGTGTATCTCCCAACCGGACTCCCCAGCATGTGCAATAGGGTAATGCATGTCAATGTGTGTAATTATGAGTTTAGGATATGAGAAGGCAAAGGAAGGAAAGATGATCTGTTACCTGTTTGTTAGGATATTGCTCCGGCATTCGCCTGGTGTTGATCAGAGAAACCATGAGAAACTACCAATCAAAGCAGCTGGATTCTAGAATTGTCCTCCAGGGAGAAACTGAATATGACCTAGCTATCCAGCGAGTGTTGAAAATTCTGTCACAGCCGGGATTCGAACCTCGGAGCTCCTGGTCAGAGGCACTACAATGACATCAGTTGATGCTCTGAGCCACCTCTCCCAGTCTTTCCCTCAAGTTTTAGGAGGTCCATGGTAATTTTATCTATTCATGCATGTGTTTTTCGTTTTACTCATACCAATTCAAATTCTTCTACTGACCTCTACAACTACTACTTTAATCATTGTGTTTTTCATTTAGCAGTCTCATCCTTCTTGATTGATTTAATTTATCGACACCCACCCCAGGGATATGCAGATATTAGATCCTGCGTCAACTCTGAGCATTTTTATGATTTTGAAGCCAAACCTTTGGGAAAATGTGATTGTCTTTTTCTAAAGATTTCACTATTTCTGCCAGTTACCTCTTTTAATTTATGCCGTTCAAATCTTGTTTGTGCACTACATATTTTATATTATAAGTAATCTTCTATTGAGTGTGATTGTGCTTTAAATGTTTTCTTCTTCTTCTTCACAACTATCACATTCCAAAATTCTTTGTTCCAGGCTCTCCACCATTTTTCCTTTTTTGGTGTTAAGACTACATTTTCCTCAGCTGCTTCTAATACTACTTGTTTTAGGATTGTCCAGAAAACTTGAACATTTTGTTTGCCTATTCTTTGTAATTTCTCTCTGAGTCAATGTCCAAATGGATATCTGATACAGATCACTATAAATGTGCCAGTTTTAAAATTGAGCTGTTTTCTGTTTTCTTCCATCTTACAACTTTAATCAAGAATTTTTCTATCTCCTTTCACAATCAATATTCCTTATTACTGTTTGGTCAAACATAGCAAGTGCAAGTGCATAAGCTGGCACTATCACAATTGGTTACCACAAAAAGGAATATGCAATCTTGTAGAACAATTTAATTAATTACCATTATTATGCAAAAATATTAATTTACTTGCTCTTCAAACTTCTGAGTAATTATGGTGAGCTGGCTTTACATTACCCTGCCACCATCATACTCAGTCAACACACAAACAAATACGCTACCATTTATAACTATTTAATTGCTAATTAATTATCAAAAAAATAATTTTTTACACTTCAAAGTTTTGCATAATTAATGGCGAGCTAGCTTAAGATTACACTGACACACTGCAATCAGTTACTACAAGGCCAAAGTGCTGAGCAGCTCACCATTAATTACTCAGAAGTTTGAAGAGGCAATTACATTATTTTTTGCGTAATTAATTACCAATTAAATCATTCTATAAGATGGTACATTCATTTTGTAGTAGCCGATTGTGATGTGCAAGCTTAAATCTTAAGAGCTAGTTCTACATTAAGTACTTGAACATCTGAAGAGCAATTACATTTTTTTGTGTAATAAAATTCAGAAACAATTAATAATTTGTAAATGGTGGCACTTTTGGTTTTGTGGCAACCTATTGTGGTAGAACCACCTTAAGTGAGGCCAGTGCAATGGTCCAGAGAACTAAACATTAAATATTAGGCAGTTTCAACACATTTTTACAATTTTCTACCATAGTAGAAAGAAGATTACCTTGAGTTCTTTATATTCTTAATGATGTAGAGGGATGTTCTGGAGCTATATTGATATCCAACTGTCCATGCAAAACAAATGTGGGACATGATATCTTTGATAATAATGTCTTGCAAATATCACCCTTTGTTTCACTCGCCATAATTGCTGCAGTGGCATCTATCCATGAAGTCCACATCTCGTCATAACACTCCTGTCCATATAGAGCAATATATGGAGCTTTTAATGCAGGTGAAAGAACTGAATGATCTCGAAAAGCTGAAAAAATATAATTATCTTACAGTAAAATAATTTACCCAAAAAAAATATAGGTTGAAATTTAACTGGAAGACACATTGGAAACATTTGAACACTTGAATTAACCTAGATAATCATATAAAGTATATTAAGTCAGAAACGCACTGCCACAGTTATTTTGATGCTATCTTTTACACTTATTGAGAAATTGTTTTGAAAATAAGCGCAATTTTACAACGGACAATTTGACTGTTGCTGTTTTTGATAAGTATGTATATTTTCTTCCGTATGGTGTCAATAACTCTGAAACTGTTAATACAAAACCTTAAAACAATGAATTTCATTATTTATGGGGTTATATTACAATTGAAGATTTTTGTCAATTGTTATTCAATGTTGGTTTGAACTGTCCTTCCAGAAGGATGTCAGGATAATGTGTGGTCATTTTATATTCAGAGCAACTATGTACACTATTGGCACTTCTGGACATTTTAGAAACAAACAATGAAGAAATACCAAAATTTGGTGTGAACGAAACATTACACATAAATTCAATTTAGGATGTAAACAGATTGTGATTTGGGCACAGAAGAAAATCCAATGTATATTATTTACCAGCAAGTCGACTAAATGCTACTGCGGTTTGAGACTGGGACTTTTCTGCCATATATTCAAACAATTTGCACCTCATATGCAGTACAATTCTGTTGATGAATCAATGATGCTACACTTTGGAAGACACGGCTGCAAATAATTCACAAAAGGAAAACCATTCAAATTTTGGTATAGAAATACCAATGGTGGATATACTTTCAGCTCAAACCCTACCATGGAGCTGGCACATGTACAGATTATGAAATTAAGGTATTGACTACAGCATGGTAGTCACCTTGGTAAACTAGTCACTTCTGCATGTTCCATATCAAATTTTCTTTGGTACCTTGTTTATCAGTGTTGAACATGAGCTAAAGAAGAAAGGTGTGGAATCAACTAGAATAATAAGAGGAAAGAGAGTTAACAATTGTACTCTATCATCTCTACATACAATTAGAAAAGAAAATAGCAGATAGTATGAAATTTGTTCTGACTCAGAATCAGTTTGTTGCAATGACAACAGTATTGTTACTATTATTCACCAACTTTGTCACAGTTCAACCATTGTGTTCTGTAGAAAGACTTTCCAGAGAAGAAAAGGATTGGCATGCCAGAACCTAAACTATTGCGTTCCTACAAAGCTCATATGGGGGGCATAGATTGAGCTGATCAAAATGTAATCCTTTATAGTTGCTCCACAAGAGGAAGAAGTGGTACATTTCATAAACAATGCAGAGCAAAATACATGGGATCTTTACAAGCACTATGAAGATGCAGTACGTTATCTGACATTTTGTCGTCGAGTTGTCAGTGCAAAGTAACAAAAAAGTGACTACCAATAGAGAGCACAAGATTCTCGATTAGATGGAAGGGAACATTATGTTGCTGAATTATCAATGGACGAGATAACACAAAGAACTGAAATCTCAAAATTGCCTCCATAACACTACTTCAATGTGTCTAAAATGTGATAAACCCCTTAGTTTTTGTTACTTATACATACAGTAGCTGATCTTACAGTAGCATAAAACAAGTTTATACGATACTTTCATTTATTTATTGCAACAAACTAATTGTTATTTGTGGCCGTAACCCCAAAACTTACTATTCTTCACATTTATTTGAAAATACCGATACCCAAATAAGTTACTAGTCCAAGTCTTTACCTTCACAAAGAGTTTCCCTATTGTCCTGACGTTCGTTTGTATCAGTACTAATAGCAATACAAACTCAAAATTGTTTTAACTTTCTTCCTTATAACCTCATTACAGATTTCTAGTATCATATAACTCAATACCCAACAAAAAAATAATTCAGGACTATCTGGGTCTTTACAAGCAGGATGAAAATGCAGTACATTATCTGACATTTTGTCATCAAGTTGCCACTGCAAGACAAACAATAGACTGAGAAACAACAAAAAATACAACTTCAGTGGTACCCTTATATTTGAGGCATATGGGGGAAGGGTCCCCTTTGGATATCTAATTGATTTCCTCACAAAATTGAAATAAAGGAATAGTAATAATTTATTTAATTGTCTTTTAATATTAAATATATTTTGATAAAACGCAATAACATGTTTTACATTTTATACACCAACAATATGTAATTGTAAATTTATTTGAAATAATTTGTAAATGATTGTTGTCTTGGTTTGTGGCTACCTATGCTGAGTAATACAGTACAACCCCGGTTTTACGTTCCTGGATTTTACATTTTCCCGCAGTTTACACCGACATTTTCCGGTCCCTTCCTTGTATGTTCATTATGTAAAGTTTCGCTTTTACACTTTCGAAATTAAATTTTCCCGCCGTTTACAGTTTTTGAAGCCATCACGGATCTATGAAAGCCATTTTTTTCATAGTATTTTTGCTTTCTCTGGCAATATTCTCTCTTGCAACGAGATTTATCTTGTTCCAGTCTTGCTTGGAAGATTCCTGGTGGAAAGAGGTCCCTTTTCGCTCGTTCATTCACACTACTACAATAATTGTAGTGTAGTGTGCTCCTCAATATAACACCGGGATGAGTATCGAAGCTGATATAGTAACGTGTTGGGCACTGCAGTTTTGTGCTTTGAAGAAAGTTTTAATTTCAATAGTGTTAATTTTGCCCTGTAATGGATTTAAAAAGAAAGAGAATGAGTCTATTCAAGAAAATCCAAAATTTTAGAGGAAGTTGAAGTCCATAAAAGATAATGTGTCGCTCTAGTTAAAAAGTTGGGGATATCAGTATCCACTCATAACACGATAGTGAGAAGCAAGGACTCAATTATAACTAGTGCTACAGAATGGCTCAGACTTTCCTGTATTAAGTTTCTATTTCTTGTGGTCTCAGCTAGCTATTCAGACTTGCCACAAACTCTGGTCAGCTGCCATCTATCGCCGCTGATAGTAATTTTTTTTTTTTTGTTCACATTTTCTTAATTTTTCGCTTTCCTAATAGTAGAACGGAAATATTATTTTAAGAACATTAAAGAATAGTAAAACGTCATAAATTGCATTTTTATTTGAAAAATTTGGAGACATTTTTAAGAAAATGGCTTTTAAGCACTACTGTAAATGCGAAATATTAAGCTTTTGTTTTTCCTCTCTCACAGGAATAGTTTGTGTTTTCGTAAAACTTCATTAGAAATCATTTGAAGCACTTACACTCACAAATCCAACTGTTTACAAATTGCTGGAAATGTACAAATTAAAGGTATGAGAGATATTAAATAATAATAATAATAATAATAAATACATTTGTGTCATTTTTGAAATAACAAAAAAATAACCCCAAATGAACTTTACATCATTTTCAAGAGAGCAATTAGCACTATACATTCGAAAGGTTTGAAGGAAACATTTGAAGCCATTCATGAGAAAATGGCGTTTGAGCGTTTCTGAAAATGCGGAATTTTGAGCTAGTTTTCGCAGAAAACTATTGAGTTTTCGAGAAATTTTATATGACATTATTTAAAGCACATGTGGGTATAAATATAATAATGTGAACAAATCACCGCTAATGGAATTATTAACGACTAGAAAGTCAAAAAATTACATTACTGTAATTTTTACAAAACAAAAGAATACAGCACAATGGTGTCTATGTCACCTCAAAGAGTACATTTCGTGCTATCCCTACCAAAAGTTTAAAGAAAAAATTTGGAGCTGTTTTTGAGAAAATCTTGTTTTTGTTATTTTTTAAATTTGCACATACTGCACGCAATAATACGCGAAAACTACCAAAAGGTTAAAAGAAATGTACATGACAATGAAAGAACTCACTTTGGAGAATAAATTTTATTTGAAAGAAAAATCTCTTATCTTCAATTTTGTAGTTGTAGGAAGACGCGGAAAAAATTTCAATTTTTTTCAAAGTACGAAAATTCAGAGTTAACCATGACAGACTTATGCCACCTTTAGAAGTGTATTTTACTCTATTCTTACATGAAATTTAAAGAAAAAAGTTTGGAGTTGGAGGAGAAAATTTAGTTGATACTATTTAAAATGTCTTTGTTTCTATGTTGGTGATGTTTTCATGCAAAGTTCCCTATTAAAAAAAGCAAGAAATGATTTTAGTTCATTTTATGACTATTTCTTTTTGTTGAGCATAAATAATGAGGTTGAAGCATTGATTCAATTAGAAGACATCAGATTAAAAATAAACCTGTGTTAGTCCAGATCTTCATTAATCAGACTTTGAATAATTTGGGTTTCATTGTAGTGGAATTTTGGATGATCTATTACGATTAGAGACCGGATTTTTATGTAATTACATATTTTTCTTTCTACCTACCGTTCTTAAAATTGTAATCTTGGCAAATCATAGCCCTCCTAACACAATATGTAAAGTATGTAACGAAAAAAATTGGTATTTATTAGCACTATAATACATATTTTGCTGTTTTCACAATATATTTTCTTATTTTATCAATTTTCTTCAATTTAATTGCGTATTTTGTATGAAAAGATGTATTTTTTTTAAAAAATCAGCATTTTCCCTACGTTATTGGGGATATATAGGTGTGAAAAGTACCATTGACATCGCATTTTGTGATCTGTAACCTTAATTTCCGAGAAACATTGGCAATCACCGACGTGTCATGCTTCGATGAGAATGCTGCAGTGATTGTTGCTGGTCGTAGATTTTGCCTGTTTGTGCGATGGCTTCTGTTGTGACTAGTCCTCACTTCTAATCTATGGTTCTGAATTACAATAGATGAAGCTTTTCCTATTGACGAGAAACTTGTGCAATATAAAGTGAGCACTTTTTCTAAATGACTTTTTCTTGCTATGTAAATGTTTTTTTAACTAGAGAATTTTAAAAGTATTACATATTAAAATCCTTGTTTTGAACAAGAGATCACATCTATCAATATACAAGAAATCAATCTTTCAGAGTTCAAGTGCATAGAATATTTTACAGCTTAAAATCTAAAATTAATTACAAGACAGCATAGAATGGGTAACAATGAAGTGTGTCTGGTTTTGAAGGAATGAAACCTGTCTGATTAATTTTTAATTCAAATTGCAAATATTAACCAATTGTGTATAAATTTATTAAACTCTTATTATTACAATTTAACCACTAATTTTTATGAATTTCTTTAAGTTAATAAATGAACACTATGCACTTTAATCTTCCACATCAACTTAAACCACTTTAATCTTCCAGATTAAAGAAAGATTGGAGTCATTCAACCAAGTAGAAAGAAAGTTTGAGGACTTAAGAACCAAAACTATTGAAGAGTGTTAGTAATTACAGGGGGTGATCACTAGGGGGCAGATCACCTAAAACAGCCCCAAAAATTATCAATAAATTGCTCTTAAAATGCCCTAAAAACAAAGAAAAATGACTTAATAAATGTAATCAAAACCCTTTTGGATTAACAACTAAAGCTGTCGAACATGTTCTGATGTAATCAGGATTTTCTCTATTCATTAAAGTGAACTCAGCCTTCAAACTTTTAGTTTGGACTGTTCTTCACCGGAAAATCTCTATTTTTAGTTATTCCGAAATCGGTTGAACCAGCAATGGCACTGACGGATGTCATAAGGGTCTAAAATTACATACATATGACTGATATTACAACTTCAGAGCAAGAAATCTAAATCGAAACCAGGTATAGGTACTCAGGAATTCTGTGGAGAACATTTGTTGCATCTCATTAATGTTTTTTGAAGCAAGTATCATTGCAATGATATAAATATCGATGAAATCAGCGAAAAATGCAATTAAAATGATGGAAAAGGGAAAAAAATGACTTATTAGTCGAAACTGGTGAAAAATGCACAAAATGACATATAAAATTAGTCATTTCCTTTTGTCATAACATAAAATGAATTTCTATACTAAATGGCATTGTTCTAAAGTGAAAAGAAAAATAACGACATTTCATTAAAATCTGTCCCTAGTGATGACACACTTTATTGCAAGCAATAACTGATATTATGTGATCAATACAAAAGTGATTTCACATCTTGTTCTCCTTGATCCAACGGATATATACTAAGATGTCCCCTTGCTTTGCTTTGGACAGCTTTAACTATCACAATTTAGGCAAGGTTTGTTTGAACCTTGGTTTTTCTACACATGAAAGTCTTCTGCACCAAATTATTGTGAGGGCAATTCAATACATAAAGTACAGATTACTGGGAAGGACCCCTCCACTACACCCTCTTTATCAAAAAATAATATGGGAATGCATCTCCTCTGTCCCTCCATGCTTCCTAGATACACAGGGTATGAGAGATTTAGTTAGTTCATAAGTGGTACTAAGAAATAATATCTGATGCTTGTTTGCTGTTTGTATGCACACACTTTCTCTACCACCCATAAAAGTTTTCCACAAGCTTGCATGAACAGTGCTTGAGAACAAATAAAGTACTCTCCTATAACACTGCAATAAATTACATATTTTAACAAAAACAATCTTCATGAATACTGCAAGAACAAAGTATGTATATAGAAAGTACAACAGTCCAAGAATATCAAAAAAGTTGTTGTTCCATAGTGCAATATAGTGAGTAGTGTGAGTGGCAAATATATAATAGGGGAAAACCTTTCTTGGAGCTTTGCTGTTGCATAACATCAGATATGTCATAAGCAGTAATGCACTGAGTGTGAGAATTCACTCTGTATCCTAAGTATGAAATAGACATAACAGTCAAATATTTTCATTTTTCAGTCAAATTGAAACTGTTTCATTATTTTTGAATTTTTCCTAAGTTCATTGGTATCTAATAATGGCATCTCTCACATGGCCAGGAGGCTGCATAATTTTCTTTCAATTCTGTGCGCATTGGAAATTAGTAATGCACATTATAAGAACAAATATTTCTTGTTATTAATTTTTGCCAAAAATTATTGTTACTACTATTTTCAACTAAGAGAGGGGTTGGAATGCCCAGAGCTCTAGAAAATGCATACAGATAGTACTTTTCCTCCATACCTAAAGTTTTCCTGTTAATTGTTAATGTTGACAAATTATAGTCCAAATTTGAATTTTGCTAACATTCACTCTCATCTATAAGTTTTCCAATGTTAGTAGAACACTATTTTTATTCATGACATTGCCTGTAATGACAGCAATAATTGAGCTGTCGGTTTCAAACCTACAGCTTGGTAAAACCTCCCCTTTGAAAATTCAATGACTCAGAACAATTAATTAGTCTCCCAATGTTCAGTATTGACAATGATGCAGCATAATTTTCTTATTTTAATATGCTGATGGATTCGTCAAATGAAATATTTTTGTTAGAATAATTTGTATTGTAACATTTTAATATTGTACAGAGAAGAAGGATAAGTAAATAGTACAATGATAGACTACTCAAGCAATTAATTACTTACACATTTAAATGTTATTGAAACCATTCACATTTTCAGTTAACCATAACAAACAAGAAAAACTAATTAAATACTTTGCGTTTTAATAATGTAGTGGTGAATGATTGTACATTTCATCAAGTATTTTAACATTATACAATGCATCCCAGACCTTGTTTATTTTCATTTATTTTTATTAATATCAAAAAAAGGTTAAATACTGTATGTAATGTACAACAGAGGAGAAGTTCACGATTAATATGTGCTACTTTAATCTCCTCAGATCCATCAAAAAATTAAATTTTAATTAAGATCATAAGTATTTTTAGAAATGAATATCTACAAATGGTGAGATGGAAAGTCCATTAAGTCACATGAGTCAACCTCAACATTTATCCTGATAATTAAATTGGCCGTAAAGGATGCATGTGCAATTGGAACTGACCAATCAAAGATAAGTAATAGTCATAAATCTACTTAGAACTTTACAATAATTGCTTAAAATATATCAGGCAATATGACAGTAAACTTGTACATTGGAAACAGCATCGGGATTCAATGAAATAGGGTGTAATACTAAACATTATATGATCTCAATATAGTGATTATAACATAGTTACAAAAATGACAACGATTAAAGTGCTAAATTTTCATAAAAACAATTTGATGGATCATAGGAAACTGGACAAGAAAACTGATGGAGATGGGATAAAATAATTTAAAAAAAAGTTTATTGTGTTTATCGTACACTGTAAACAATATAAAGATGTTACAATATGAACTTCAGAACATTTATATTTTGCTTAATATTAAAAATTGTAATGACAACTATGTAGTGCAAGGGAAGGAATCAACACTCATGAAATCAAATAACCTTGATGATTAATACATTACCTTTGTATTTCTCACCCTCTTCTTCACTAAAATATGAATTGGACACCCCATAAAACTAGTTTGTTTATATTCTGTGGTGATTTAGCTGCCATTATCATTGATGCGTACCTCCATTACTCCAACCTAACAAGGAATATTTTCAATATTTAATACCTACAATTAAAAAAAAAAAATTGGTTTAAGACAAACACTTTCTATAACTCACAACAGTTATCATTATTACCTGCATTAATTTAATTCCAAAATCAGCATCTCTATGATGGAATCCTGGGAGAAATCTCTCTTGGGAGGAATACTTCTTCCATATCCTGGTGGATCCCAAACCATAAAGTAAATCTTGATTTGTTCATGTTATCAATTTGGGGCTTAAAATCCGTCCAAATGGAACCTATTCAGAAAATACACAAGGGCATAGTAATTTTTAAGTGTGTAACACCAAGGGGTTAAAACTTTTTTTAATACCAACAAAATATGATTCATAACAATAACTCATTTACTGAACAATTTAAATGTAATGAAATATCACCACTTAAAAAATGCTAATTTCTGGAGCTGTTACTGTATTTGAAATTAAATTGTCACAAAATAAGAACAACTATGTGTGTTTTAAAAATCTAACATTCATTGTGACAGCGAACCCTCGGATGCAATCATGAACTTAACAAAACTCCATTACAAAGGTGGGGTCAGGTTGACCCCAGGCTAAGAAAATATAGTTCTGGATTTTTTTTTCCAAATTATGTTCTGGAATTTATCATTTATCATTTTCACAATAGGAAATCATTCTTTGTGCAGCGCTTTCTGTCAAGTGTTCTTTGGGTCCTTGTGGGTGGGGAATTATTTTGTGAAGCAATTCCACAAATATTCGTGGCATTTTTTTTTTTGTCCGTTGAGGTGAATGTTGTTGCTTCTTTTCTGCATATAAGTTTGACCATCTTGTCAAAATTTCATCTAAAACAAGCAAACGCTTATGAGAAACTTTGCTATGGTAATAGGATGCGGTTTTGAAATATTAAGCACACATTTTGGGTACCAATGTCCAAAACAGTAAAGACATAAAGCCATTGGCCACCTTTCTGCGATTCTCTTGCATGTGTAAGTTACAAGTTTTTTGTCCATTGCATCAACTCCGCTTTTTGTGGAATTGTACAGTTTTATAATTCCCCTACAACAGGAAAGGAATACAACTACAAAAATAACTACATGTAGAAAATAGAATAAATACAGGGATGGGGTCAGGGTGTCCCCACGATTGTAACTGTGCATAATTTTTGTTAAAAGGATTAAATACGGCATTGAAAAATTGTGAACATTAAAAAGTATTAATGTTATTAACAAAGAAGATTGTAATAAGAGATGTCAGGAAGACCCAGATCTCTGCAAAAACAATTGTAAAAGACTCAACCAGAACAGACATGCTGGGGTCAGATTGACCCCATGTTTGCATCCGAGGGTTAAGACCAGAGAGTATGTATCGTTAAGGCAGTCAACAATGAATGGTCTTAACACCAGACAACGACATTACACAATATTTTACAAGTTGCACATTAACACCTAACTACCAACTGAAATTGACTTCAAAATATAATTATTACCCAAAGCGCCGGGTGTACACAAAACGTGATGTGGGCCATTTCCAACCTTAATGTAATTAATATTAACTCCATTAACTTGAATTTTTCTCTTCCATCTAAACCAAAATGAGTTCACAGAATGAGTCACACAGTTTACAGTTAAAACGAAATATAAATACGAATTATTATTTTCAATTGTTACAGCTTTACGTGTTACCGCTGATGCTACTTCAGTCGACAGCATTTTGATATCCAATGCTTTAAAATGCCCACCAATTCCGCGTCCTGGACAACCTAAAGAAACTGGTAATCTGGAACCTGTGCAATCATTTTGAGGCGTTCATGATTCCAGATTTCTCGTTGCTGATAAAGAACCTGGAAGACAAAAACATTACGAGCCGACGTCTAAGTACGAGCGAACTCGCACTGATCCTACATGTGCCCAAATATATAAATATAATATATAGTATGGTATTTGAAAAACTTGAAGTGTATGACCTAACCGGTATGTCCGAAGGTAATGGTCTATAACCTCCGATGTCACAATCGCTGCACAATCGTAACCTGGTCGTAATTGTGTTGGACGAAATGTATGAAGATGCGTATATAGGTTAAGGAATTTCACTTGTCTCGGGAGAGCAAAGTGAGGAGCCACGAATGTCCACGAAGACATCCGAGCGGAGTCGAGCGATCGGAGAGCTTGAGCTTGCGCCACTGTTGTTGCTCTGTGCCTTCTGTTCTCGTCGAGACAAGCTATTTATATTAAATTAGCCCAATTAGCAAATAAATCAATATATCTTACTGATATTTTAATTAACTGTTTATTTACGTGTTTAAATAATTAAATGTTTTACTTGCAAAATATATTTATTAGTATCCGAGAAAATTTTACTTTTGGTAAGTTATTGTCTATCACTCCAAAATAAATTAAAATAACCAAACAGTTTTTAATTCCAAAGTAATGACTTATGACAAAAATACGGTAAATCAGAAGTTGACGGTGCCCGGTTCTTTCAGACGAAAAATTTCGTTCACCAGAAAGGATTCGGTTCTTAACAGAAGACCGGCGCCACCCACCGCCGCTCGCCCAGGAGCCTGACCAACTCCTTAAAAAAAGAAGTGAAATGAAAAAAAAGCCCTCAGATTTAGGGCTATCTGACATGAATTTCTGAAACACGGATGAAGTTGAGGCCTAATTCAAATAATGATTCTCTCATACAAAATAATACAAAGCTATCGATTCATTCTATTGATTCTTTCGTTCAATGACACGGTTCATTGTATTGACTTATTGTGAACGGGCACCGTAAACTTCCGATCAGCCAAAAATACTACGATAATTATATTAATCTACAATCTCTTAACAAGTTCCTACATTATTACTTTAATTGACTGAAAATTGTTAAAGTTGGAACTTTTTAGATATGGGATATGTAAGGAAAATCAATTACCAGGAATGTGAAAAAGAAAATTTAAGATAGTGCATTTACAGTTTATTAATAAAATTTTTCTTTAAAATTGCCCAGAAGCAAACATTGCATCTTCATCTTTTTTCTTTACTTCTTTTATTGACTTGACAAACCTTTCTTCTTTGATTGACTTGGCTTTTTTTAAGCACTTTTAAAGTCTGGTTGTAATGCCATTTCACTTTTGTGGAGACAATGTTTGTCTCTCATATGTTTATTTTCTTAGGAGATGTCACTTGATTCCTGAAGCATGCTCTTTGACTCTTTCACTGGCCTCACATCCCATATTGAACTGGGACACTGCTGATATCAGCAATTTCAATATTTTTTCTGGAAAGAAATGTTTCTTTGGGGCACTTGCTCTAAACAAAACTATGCAAACTTTCATTTGCATTCTGTGTTTTCCCATACACACATTCCAGTAATTCATTTTTTGCAAGCCTCTGATACATAGGAATTATTTTACAAATAACACTGGGAGACTACAGTTTTCATGTTGTATTTGCCATGTTTTGAAATTTCATTCCCATGAGCTCGATTGTAGAAGCACCATGAATTTTCTTCTTTAGGGCATTTAAAATGCAATGGCTTCAAGTCTGTTGGCATTGCATGGTATAAGGTGGCAAGTATTGCAGACTTCATCTTCTGCACATCTGGAATATTCTTCTGGATGGCATTGCGATAATTTGCTAAGACAAATAATTATTTCATCCTTTTAAATGACTTGCTTTTTACCAAGTGTAAACCCTTCACTTTCTATCTGGTTTTTTTTTGTAAGCCTGTTTTAATCTTTACATCACATGTTTTATACATTCTTCTTTTCTAATAATAAAGTTGTCTCCATAGATGTTAGTTTCAGATGGTGTTGAAAGTCCTTTGCATCATCTCCACAGTATTTTTGTATATCTAAATGATAGAGGACCCCCTCTTCCACAATACCTCACTGCAGCTACATCCATTGCATTTGAAGATCCATTAAAAATTACTAATTTATGATTTCTTTCCATTTTCTATGTTCACAGCTTTTTGTCTCATAATTGCTCTTGTTTTTTCCACAAGTGCCACAGTATTTGACAAACATGAAAATCATCACAAGACCCGTCAAGATATCCATTTCATAACGAGTCAACAATTCCCATTTCATAACGAGATGTAGTGCATCGTTTATGCCATGTTCCATCATACAATACTAATAAATTTATAACTTCATCACTACTGAATCTGAACATCTATGTAAGTCATTTCAATGGCTGCATATGAAGCCTCAATTTCCTCTCATTTTTGCATTATTTTTAATAACAGAGAGAACATGAGAATTGTAAATTGAAACATTAATTCAATGGTAAACCATTACACATTGAAACTGCTCTATTGCTGAATGGCCCCTACCTATTTGCAAAGAAGCATCCACAATTTTCCTATTCACTTTGTGGTGGCCCATACAAGATGATGGTACAGTACACGATGGCTATTTGAAATTTTATTTAACATTGCTCACAATTATTACACTTGTTCACTAACTGAAAGCAAATTACATTGAATTTTGTACTTCAATGCATACATTTGAGGATCAACAGACAGCACTCTCACGTATCCTTTCAGTAAATGTTCCTAAACACACTTGTGAAGTAACATGTAAGTGCAATTCTCTTCTTCGTATTTCACTGTTCAGACAGGAAAAACATCAGTGAACTTGGAAAGAATGTTCGCACTGGCTGATGGCTTGACCGGTGAGCTGACATCTGATACTAAAAAGTTTCTACTTCCTCAGCACTGGCATTTGTGACTGCACTCTTCTGCAGATTCTTCTTTACAAAAAGCTGCATTTTTATTACCACTACACTCTCTGCACCGAAATAATTCTAACCTGAACTAGCCGACGGAAAATAAATGAGAATATAAAAAACCACCTACCAAATAACTATGTTATAGAAAGTTAAAATAAAGAAACTAATGTGAATAATAGTTTGGAATTCTTCGTTTTAAAACGAAAGTTCGCAACAAATCTTGTTAATGGCGTTAACGACCACTTAACATTAGAAACATTAAATTTCTGACAGATTTCGATTAAAGATTTGCGCCATGGAAGTCCGTCGTGCTCGCGCATGGACTTCGCTCGACTCCGCTCGGGTGTCTTCGTGTACGTTCGTGGCTCCTCATTTTGCTCTCACCGAGACACAAGTAGGAATTTCGGCCCACTTGTTGGATTGAGTGCACATTGGGTGTCGGCCAAGGCAGGCCGTGTTGTTGGCCCATGAACTTCGTACTATTGCTTGTTAATAAAGGTGGGTCTTGTAGGTGTCTTGTGACAAATCATCAGCTGTGACGCGTTATTCAATCGGAGCTTTAAATACAAATCTATTGTCATAACGAAACTCTTAATTAATAAGAACGTCCACGCTGATTGTGTCACAAGTTATAACTTATGTACGACGATTTTTCTTTCTTGTCGCATCGGTGGGGGGGGATCATCAAAACGGAAATCTCACGGTATTTCGCGTTGTTTCTCCGTTGTGCCGCCAGGAATCGCATGATCGCCAGCACTGCTCGATACAGTCGCTATTATGCGACTCCTAGAGGCACAACCGAGAACATTTCATTTTATTGACCCCCCCCGTGCGCCAAGAAAGAAAAATATAAGTACACTATGATCGGACAAAAACCTTTAAGCATGAATCTGGAATGAAGTCAATGTTAGTATAGTTGCATGGCTTTGCGCTGTATTCGAGACGGAACATGTTAAAATTGTATGTTAATAATAAATACAAATGAACCACCGCGAAATAAATACATGATATGATCCCAAATGCATATCACAATAATCCGTAACAAGTTTCCTACAATGGGTAATAGTTGCTGCAGTGAAGCCATGGGCATCTCTGGGAAGTACCGTATCTACAATTTTGAGGGACATCAAAAAAGTGTGAAAATCTTTGAGCTACCAGAATTTTAACTAAGCCACAGCCAAAATATTTGCATTGATTCATTGCAATTAACAAGGTGCACACAGTAGTTCCTGTCAAGTTATCGCAGCTCCTTGAATTAAAAAAATCACGGTGACAATGGAGGTGTCCAAAAAGATGTCACCATAGACGTGGTTCTCTATGGACGTCACAACGTTTGGCGGGAATGTGGTGACAAGTAGTATTCTGTACTTGTCAAAATTGTTTTAGGCATTAGTATGCGCTGGTGTTTCCTAGAGAATTAGTAAATGTTTGGCTACATTACTTTTTCCTTGACGATTAATGGCAACTTATTCATGAGTTTCTCACAAACAATAATTGCTTCAAAGAATATTTTACAAAACCTGTATTTAAACTGGATTTCTCAGACTTAACACTTTACAACATTCCCTAAGTAATATTTATCTACACAAAATAAATGAGACAAAGATCCTACTTCGCTGCCCTGGGTTTGGGCTGCGCTAGCAAGGCCAAATAGAGCGCGCCGAAAAAAATTAATGGTTTTCCAAACGCTTTTGACCAGCAGTTTACATAAAGATCAGAGGCGTAGACTCCATGTATGCGAGTGATGTGTTGCATCCCCTAGTTTTTCATTACTCTTTTCAGTAATGGTACATTCTTCAATGAGCGTTAGAATGATAGCTATTAAGCTATTATTTTTTTCACGAGTAGATGTTTATGACACGACGCGTGATATTAGCGACTGTATCGAGCAGTGCTGGCGATCATGCGATTCCTGGCGGCACAACGGAGACGACGCGAAATACCCCGTAGATTTTCCGTTTTGATGAACTACCCCCCCCCAAGCGCCAAGAAAGAAAAATCGCGTAGGAGCGAGTTTCGAAATTCTACGAGAGAATAATAGCCATTCTACGCGAGTAGAAGACTATACTTTCTCTACGACCTGGAAATATTCAGAATAGATTTTGAACAGATTTTTATGTTTTATTTGAAACTTATGATATATTAACGAAATACATAAACCATAGCGTATGCGATTTGCTCTAACATCGTACATCGCAGAAGGCCATGCATAAACAATTAAACTAACATAACATTTTTAATGAAACCTTAATGGAGTCTAAGAATTACCTAATTCAAACAATTGTAATATAATGGGTACAAATAGTATATAAGCATAATAAGTTTGAATTTATTTGCTTACAACATTAATGGTGAATATTACTGCAGTTAGAATATTTATCACTGAATGTGTTGACTCTTCAGCAAATTGACATCAGTAGTAGTAAGCATGTTGTTGGTAAGGAATTTTGCATGCTTTTATTATGCTCTACAGATTCCAATATTTGTTTGCAGTATTCGTTTTATTGCCATAGAATCATTTATGTAGCCTCAGCTACCAAAGTACTTTTCCAGCCACCGTGTCGTTTGAGAGACGTGATATCTCCACCTGCATCAACTAAATAAGGTGGAAGAAGATCTACGGAAACTATGAGCAGTATATAAATTTACATTCGGTAACTTTAAATATGTAGCTATTTTTTTTCCCATAAGTCCAATTTATTAATACCAATTTTCTGCATTGTGCACTTCCCGTGTTGATAGTTAAAAAAAAGTGAAGGTGTTTGCACATTAGCCGGGCGAAGGTCAGTATTTTCTTACATATTTTATAAAGTTACCAGTACCAGTAAAAATTTTCTCAGTTTTTATTTTCGAATTGGGTATTGTTACCAAATAGGCTGTTCGAAGATCTTGAATGTCTTCCATTTTCATGGAGTGCATCTCGTTACTTCGACAAGCACTCATTATTCCCATTATTAGGGCTACCTGAAGAAATGCAAAGGATTTGTTAGTTAATACACTACAAAGTAATCATGTCTGCAAATATTTATTGAATTACCTTTGTTGCAAGGTAAATATAGTCTGGAGCTTCTGTGATGAATTTACTTACCTCTCCTGTACCTCATCAAACGTTTTGATTTTTTAACGTTATAGCCTACTGATTTTCTTTTCAGAAAGCACGCAATTTGGGATAAGCGTCTATTTTAACTTCATCGGTGTATGAATACTGTGTTTCTTAGCATGGAGTAAAATTTTTCATAAACTAGAGGGCTTGTACTGTTCAGATAGTTTAGCGAAGTAAGCTAAAAAAAACGTTCTCGCTAAAAGAATTTACCCTATTAGTCTTTCGCCACTCCATGAATGATGAATATGATTGCTCATAATACTTTTTGATTTTGTGGTAATAATTGTAGGTGTTGTGGAATTTGCAATTTCATCAATTTCAGGAGGCGTTCAAATTTCATTGTCGCTGTTGCTGCCTTTCTAGATAATTTTTTGTTGAATTTATCATTTCTAATGTAACGAAAAAAACAACATGAAACAACGAAATCACTTTACTGCAGTTCAAAAGAAGCAACGAATCGCACAAGAGAAAGCAATTTTGCCCGTGGCTTCCGAAAATTCGAGTATTGTGATTGGTCTTGGAATAATAACTTGGAATTCACGGCCATTGAGGAATGGATGTCATTCTTCGCTTAGAACACACCAGGAATGCATACATTATTAATGGTCGTAGAGAAAGTAATTTACTTTCTTCCCGTAAGCATCTCCCTCTGTTTCTCTATTCCCTCTCGCCATTTACGTGCGCTGGCTAATAGGCGGTATTTCCTTCGCTGGATGTGACGGGACAAGAAGCATCCCTGAACGACATCGCTACTTTGGCGAGGTCATTGAACTCACGGTCATGCGCTGTGTGGTTTGCTGTGAGGTTCGACGGCCAATGATGTAACCAGACCTCTCACATCTCAGGCTTCTGAGTTCTCATGGCTGGTTCGGTATCCCCTCCCAAGAACCTTCCATATCCCTCTCTGATGCAGTCATATTCGGCAGTACGCCTGGGATCACAGACGTCACGTGCCGCAATTGTGGTCCCCGAAGCGAGGGGAGCGGGGCGCGGGCGCAGGGGGCAGAAGGCACGACTGTCTTTCGTCACAACTGCACGTCTGTCAACTATGCTTAAAACACATTGCAACCTGATTCAGTTTAGGTGGGTAAGACGATGTGGTTAGCAGGCCTGACAAAACAAGATCACTGCCTTATGTAAGAAAATAGTAGGTAAAGTCTGTTCAGCTTAGAATGATCCCGATGTAATCAAATACCCATCCTTAATAGAGCCTCTTATAGGTTGCTTGGATTTGCGGGTGTGTACGTGTAACGTTTCACTTCTGAAAATAGTTCTCAGCAAAATTATAAATTCCTTGTTAAAATGAAAGTTTGAAATACAACAAGAGATTCAGAGGAAGGAAAACCATGGTAGAATCCAGAAAATTGTAACTGAAACTCTGAATCGGACCACTGTTCCGAAAACGCCGAGGCCAGGCATCAGTAATGGCGCGAAGGAACCTTATGCCCGTCGTCCGTGTAGACAGCTATCGGCGGTTGATTTGTACAAAAGTCCAAACGCAGCGTTCGTTGGGCTCCGTGAGCAGTAGACCGATCAGTTGTCTTCGCTTAGTGCAGCAAGATCGGTGTAGCATCTTTTAATAATTTTAATTTTTAGGCGTATCTTATTATTTTATATGCGGATGCTGAGGCAGAAGTCTTTTACAAACATACGAGAGGTAAACCATTTATACAGGTTGAAAAAATGTAGTTTTAGTGTTTTCTCGTGTGGCTGAAGAAAATACTGCATTGGCGTCGCCGCACATCGGGGACAACGGAAGTGTCTTCGTAAGTTGTGATGAAAGCACGCAGAGGTGAGTACACAAAGAAACACTTGTCATATCACGGAAATAAACGATTTTGGTGTTGAACCTCTTCCGGACGCGTCGGCAAAGAGTAGGAATGATGATGTGAAACGGGATGCGTGTGTAACTGCTGCTGAAATCGGAACTTAATTTTATATCGCAGGTGAGATCGCAGTTCGCGTACGCTGCTGACAGTTCGTATACACGTGTACCATTAAGGAGCCCTGGGCAATCGGCAATGAGATTAGTAGACGCGGATGAATACTATGCTTCTTTGTTTACATCAGATCATTCTTAGGCTGAACAAAGATTAGGGACAGTCCGTGAAGTTTGAAACGGTGCGGTGTGTGCGTTATTTCTCGTTCGTGCTTGTGTGTCCTTCGTTGTAGCGTAAAGCTGTTTCGTACTGAATGTGCGTTAAATACTACTTTGTGTAACTATTGATGCGTTAAAAAGAGATCGTGATTCGAAATTGTAACGTGAAAGAATAAACGTGTGTGGAAAGGACGCGACATGGCGAGCTCATCCATACATTTATGGCGGTAGATGTGTTACTTTGTGACATAGAACAGTAGTGAAACGTCTCATTGTTCAATAGACAGGATTCTTCAAATTCCGTTTAGTTCTTTCTCGTATTCGAAACACTTAAGGTAATTAGTGATTTACAACCAGACAACGCAAATCGATCTCGAGTTCAAAAATAGATATGTACTTTTTATGGTTAATTTTTTTGTTTATTGTTTTGTTTATGAATATAATTGTGATTTTCAAGAAGATTCAGTAGGTATCCTAATCTGCAAAATAACTTCTAAAATCTTCAGAGTAAAATAGAATGACGCAGCTTTAAATATGTGCAATTATGCCTTCAACCTTTAATATCATGATCGCATCCCCACATCTACTAGTCAGGAGATGCCACTGCAGGAACGTTGGTGCAGCTTATGACTTGACGGTCGCCTCCTCTGCTCTCTAGACGTGTCAGGCACGGCTTCTTGAAAGGTGGCAAAGAGACGCGGTTGCCAAATTACCAAAACAAGAACAAGTGCTCTCAGACATGGGTTGCGAGTTAAACTAAAACCTGTTTTACATATGTGACGAAATGCGAATGCAAACATAAGCCCACACTCGTCCACACCCACGCCAGATAATCATCGATTGCAGACGCGGCGAGCAAGGCGCGGTTTAAAGGGGCGCGCGTTTTAAATTGATTCGCGCAATACCCGCGGCATAGCGCGGAGCACGATGACGTATGGCGGTCGAAGGAAAGGGAAATGACGCGTTGTTTCCCCTCGAGAGAGGGATGACTCGATCCATAAAAACGCCGAACGACGGAGTATTATTCTTTCTGTTCCCGATCACCGTCCGAGCGACATCATCAAATTGAGTTCTTCAGAGAGTTAGATAGGAGTGTTGAGCGTCAGAGAAATGCGTAGTTAGGCACGGCGTGCATAGACTTTTGAGAAAAAGTATACAGTATCGAGGACGGGCGCAAGTGCCGTGAAGTAGTTGAAAGAGTCTGTGGTTCACGAAAGGGGATGGTGATTGCATAACGCGCAGTTACCAGTAGAAAGGCGCTAAATAGAAATAATTGTGAAACGAATACGCCCAAATTTGAGCAAACAGGCAACTCCATTCATCTTGCGTCGTGCATGAGACTATTCGCACCCCGGGTTGATCGGCGACGACGGGGGAAAGAAGCAAAAGGACGTGGTCGTGGGGTCCGTGGGAATCAGACGATAGAAGAAGAAAGAACGGACGTGATCGAGAGGGTCCATGGGAATCAGGTCGATTAGAAGAAAGAGACGTCGCGAAGGACCATGGGAATCCGGCCATAGAAGAAGGGACGGCCGCCGCGACGAGCAGCGGACGACCGACGCGGATCGCCTCGCGACGCCGCCGCCGGGCGCACCTGGCCTCAGCGTGACGTAGTCGGCGCGACGCGCACCGACCTTGTGTCGTCGCCTCCAAGGCCGAGGCACGCAGCTGGCGAGACTCGGCGAGGTAACAGTGAGCTGCGAACTGCGAGAATATTGGTCAACGCCCCGTGGCGATGAGAACTGTAAAAGGGGAACGTTGTGGTGGGTAGAGCGCCATAATTCACGGAACTAGCAGAGATCATAGAATTGACTGGCCATTTTTTAGTAACTGACAGGGAAAATTGTATAAATTGTGTTAATTTTGTGATATTCATAGCAAAGATTTTTTTATTGAAGAGTACGATCCAATTATCAAACTTATTGTCAAATTGATTTGATAGTGAATGTCGCAAGTCTGAACCCGGGCGTCAACCGGGCGACTTCAGCTGACAATTGTTGTACAATTCTAGATTAAATAATCGACTGGAATTCCCAAGGTAGGATAGAAAGAATATTGAATGAAAGTCACATCGACAAGAGAGAAGATACCAGTGATTTATTTTTTTGTGTTCAAATAATCAGTGTCATCATTTAAAAGGTTAAGAAAATTACCCAAGTTTATTGATTTATCTATGGATTTGTTTGGATTCCCTCTGACACCCAAAAGTTACCACTGCTCTGAGGTAATTAAAAGCTCGCAAGAGCATGAGATCTATGAAGATCCCGGACAGGCGTCTAGGGATTGCTAGTACGGTTTTCGTCAGGATATATATAGTGACCGTACTTGGTGCTGCTGTCGGACAGTAAGCTGAAAGTCAATCTTACAATGACAAAAGGAGCAGGGTGGTTTTTGGGGGATCGCCTTGATATAACACTTGTTGGCATGTTCTTAAATGAAATCCATTGAAAATGCTCTCTACTTCATTTATTATTACACATTAGTTAATTTTGTTACAAAACAAAATGGCACTTTTATTTCTCATAACAGCTCACCATGTAAGATATACTTGAATACACTCCCTAAAATAATACTTTTTGTGATCAACTTGGTGAAAAAATCACTTGATTACCCTGATTCACTAGAAATCATTCATTAACATCATGCATCTGGTTAGTCCGTACCATTGTGCCCACCCTTATACTAATTCTACAGATCCCTCTCATGAAATGTTTTGATATCATTGTGCCAGAACTGTGTCTCCGCGATGCCATCGGCATCGCCTGCGCTCGGCTCCGTCGCGCCTGCTCTACTAGTGAGTCGGTCGCGTCCCCGGCGTGCCGTACTGCCACTACTGCCACCTGTCTCAGGCCGCGCCGCTTCCAGAATGTTTCAGCCAGCATTCACTCTTATACCATTTTGTCGTCGGCGTCGTGTCCATTGCGTCTTGCTCGGTATAGATAATGTGTCCATCTACCACGATGTTTTCTTGCGTGCAGCACAAAATCAGACGATCAGAAGATACCACTGTTCTCATCCACACGCTCATGAATAATAAATTTGCTTCTTCTTAACCACATGAATCCTTTCCGATTACGTCTACACTCTGGTTATTAAGACAATAAACTGCTTTCTGTAATCGTGTTCATTAGTCTCAAGCGTTAATACCGTTACTCTGCCCACGTTTACGTTCGCCTTTCGTCCAACACGCACGGCCACCTGTTGCAGTTACATATCCGCATCCAACACTTCCTCCAATCTCAACTGCCCTTCAACAATCACTTTCACTCCCAAAAAACATATTTCCTGTCCTCAACCAGCCCTCACTCCGACTAATGCAGTTCCACACTTTTTCCACCACTACCGCCACTTAAAACCTCCGGATTAACTCGCTTTCTGTCCGCCGCCATCACTCCGCTCTCTCTCTTTATCATGTCGTTCGTTATGCCTCGGGAACGAGTCAGGCGGACGACATGCCACAGCGCAAATGCGAGATTCTCTCTCGGCGCGCGCCTTTTTGAACGCTTTGATCATTCTCATTTGCTCGTTCCTTATCAGCTAGACGTCTGATAACATTAGGTTATATATAAATACAAATTATACAACCGTAATTTATATCTGCATTATAATATTTTTTAATATGCATTTTAAACCAATGAAGATGATACACTAAGATGTAGCCGAAACGTCACGCAAACGATGTAGTAGATTGAATCACACGGTTGTGTTTATTTTAAATAAATATGAATGTCTGAAATTTGAAGAGGAACTGTTTGTTTTAATATAAGAGTATAATACATTGATAAAAGAAGAAAGGAAATAAGTTTACTTAATATAATCATTGCTATACTAGAGTTTTTTGCTGTGCTTATCTTGACGATGCACAAATCACACAATGCAAAAAGGAACTCTGACAAAATCTATCTTCCTAGCGCGCCAAATCACTCGGAATGCTCGGGTATGACCATGCTCGATGGGCCCGCGGCCCCCTTGACGCCTCCCTTGGGGGCGTCCTCCCCTTTTTATTTATCTAATTTACGTCAAAAACAGTTAAAAAACTGTGTGTGACGAGCTATGGGGAGAAGTGAATTTGTGCACGTTTCATAATTCTGTGGTCTCTCTCCTAAACATATTCTAGTCGAATTTTGAATACAGAAAAAGGGCGTTTTTTTCAAGTTTTGTTGACAAATATTCGCTCCTATATAATAAAATATATTTCAAAGCTAAATTAGCCATAAATTCTACCTTAACCCTTATATGTTCTTCATGAGATAATCTTTTGCTGCAATAATATGGAAAACGATAATGTGAATAACTATTTCCCACTGAAATTCAGAAGACGTGCACAAAGAATAAAGTTACATTTATATCCACAGCAAAACAAGGACCATCTCACATCTGCTCAAAGGATGAGGGAACTGGACGAGAAACCTGATCGAGATGGGGCCATCAACCCAGAAACTGTGAATTGACAACTGGGCCATCAACCCAGAATTTTGGGAATGTACACATGATTTGTATTCCATAGATGCATGCACGGCTTACCCTAATAATTTGACGAAACGTTCTACGGTATTTACAACATACATTATTTTTACAAACTATGAAAAACCTATAAGAATGTTTGAGACATGTTTTCATTGCAGCTTCCACGCCAAGAGAGAGGTAGTTTTTCACTTCTATCACACCCTCCCTCCCCCACAATCTCTCGGCTTCTTGCTTCCCTTTCTGTATCTCGTTTGCCTTGAGGAACGAGTATAGCCTCGTCATAAGTTCTGATGCTCTATGGCAAGGTTCCGCAATCCTATTACTGCGCTTGGCCAAACGCTTACCAAATCAGCTGTTTCGGTGTCATCCAATCAGGAGGTTGACGCGCTCGCATAGTAACGTTACTGTAGTGATGTGTAAGTCGTCCCGATTGGATGACACCGTACAGCTGATGACCATGGTCAGAGGCAGCTTGAATAAATCAGAGTATAGGAATTGAAGATCATTCCGTTTAGTTTGTGCGTGTTCGTTCAAAACCGGATATTTATAACGCCGTGATTTGAAACATTAAAGTCAATTAATACTTGTTAATCATTAAGTGTTTAGTG
>JAHLJT010009419.1:155538795-155592069 GCA_031308135.1 Acheta domesticus
ACTGCTCTTAATATTATTTATTACATCCTTACTTTCAAAGTTTGCTCTGGACGTTTTCTTCCAGCAAGAAATCTTCCACTAACCGATTGAATTCCATCCAGTATTTCATATGTATATGATGTTTTCCTTCTGGAAAGATATGTAGCCTGTAAAATAAACATTCATTATTTTAGAGGCACAAACATAAATTATATGATTTCTATGTTCTTGTGAAAGTATCCTTAGGTTTATAGATAATCAACGACAATTTTCCATACATTTATTTGGTCTTTTAAAAGGTTATGAAACAATGTTTTGTAGGTTAGAACCTGATGAAACTGGTAGAACAGTTTGCAAAATGTTGTGTTCCATAACTTTTTAAAAGAGAATAAATAATTATCTGGAAAACCAGAGAACAGACAATCAACATAGGTTATTTATAATCACAGAAATGTATATAATTCTTATTTATAATATTGTTCAAATTCCTCAGAAGCTATTTCATACTAGGGCACAGATAATAGTAGGATTTGTTGGTACTTTCTAGTTATTCTTAATGAAATCTATTCTCAATTTTACTTTATAAAATCATTTGATTAACAGTTTTTTTAGAACATGAGTGGTTTTTGTGAATTTTTAAGAGAATTTCCTGAGGTGTCAGAACCAATTGAGAACATTCTAAGAGTAGTTCAGTTGTTAAATAGTGCATTGCTTAAAGCACCGCTATACAGAACTGAAGGTCTCAAGTTCGAATCTTGGCGTGTACAAAATATTTTTTTCCTTTCTATTATAATATTAAGCCACTGTTACCATTAATTCAAGAAAAGATGAGCAACTGTAGCACCAGCAGTCATTTAAGTTTCTGTACCATCTCTTAAATGTTTCTAATTTTTATGTACATTTATGAAGAGAAACCCAATGTAATGTACATGAAGCAGATTAGTTACTAGTTAATGTGACATCAAAATAATTGGGATTGATTACTTTATAATCAAATTGTTTGCTTTTAAAATTAACCTCTTTTCTTGAAAGTTAAGTTTTCTACACCCTTCTCTCTTTCCACTACACTCTTTGTACAGATAATGAACATTTTCACTTGGCTCATTTCTTTTCCTTGATATACCACTTCCCTTTTGTTTGGTTTGGTTTGAAGAATTTTCATATCTTTTCAGTGCTATTTTGTTTGATATATTCCACACAATTTGAATCTTCTGTTTTCTACAGAGTTCTATTATCTTGTTGATTATTTGTTTTCATTTCCTGATCTTGTGATTTTCATACAAGTTAAATAGACAAAATGACAGATCACCTCTCTTTCTCAGTCCTCTGTTGGTTGTAAAGCTTTTCAAATATTTCTATTCTTCAATTTTACCCTCCTCTGTGGGCGCAAGTAAGAACTTTTAAGTAGGAACTCTTTTCTGATATTTGCAAGTATATTTTCTTCTTCCATTGTTTCCCAACTATCATTCTTTTTCAGTCTGTGAATAATAGGTAAGTTGGTAGACTTATTTTATTGTAGGATTGTTTGTAATGTGAATATAGCACTTTCCTTTCCTTTATCTATTTTGTTTTCCTCCCATGTATGCCTCACTGCATTTGTTCAGAGTGTTTCATATCGTTTCCAAATAGTTTTGACGCTGATGAAAGAATCATTATTTCTCTGTAGTATTTGTAACTTGTTTTCTACCTTTTTTTGTACAAATTTGTAACTATTTGTAACTTTTGGGGATTAAGTATTCTTTCCCAATCTTTTGGAACAACTCTATAATAACAGAGGTGACCAAATTATTAGTAGAGTTATTGAATGAGACAAAAATGTATTTGTAACCATACATCTTGACAATAAACAGCGTGTACAGTTTTCTAATATTTTAAAAACATAATTCATGTTCATAATTGACATATTTGTTGTGAGTCATGTTGAACATAAATTTTTAATGCTTTTTTTCAATTTCAGAGTATTTTTGACACATATGAATGAGTTGTTTTTTTGAGCTAGTTTGTATGGTGGTCTTTTCCTCAGTTTCTTTTATCTACATTAGATCAAATATTTTCTTTGAGATTCATGGCATGATTACTTGCAGCCCACTGAAGCACAGACTGATCACTTTCTTAAGTTTCCAACTTTCTTTCCTACTGTACCATGGAGCTCACTCATGCATGAATACGCATTGAGTTTTTTCCAAACCATTCATGTTGAGGATATCATTGGTTCTTTATGACCTGCAGGTATTGGTCATGCATCATTATACCTTTAAATGGGGTATACATTTCCAATACCATTAACAGGCATTACACTTCAAACCATTACCCTTTTCAGGTGCTTCCCAAAACACCTTGTAATCCATTAAGTCAAGGAAAAAAATGCAAGTGCAAGAACTAAAGGTTGCACAAGAGAAGATAGATTTAAGAATGATGAAATAAGAGAGAACTGAATGTGAAGAGCCTCAATGAAAGAATGATGGAGTACAGGAACAAGTGGCTACAACATGTACAAAGGATGGATAATTCTCGTTTACCGTAAGTTGGCCTTCCTATATAAACCAAGAGGAACAAGAGATATAGGGAGGCCGAAAAAGAGATGGAGAGAAGTTCTGTGAGGCCAGAACAGGCAGACGGGCCTAATCCTGGAAGTGAAGAAGAAGAAGAAGAAGAAGAAGAAGATACATTTCCAATAGCATTAACAGGCATTACACTTCAAACCATTACCCTTTCAGGTGCTTCCAAAACACCTTGTAATCCATTAAGTCAAGGAAAAAATATTTACTATAACAATTTGGCCATCTGTAAGTTTCTTCCCTTCATTGATTGATTGATTAGCAATTCCATACAAGTCAACAGCTAAAATCATCAGTCCATAAGTGTAGTGCATGTATTTTCCTCGGGATGTGGCAGTGATCTTCTCCTAATGGGCAGTAAGATCCGGTGCCAACCAACCATCAGCTAGTGGGTTTTCTCCAACGAGGCATCTCCCACCAGTGGGCATCACCCCAGGTGGGACAAGGTGTATCTCCCAACCGGACTCCCAGCATGTGCAATAGGGTAATGCACATCAGTGTGTGTAATTATGAGTTTAGGATATGAGAAGGCAAAGGAAGGAAAGATGATCTGTTACCTGTTTGTTAGGATATTGCTCCAGCATTTGCCTGGTGTTGATCAGAGAAACCATGAGAAACTACCAATCAAAGCAGCCGGATTCTAGAATTGTCCTCCAGGGAGAAACTGAATATGACCTAGCTATCCAGCGAGTGTTGAAAATTCTGTCACAGCCGGGATTCGAACCTCGGAGCTCCTGGTCAGAGGCTCTGCAATGACATCAGTTGATGCTCTGAGCCACGTCTCCCAGTCTTTCCCTCAAGTTTTAGGAGGTCCATGGTAATTTTATCTATTCATGCATGTGTTTTTCGTTTTACTCAAACCAATTCAAATTCTTCTACTGACCTCAACAACTACTACTTTAATCATTGTGTTTTTCATTTAGCAGTCTCATCCTTCTTGATTGATTTAATTTATCGACACCCACCCCAGGGATATGCAGATATTAGATCCTGTGTCAACTCTGAGCATTTTTATGATTTTGAAGCCAAACCTTTGGGAAAATGTGATTGTCTTTTTCTAAAGAATTCACTATTTCTGCCAGTTACCTCTTTTAATTTATGACGTTCAAATCTTGTTTGTGCACTACATATTTTATATTATAAGTAATCTTCTATTGAGTGTGATTGTGCTTTAAATGTTTTCTTCTTCTTCTTCTTCACAACTATCACATTCCAAAATTCATTGTTCCAGGCTCTCCACCATTGAACATTTTGTTTGCCTATTCTTTGTAATTTCTCTCTGAGTCAATGTCCAAATGGATATCTGATACAGATCACTATAAAGGTGCCAGTTTTTAAAATTGAACATTTTGTTTGCCTATTCTTTGTAATTTCTCTCTGAGTCAATGTCCAAATGGATATCTGATACAGATCACTATAAATGTGCCAGTTTTAAAATTCAGCTGTTTTCTGTTTCTTCCATCTTACAACTTTAATCAAGAAATTTTCTATCTCCTTTCACAATCAATATACCTTATTACTGTTTGGTCAAACATAGCAAGTGCAAGTGCATAAGCTGGCACTATCACAATTGGTTACCACAAAAAGAAATATGCGATCTTGTAGAACAATTTAATTAATTACCATTATTATGCTAAAATATTAATTTACTTGCTCTTCAAACTTCTGAGTAATTATGGTGAGCTGGCTTTACATTACCCTGCCACCATCATACTCAGTCAACACACAAACAAATACGCTACCATTTATAACTATTTAATTGCTAATTAATTATCAAAAAAATAATTTTTTACTCTTCAAAGTTTTGCATAATTAATGGCGAGCTAGCTTAAGATTACACTGACACACTGCAATCAGTTACTACAAGGCCAATGTGCTGGCAGCTCACTATTAATTACTCAGAAGTTTGAAGAGCAATTACATAATTTTTTGTGTAATTAATTACCAATTAAATCATTCTATAAGATGGCACATTCATTTTGTGGTAGCCGATTGTGATGTGCAAGCTTAAATCTTAAGAGCTAGTTCAACATTAAGTACTTGAACATCTGAAGAGCAATTACATTTTTTTGTGTAATAAAATTCAGAAACAATTAATAATTTCTAAATGGTGGCACGTTTGGTTTTGTGGCAACCCATTGTGGTAGAACCACCTTAAGAGAGGCAAGTGCAATGGTCCAGAGAACTAAACATTAAATATTAGGCAGTTTCAACACATTTTTACAATTTTTCTACCATAGTAAAAAGAAGATTACCTTGAGTTCTTTATATTCTTAATGATGTAGAGGGGATGTTCTGGAGCTATATTGATATCCAACTGTCCATGCAAAACAAATGTGGGACATGATATCTTTGATAATAATGTCTTGCAAATATCACCCTTTGTTTCACTCGCCATAATTGCTGCAGTGGCATCTATCCATGAAGTCCACATCTCGTCATAACACTCCTGTCCATATAGAGCAATATATGGAGCTTTTAATGCAGGTGAAAGAACTGAATGATCTCGAAAAGCTGAAAAAATATAATTATCTTACAGTAAAATAATTTACCAAAAAAAATATAGGTTGAAATTTAACTGGAAGACACACTGGAAACATTTGAACACTTGAATTAACCTAGATAATCATATAAAGTATATTAAGTCAGAAACGCACTGCCACAGTTATTTTGATGCTATCTTTTACACTTATTGAGAAATTGTTTTGAAAATAAGTGCAATTTTACAACGGACAATTTGACTGTTGCTGTTTTTGATAAGTATGTATATTTTCTTCCGTATGGTGTCAATAACTCTGAAACTGTTAATACAAAACCTTAAAACAATGAACTTCATTATTTATGGGGTTATATTACAATTGAAGATTTTTGTCAATTGTTATTCAATGTTGGTTTGAACTGTCCTTCCAGAAGGATGTCAGGATAATGTGTGGTCATTTTATATTCAGAGCAACTATGTACACTATTGGAACTTCTGGACATTTTAGAAACAAACAATGAAGAAATACCAAAATTTGGTGTGAACGAAACATTACACATGAATTCAATTTAGGATGTAACAGATTGTGATTTGGGCACAGAAGAAAATCCAATGTATATTATTTACCAGCAAGTCGACTAAATGCTACTGCGGTTTGAGACTGGGACTTTTCTGCCATATATTCAAACAATTTGCGCCTCATATGCAGTACAATTCTGTTGATGAATCAATGATGCTACACTTTGAAAGACACGGCTGCAAATAATTCACAAAAGGAAAACCATTCAAATTACGGATTCAAATTTTGGTATAGAAATACCAATGGTGGATATACTTTCAGCTCAAACCCTACCATGGAGCTGGCACATGTACAGATTATGAAATTAAGGTATGGACTACAGCATGGTAGTCACCTTTGTAAACTAGTCACTTCTGCATGTTCCATATCAAATTTTCTTTGGTACCTTGTTTATCAGTGTTGAACATGAGCTAAAGAAGAAAGGTGTGGAATCAACTAGAATAATAAGAGGAAAGAGAGTTAACAATTGTACTCTATCATCTCTACATACAATTAGAAAAGAAAATATCAGATAGTATGAAATTTGTTCTGACTCAGAATCAGATTGTTGCAATGACAACAGTATTGTTACTATTATTCACCAACTTTGTCACAGTTCAACCATTGTGCTCTGTAGAAAGACTTTCCAGAGAAGAAAAGGATTGGCATGCCAGAACCTAAACTATTGCGTTCCTACAAAGCTCATATGGGGGGCATAGATTGAGCTGATCAAAATGTAATCCTTTATAGTTGCTCCACAAGAGGAAGAAAGTGGTACATTTCATAAACAATGCACAGCAAAATACATGGGATCTTTACAAGCACAATGAAGATGCAGTACGTTATCTGACATTTTGTCGTCAAGTTGTCAGTGCAAGACAAAGTAACAAAAAAGTGACTACCAATAGAGAGCACAAGATTCTCGATTAGATGGAAGGGAACATTATGTTGCTGAATTACCAATGGAGGAGATAACACAAAGAACTGAAATCTCAAAATTGCCTCCATAACACTACTTCAATGTGTCTAAAATGTGATAAACCCCTTAGTTTTTGTTACTTGTACATACAGTAGCTGATCTTACAGTAGCATAAAACAAGTTTATAAGATACTTTTATTTATTTATTGCAACAAACTAATTGTTATTTGTGGCTGTAACCCCAAAACTTACTTTTCTTCACATTTATTTGAAAATATCGATAGCCAAATAAGTTACTAGTCCAAGTCTTTACCTTCACAAAGAGTTTCCCTATTGTCCTGACGTTCGTTTGTATCAGTACTAATAGCAATACAAACTCAAAATTGTTTTAACTTTCTTCCTTATAACCTCATTACAGATTTCTAGTATCATATAACTCAATACCCAACAAAAAAATAATTCAGGACTATCTGGGTCTTTACAAGCAGAATGAAAATGCAGTACATTATCTGACATTTTGTCGTCAAGTTGCCACTGCAAGACAAACAATAGACTGAGAAACAACAAAAAATACAACTACAGTGGTACCCTTATATTTGAGGCATATGGGGGGAGGGTCCCCTTTGGATATCTAATTGATTTCCTCACAAAATTGAAATAAAGGAATAGTAATAATTTATTTAATTGTCTTTTAATATTAAATATATTTTGATAAAACGCAATAACATGTTTTACATTTTATACACCAACAATATGTAATTGTAAATTTATTTGAAATAATTCGTAAATGATTGTTGTCTTGGTTTGTGGCTACCTATGCTGAGTAATACAGTACAACCCCGCTTTTACGTTCCAGGATTTTACATTTTCCCGCAGTTTACACCGACATTTTCCGGTCCCTTCCTTGTATGTTCATTATGTAAAGTTTCGCTTTTACACTTTCGAAATTAAATTTTCCCGCCATTTACAGTTTTTGAAGCCATCACGGATCTATGAAAGCCATTTTTTTTCATAGTATTTTTGCTTTCTCTGGCAATATTCTCTCTTGCAACGAGATTTATCTTGTTCCAGTCTTGCTTGGAAGATTCCTGGTGGAAAGAGGTCCCTTTTCGCTCGTTCATTCACACTACTACAATAATTGTAGTGTAGTGTGCTCCTCAATATAACACCGGGATGAGTATCGAAGCTGATATAGTAACGTGTTGGGCACTGCAGTTTTGTGCTTTGAAGAAAGTTTTAATTTCAATAGTGTTAATTTTGCCCTGTAATGGATTTAAAAAGAAAGAGAATGAGTCTATTCAAGAAAATCCAAAATTTTAGAGGAAGTTGAAGTCCATAAAAGATAACGTGTCGCTCTAGCTAAAAAGTTGGGGATATCAGTATCCACTCATAACATGATAGTGAGAAGCAAGGACTCAATTATAACTAGTGCTACAGAATGGCTCAGACTTTCCTGTATTAAGTTTCTATTTCTTGTGGTCTCGGCTAGCTATTCAGACTTGCCACATACTCTGGTCAGCTGCCATCTATCGCCGCTGATAGTAATTTTTTTTTTTTGTTCACATTTTCTTAATTTTTCGCTTTCCTAATAGTAGAACGGAAATATTATTTTAAGAACAGTAAAGAATAGTAAAATGTCATAAATTGCATTTTTATTTGAAAAATTTGGAGACATTTTTAAGAAAATGGCTTTTAAGCACTACTGTAAATGCGAAATATTAAGCTTTTGTTTTTCCTCTCTCACAGGAATAGTTTGTGTTTTCGTAAAACTTCATTAGAAATCATTTGAAGCACTTACACTCACAAATCCAACTGTTTACACATTGCTGGAAATGTACAAATTAAAGGTATGAGAGATATTAAATAATAATAATAATAATAATAAATACATTTGTGTCATTTTGAAATAACAAAAAAATAACCCCAAATGAACTTTACATCATTTTCAAGAGAGCAATTAGCACTATACATTCGAAAGGTTTGAAGGAAACATTTGAAGCCATTCATGAGAAAATGGCGTTTGAGTGTTTCTGAAAATGCGGAATTTTGAGCTAGTTTTCGCGGAAAACTATTGAGTTTTCGAGAAATTTTATATGACATTATTTAAAGCACATGTGGGTATAAATATAATAATGTGAACAAATCACCGCTAATGGAATTATTAACGACTGGAAAGTCAAAAAATTACATTACTGTAATTTTTACAAAAACAAAAGAATACAGCACAACGGCGTCTATGTCACCTCATAGAGTACATTTCGTGCTATCCTACCAAAAGTTTAAAGAAAAAATTTGGAGCTATTTTTGAGAAAATCTTGTTTTTGTTATTTTTTAAATTTGCACATACTGCATGCAATAATACGCGAAAACTACCAAAAGGTTAAAAGAAATGTACATGACAATGAAAGAACTCACTTTGGAGAACAAATTTTATTTGAAAGAAAAATCTCTTATCTTCAATTTTGTAGTTGTAGGAAGACGCGGAAAAAATTTCAATTTTTTTTAAAGTACGAAAATTTAGAGTTAACCATGACAGACTTACGCCACCTTTAGAAGTGTATTTCACTCTATTCTTACACGAAATTTAAAGAAAAAAAGTTTGGAGTTGGAGGAGAAAATTTAGTTGATACTATTTAAAATGTCTTTGTTTCTATGTTGGTGATGTTTTTCATGCAAAGTTCCCTATTAAAAAAAAGCAAGAAATGATTTTAGTTCATTTTATGACTATTTCTTTTTGTTGAGCATAAATAATGAGGTTGAAGCATTGATTCAATTAGAAGACATCAGATTAAAAATAAACCTGTGTTAGTCCAGATCTTCATTAATCAGACTTTGAATAATTTGGGTTTCATTGTAGTGGAATTTTGGATGATCTATTACGATTAGAGACTGGATTTTTATGTAATTACATATTTTTCTTTCTACCTACCGTTCTTAAAATTGTAATCTTGGCAAATCATAGCCCTCCTAACACAATATGTAAAAGTATGTAACGAAAAAAATTGGTATTTATTAGCACTATAATACATATTTTGCTGTTTTCACAATATATTTTCATATTTTATCAATTTTCTTCAATTTAATTGCGTATTTTGTATGAAAAGATGTATTTTTTTAAAAAATCAGCATTTTCCCTACGTTATTGGGGATATATAGGTGTGAAAAGTACCATTGACATCGCATTTTGTGATCTGTAACCTTAATTTCCGAGAAACATTGGCAATCACCGACGTGTCATGCTTTGATGAGAATGCTGCAGTGATTGTTGCTGGTCGTAGATTTTGCCTGTTTGTGTGATGGCTTCTGTTGCGACTAGTCTCACTTCTAATCTATGGTTCTGAATTACAATAGATGAAGCTTTTCCTACTGACGAGAAACTTGTGCAATATAAAGTGAGCACTTTTTCTAAATGACTTTTTCTTGCTATGTAAATGTTTTTTTAACTAGAGAATTTTAAAAGTATTACATATTAAAATCCTTGTTTTGAACAAGAGATCACATCTATCAATATACAAGAAATCAATCTTTCAGAATTCAAGTGCATAGAATATTTTACAGCTTAAAATCTAAAATTAATTACAAGACAGCATAGAATGGGTAACAATGAAGTGTGTCTGGTTTTGAAGGAATGAAACCTGTCTGATTAATTTTTAATTCAAAATTGCAAATATTAACCAATTGTGTATAAATTTATTAAACTCTATTATTACAATTTAACCACTAATTTTTATGAATTTCTTTAAGTTAATAAATGAACACTATGCACTTTAATCTTCCACATCAACTTTAACCACTTTAATCTTCCAGATTAAAGAAAGATTGGAGTCATTCAACCAAGTAGAAAGAAAGTTTGAGGACTTAAGAACCAAACTATTGAAGAGTGTTAGTAATTATAGGGGGTGATCACTAGGGGCAGATCACCTAAAACAGCCCCAAAAATTATCAATAAATTGCTCTTAAAATGCCCTAAAAACAAAGAAAAATGACTTAATAAATGTAATCAAAACCCTTTTGGATTAACAACTAAAGCTGTTGAACATGTTTCTGATGTAATCAGGGTTTTCTCTATTCATTCAAGTGAACTCAGCCTTCAAACTTTTAGTTTGGACTGTTCTTCACCGGAAAATCTCTATTTTTAGTTATTCCGAAATCGGTTGAACCAGCAATGGCACTGACGGGTGTCATAAGGGTCTAAAATTACATACATATGGCTGATATTACAACTTCAGAGCAAAGAAATCTAAATCGAAACCAGGTATAGGTACTCAGGAATTCTGTGGAGAACATTTGTTGCATCTCATTAATGTTTTTTGAAGCAAGTATCATTGCAATGATATAAATATCGATGAAATCAGCGAAAAATGCATAAAAAATGATGGAAAAGGGGAAAAAATTGACTTATTAGTCGAAACTGGTGAAAAATGCACAAAAATGACATATAAAAAATTAGTCATTTCCTTTTGTCATAACATAAAATGAATTTCTATACTAAACGGCATTGTTCTAAAGTGAAAAGAAAAATAACGACATTTCATTAAAATCTGTCCTCTAGTGATGACACACTTTACTGCAAGCAATAACTGATATTATGTGATCAATACAAAAGTGATTTCAATCTTGTTCTCCCTTGATCCAACGGATATATGCTAAGATGTCCCCTTGCTTTGCTTTGGACAGCTTTAACTATCACAATTTAGGCAAGTTTTGTTTGAACCTTGATTTTTCTACACATGGAAGTCTTCTGCACCAAATTATTGTGAGGGCAATTCAATACATAAAGTACAGATTACTGGGAAGACCCCTCCACTACACCCTCTATATCAAAAAATAATATGGGAATGCATCTCCTCTGTCCCTCCATGCTTCCTAGATACACAGGGTATGAGAGATTTAGTTAGTTCATAAGTGGTACTAAGAAATAATATCTGATGCTTGTTTGCTATTTGTATGCACACACTTTCTCTACACCCATAAAACAGTTTTCCACAAGCTTGCATGAACAGTGCTTGAGAACAAATAAAGTACTCTCCTATAACACTGCAATAAATTACATATTTTAACAAAAACAATCTTCACGAATACTGCAAGAACAAAGTATGTGTACAGAAAGTACAACGGTCCAAGAATATCAAAAAAGTTGTTGTTCCATAGTGCAATACAGTGAGTAGTGTGAGTGGCAAATATATAATAGGGGAAAACCTTTCTTGGAGCTTTGCTGTTGCATAACATCAGATATGTCATAAGCAGTAATGCACTGAGTGTGAGAATTCACTCTGTATCCTAAGTATGAAAATAGACATAACAGTCAAATATTTTCATTTTTCAGTCAAATTGAAACTGTTTCATTATTTTTGAATTTTTCCCAAGTTCATTGGTATCTAATAATGGCATCTCTCACATGGCAGGAGACTGCATAATTTTCTTTCAATTTCTGTGTGCATTGGAAATTAGTAATGCACATTATAAGAACAAATATTTCTTGTTATTAATTTTTGCCAAAAATTATTGTTACTACTATTTTTCAACTAAGAGAGGGGTTTGGAATGCCAGAGCTCTAGAAAATGCGTACAGATAGTACTTTTCCTCTATACCTAAAAGTTTTCCTGTTAATTGTTTAATGTTGACAAATTATAGTCCAAATTTGAATTTGCTAACATTCACTCTCATCTATAAGTTTTCCCAATGTTAGTAGAGCACTATTTTTATTCACGACATTGCCTGTAATGACAGCAATAATTGAGCTGTCGGTTTCAAACCTACAGCTTGTAAAACATCCCCTTTGAAATTCAATGACTCAAGAACAATTAATTAGTCTCCCAATGTTCAGTATTGACAATGATGCAGCATAATTTTTAATTTTAATACGCTGATGGATTCGTCAAGTGAAATATTTTTGTTAGAAATAATTTGTATTGTAACATTTTAATATTGTACAGAGAAGAAGGATAAGTAAGTAATACAATGATAGACTACTCAAGCAATTAATTACTAACACATTTAAATGTTATTGAAACCATTCACATTTTCAGTTAACCATAACAAACAAGAAAAACTAATTAAATACTTTGTGTTTTAATAATGTAGTGGTGAATCATTGTACATTTCATCAAGTATTTTAACATTATACAATGCATCCCAGACCTTGTTTACTTTCATTTATTTTTTATTTAATATCAAAAAAAGGTTAAATACTGTATGTAATGTACAACAGAGGAGAAGTGCAATTGGTGCACTGGAATCCCTGTCCTACTACATTAAGTTAAATTATAAATATGGGTAGAAACAAGGGTTTTTAGCAAAATAGTGGAACTACATTAAAGTCCAAAGCAAAACAAGGGTCCATTTCAACATTTGCTCAATGGATCATAGGAAACTGGACAAGAAAACTGATGGAGATGGGATAAAATAATTGTAAAAAAAAGTTTATTTGTTTATCGTACACTGTAAACAATATAAAGATTTACAATACGAACTTCAGAACATTTATATTTTGCTTAATATTAAAAATTGTAATGACAACGATGTAGTGCAAGGGAAGGAATCAAACACTCATGAAAATCAAATAACCTTGATGATTAATACATTACCTTTGTATTTCTCACCCTCTTCTTCACTAAAATATGAATTGGAACCCCATAAAACTAGTTTGTTTATATTCTGTGGTGATTTAGCTGCCATTATCATTGATGCGATACCTCCATTACTCCAACCTAACAAGGAATATTTTTCAATATTTAATACCTACAATTTAAAAAAAAAAAATTGGTTTAAGACAAACACTTTCTATAAACTCACAACAGTTATCAGTTATTACCTGCATTAATTTAATTCCAAAATCAGCATCTCTATGATGGAATCCTGGGGAGAAATCTCTCTTGGGAGGAATACTTCTTCCATATCCTGGTGGATCCCAAACCACTAAAGTAAATCTTGATTTGTTCATGTTTTCAATTTGGGGCTTAAAATCCGTCCAAATGGAACCTAATTCAGAAAATACACAAGGGCATAGTAATTTTTAAGTGTGTAATACACAAGGGGTTAAAACTTTTTTTTAATACCAACAAAATATGATTCATAACAATGATAACTCATTTACTGAACAATTTAAATGTAATGAAATATCACCACTTAAAAAATGCTAATTTCTGGGAGCTGTTACTGTATTTGAAATTAAATTGTCACAAAATAAGAACAACTATGTGTGTTTTAAAAATCTAACATTCATTGTGACAGCGAACCCTCGGATGCAATCGTGAACTTACAAACTCCATTACAAAGGTGGGGTCAGGTTGACCCCAGGCTAAGAAAATATAGTTCTGGGTTTCTTTTTCCAAATTATGTTCTGGAATTTAATCATTTATCATTTTCACAATAGGAAATCATTCTTTGTGCAGCGCTTTCTGTCAAGTGTTCTTTGGGTCCTTGTGGGTGGGGAATTATTTTGTGAAGCAATTCCACAAATATTCGTGGCATTTTTTTTTTTGTCCGTTGAGGTGAATGTTGTTGCTTCTTTTCTGCATACAAGTTTTGATCATCTTGTCAAAAATTTCATCTAAAACAAGCAACGCCTATGAGAAACTTTGCTATGGTAATTAAGATGCGGTTTTGAAAATATTAAGCAACCATTTTGGGTACCAATGTCCAAAACAGTAAAGAATAAAGCCATTGGCCACCTTTCTGTGATTCTCTTGCATGTGTAAGTTACAAGTTTTTTGTCCATTGCATCAACTCCGCTTTTTGTGGAATTGTACAGTTTTATAATTCCCCTACAACAGGAAAGGAATACAACTACAAAAATAACAACATGTAGAAAATAGAATAAATACAGGGATGGGGTCAGGGTGTCCCCACGATTGTAACTGTGCATAATTTTTGTTAAAAGGATTAAATACGGCATTGAAAAATTGTGAACATTAAAAAGTATTACTGTTTATAACAAAGAAGATTGTAATAAGAGATGTCAGAAAGACCCAGATCTCTGCAAAAACAATTGTAAAAGACTCCACCAGAAACAAACATGCTGGGGTCAGATTGACCCCATGTTTGCATCCGAGGGTTAAGACCAGAGAGTATGTATCGTTAAGACAGTCACAATGAATGGTCTTGACACAGACAACGACGACATTACACAATATTTTACAAGTTGCACATTAACACCTAACTACCAACTGAAATTGACTTCAAAATATAATTATTACCCAAAGCGCCGGGTGTACACAAAACGTGATGTGGGCCATTTCCAACCTTAATGTAATTAATATTAACTCCATTAACTTGAATTTTTCTCTCCATCTAAACCAAAATGAGTTCACAGAATGAGTCACACAGTTTACAGTTAAAACGAAAATATAAATACGAATTATTATTTTCAATTGTTACAGCTTTACGTGTTACCGCTGATGCTACTTCAGTCGACAGCATTTTGATATCCAATGCTTTAAAATGCCCACCAATTCCGCGTCCTGGACAACCTAAAGAAACTGGTAATCTGGAAACCTGTGCAATCATTTTTGAGGCGTTCATGATTCCAGATTTCTCGTGCTGATAAAAGAAACCTGGAAGACAAAAACATTACGAGCCGACGTCTAAGTAAGAGCGAACTCGCACTGATCCTACATGTGCCCAAATATATAAATATAATAGTACGGTATTTGAAAAACTTGAAGAAGTGTATGACCTAACCGGTATGTCCGAAGGTAATGGTCTATAACCTCCGATGTCACAATCGCTGCACAATCGTAACCTGGTCGTAATTGTGTTGGACGAAACGTATGAAGAATGCGTTATAGGTTAAGGAATTTCGGCCCCTTGTTGGATTGAGTGCACATTGGGTGTCGGCCAAGGAAGGCCATGTTGTTGGCCCATGAACTTCGTACTATTGCTTGATTAAATAAAGGTGGGTCTTGTAGGTGTCTTGTGACAAATCATCAGCTGTGACGCGGTTATTCAATCGAGAGCTTTAATACAAAATCTATTGTCATAACGAAACTCTTAATTGAATAAGCACGTCCAGATGATTGTGTCACAAGTTATACTGCGATTTTTGTAGGAAGAGCTCTGAAGATAACTCAAATCCCATCTTCGCGATGGAATATGTCACGGCATTTCGCGTCTTTTCTCGGTCTTGCCGGTAGAAGTCGCATGATCGCAAGCACTGCTTCATACGGTCGCAATGGTGCGAAATCTAGCGGAACGACTGTGAATGATACGAAATGCCGTGACATATTCCATCGCAAAGATGGGATTTGAGTTATCTTGAGAGCTCTTCCTACAAAAATCGCAGGCTGATTTTAAGGACAGGGTTCTGCTCACTAAAACAACGGCGCACGGTTCACTTGCGCATGGTTCACTCATAGAGGAGAGATGGTAGATTTTAAGAACATGTTTCGGCTCCTATTGACGCGCACGATTCGGTTCCGAACGAGTCACTCGCGGCGCCGCCACAGTGTGCACACGGCCACGTGGCCAACGCACTTTCGTGTGGAATCGTGACGCTTCGCTACCCGTGTCCAAGTTGAGGACGAGGCTCGGGCCTTCGGCCCTCGCGTTAACATAAAACATCCTTGAGTCTGTCCAACGCATAATTACCAACGCATTTTATCCATTTAACATTATGCATGCAATGCATTTTATGCATTTAACCATTGTAATTCTCCATTACACATTCGCACCACACCGCACAATGCACAATGCAAGCAGTGCTCCCTGAGTGATTCGTTCTCGTGGTCCGCGCGAGTGAACCATGCGCAAGTGAACCGTGCGCCGTTGTTTTAGTGAGCCGAACCCTGTCCTTAAAATAAGCCGGAGAGATATATCTCTCCTCTATGGGTTCACTCGCGCGGCACTCTATGGGTAGAGGAGAGTTGTATCTCTCCTCTATAGGTTCACTCGCGCGGACCACGAGAACGAATCACTCAGGGAGCACTGCTTGCATTGTGCATTGTGCGGTGTGGTGCGAATGTGTAATGGAGAATTACAATGGTTAAATGCACAAAATGCGTTGCATGCATAATGTTAAATGCATAAAATGCGTTGGTAATTATGCGTTGGACAGACTCAAGGATGTTTTATGTTAACGCGAGGGCCGAAGGCCCGAGCCTCGTCCTCAACTTGGACACGGGTAGCGAAGCGTCACGAGTCCACACGAAAGTGCGTTGGCCACGTGGCCGTGTGCACACTGTGGCGGCGCCGCGAATGACTCGTTCGGAACCGAATCGTGCGCGTCAATGGGAGCCGAACCATGTTCTTAAAATCTACCAAATCGCAGTATATACTACGATTTTTCTTTCTTGTCGCATGCGGGGGGGGGGATCATCAAAACGGAAAATCTCACGGTATTTCGCGTTGTTCTCCGTTGTGCCGCCAGGAATCGCATGATCGCCAGCACTGCTCGATACAGTCGCTATTATGCGACTCCTAGAGGCACAACCGAGAACATTTCATTTTATTGACACCCCCCGTGCGCCAAGAAAGAAAATATAAGTACACTATGATCGACAAAAACCTTTAAGCATGGAATCTGGAATGAAGTCAATGTTAGTATAGTTGCATAGGCTTTTGCGCTGTATTCGAGGCGGAACATGTTAAAATTGTATGTTAATAATAAATACAAATGAACCACCGCGAAATAAATACATGATATGATCCCAAATGCATATCACAATAATCCGTAACAAGTTTCCTACACTGGTAATAGTTGCTGCAGTGAAGCCATGGGCATCTCTGGGAAGTACCGTATCTACAATTTTGAGGGACATCAAAAAAGTGTGAAAATCTTTTGAGCTACCCAGAATTTTAACTAAAGCCACAGCCAAAATATTTGCATTGATTCATTGCAATTAACAAGGTGCACACAGTAGTCCTGTCAAGTTATATCGCAGCTCCTTGAATTAAAAAAATCACGGTGACAATGGAGGTGTCCAAAAAGATGTCACCATAGACGTGGGTTCTCTATGGACGTCACAACGTTTGGCGGGAATGTGGTGACAAGTACTATTCTGTACTTGTCAAAATTTTTTAGGCATTAGTATGCGCTGGTGTTTCCTAGAGAATTAGTAAATGTTTGGCTACATTACTTTTTCCTTGACGATTAATGGCAACTTATTCATGAGTTTCTCACAAACAATAATTTCTTCAAAGAATTATTTTACAAAACCTGTATTTAAACTGGATTTCTCAGACTTAACACTTTACAACATCCCTAAGTAATATTTATCTACACAAAATAAATTGAGACAAAGATCCTACTTCGATGCCCTGGGTTTGGGCTGCGCTAGCAAGGCCAAATAGAGCGCACCGAAAAAAAATTAATGGGTTTCCAAAAGCTTTTGACCAGCAGTTTACATAAAGATCAGAGGCGTAGACTCAATGTATGCGAGTGATGTGTTGCATCCCCTAGTTTTTCATTACTCTTTTCAGTAATGGTACATTCTTCAATGAGCGTAGAATGATAGCTATTAAGCTATTATTTTTTTCACGAGTAGATGTTTATGACACGACGCGTGATATTAGCGACTGTATCGAGCAGTGCTGGCGATTATGCGATTCCTGGCGGCACAACGGAGAACGACGCGAAATACCGTGAGATTTTCCGTTTTGATGATACCCCCCCCAAGCGCCAAGAAAGAAAAATCGACGTAGGAGCTAGTTTCGAAATTTCTACGAGAGAATAATAGCCATTCTACGCGAGTAGAAGACTATACTTTCTCTACGACCTGGAAATATTCAGAATAGATTTTGAACAGATTTTTATGTTTTATTTGAAACTTATGAATATATTAACGAAATACATAAACCATAGCCGTCTGCGATTGCTCTAACATCGTACATCGCAGAAGGCCATGCATAAACAATTAAACTAACAACATTTTTAATGAAACCTTAATGGAGTCTAAGAATTACCTACTTCAAACAATTGTAATATAATGGGACAAATAAGTCATAATAGCATAATAAGTCTGAATTTATTTGCTTACAACATTAATGGTGAAATTACTGCAGTTAGAAATATTTATCACTGAATGTGTTGACTCTTCAGCAAAATTGACATCAGTAGTAGTAAGCAATGTTGTTGGTAAGGAATTTTGCATGCTTTTATTATGCTCTACAGATTCCAATATTTTGTTTGCAGTATTCGTTTTATTTGCCATAGAATCATTTATGTAGCCTTCAGCTACCAAAGTACTTTTCCAGCCACCGTGTCGTTTGAGAGACGTGATATCTCCACCTGCATCAACTAAATAAGGTGGAAGAAGATCTACGGAAACTATGAGCAGTATATAAATTTACATTCGGTAACTTTAAATATGTAGCTATTTGTTTCCCATAAGTCCAAATTTATTAATACCAATTTTCTGCATTGTGCACTTCCCGTGTTGATAGTTAAAAAAAGTGAAGGTGTTTGCACATTAGCCGGGCGAAGGTCAGTATATTTCTTACATATTTTATAAAAGTTACCAGAACCAGTAAAAATTTTCTCAGTTTTTATTTCGAATTGGGTATTGTTACCAAATAGGCTGTTCGAAGATCTTGAATGTCTTCCATTTTCATGGAGTGCATCTCGTTACTTCGACAAGCACTCATTATTCCCATTATTAGGGCTACCTGAAGAAATGCAAAGGATTTGTTAGTTAATACACTACAAAATGTAATCATGTCTGCAAAATATTTAAATTGATTACCTTTGTTGCAAGGTAAATATTGTCTGGAGCTTCTGTGATGAATTTACTTACCTCTCCTGTACCTCATCAAACGTTTTGATTTTTTAACGTTATAGCCTACTGATTTTCTTTTCAGAAAAGCACGCAATTTGGGATAAGCGTCTATTTTAACTTCATCGTGTATGAATACTGCGTTTCTTAGCATGGAGTAAATTTTTCATAAACTAGAGGGCTTGTACTGTTCAGATAGTTTAGCGAAGTAAGCTAAAAAAAACGTTATCGCTAAAAGAATTTACCCTATTAGTCTTTCGCCACTCCATGAATGATGAATATGATTGCTCATAATACTTTTTTGATTTTTGTGGTAATAATTGTAGAGTTGTGGAATTTGCAATTTCATCAATTTCAGGAGGCGTTCAAATTTCATTGTCGCTGTTGCTGCTTTCTAGATTAATTTTATGTTGAATTATCAATTTCTAATGTAACGAAAAAAACAACATGAAACAACGAAATCACTTTACTGCAGTTCAAAAGAAGCACGAATCGCAAAGAGAAAGCAATTTTGCCCGTGGCTTCCGAAAATTCGAGTATTGTGATTGGTCAGCAGGCCGTGGATAATAACTTGGAATTCACGGCCATTGAGGAATGGATGTCATTCTTCGCTTAAGAACACACCAGGAATGCATACATTATTTAATGGTCGTAGAGAAAGTAATTTACTTTCTTCCATAAGCATCTCCCTCTGTTTCTCTATTCCCTCTCGCCATTCACGTGCGCTGGCTAATAGGCGGCATTTCCTTCGCTGGATGTGACGGGACAAGAAGCATCCCTTGAACGACATCGCTACGTTGGCGAGGTCATTGAACTCACGGTCATGCGCTGTGTGGTTTGCTGTGAGGTTTCGACGGCCAATGATGTAACCAGACCTCTCACATCTCAGGCTTCTGAGTTCTCATTGGCGTTTCGGTATCCCCTCCCAAGAACCTTCCATATCCCTCCTCTGATGCAGTCATAATTCGGCAGTACGCCTGGGAATCACAGACGTCACGTGCCGCAATTGTGGGCCCCGAAGCGGTGAGCGGGGCGCGGGGCGCGGGGGGCAGAAGGCACGACTGTCTTTCGTCACAACTGCACGTCTGTCAACTATGCTTAAACACATTTCAACCTGATTCAGTTTAGGTGGGTAAGACGATGTGGGTTAGCAGGCCTGACAAAACAAGATCACTGCCTTTATGTAAGAAAATAGTAGGTAAAGTCTGTTCAGACTTAGAATGATCCCGATGTAAACAAATACCCATCCTTAATAGAGCCTCTTATAGGTTGCTTGGATTTGCGGGTGTGTACGTGTAACGTTTCACTTCTGAAAATAGTTCTTAGCAAAATTATAAATTTCCTTGTTAAAATGAAAGTTTGAAAATACAACAAGAGATTCAGAGAAAGGAAAACCATGGTAGAATCCAGAAAATTGTAACTGGAAACTCTGAATCGGACCACTGTTCCGAAATACGCCGAAGGCCAAGGCATCAGTAATGGCGGCGAAGGAACCTTATGCCCGTCGTCCGGTGTAGACAGCTTTATCGGCGGTTGACTTGTAACAAAAGTTCCAAACGCAGCGTTCGTTGGGCTCCGTGAGCAGTAGACCGATCAGTTGTCTTCGCTTAGTGCAGCAAGATCGGTGTAGCATCTTTTAATAATTTTAATTTTTAGGCGTATCTTATTATTTTATAATGGCGGATGCTGAGGCAGAAGTCTTTTACAAAACATACGAGAGGTAACCCATTTATACAGGTTGAAAAAATGTAGTTTTAAGTGTTTTCTCGTGTGGCTGAAGAAAATACTGCATTGGCCGTCGCCGCACATCGGGGACAACGGAAGTGTCTTCGTAAAGTGTGATGAAAGCACGCAGAGGTGAGTACACAAAGAAAACTTGTCATATCACGGAAATAAACGATTTTGGTGTTGAACCTCTTCCGGACGCGTCGGCAAAGAGTAGGAATGATGATTGTGAAACGGGATGCGTGTGTAACTGCTGGAAATCGGAACTTCATTTTTATCGCAGGTGAGAATCGCAGTTCGCGTACGCTGCTGACAGTTCGTATACACGTGTACCATTAAGGAAGAGCCTGGGGCAATCGGCCAATGAGATTAGTAGACGCGGATGAATACTATGCTTCTTTGTTTACCTCAGGATCATTCTTAGGCTGAACAAAGATTAGGGACAGTCCGTGAAGTTGAAACGGTGCGGTGTGTGCGTTATTTCGTTCGTCTTGTGTGTCCTTCGTTGTAGCGTAAATGCTGTTTCGTACTGAATGTGCGTTAAATATACTACTTTGTGTAACTATTGATGCGTTAAAGAGAATCGTGAATTCGAAATTGTAACGTGAAAGAATAAAACGTGTGTGTGAAAGGACGCGACATGGCGAGCTCATCCAATACATTTATGGCGGTAGATGTGTTACTTTGTGACATAGAACAGTAGTGAAACGTCTCATTGTTCAATAGACAGGATTCTTCAAATTCCGTTTAGTTCTTTCTCGTATTCCGAAACACTTAAGGTAATTAGTGATTTACAACCAAGACAACGCAAATCGATCTCGAGTTCAAAAATTAGATATGTACTTTTTATGGTTAATTTTTTTATTGTTTTATGTAAGTTAGTGAGAAATTGGTGATTTTCAAGGAAGATTTAGTAGGTATCTAATCTGCAAAATAAACTTCTAAAATACTTCAGAGTAAAATAGAATGACGCAGGCTTTAAATATGTGCAATTATGCCTTCAACCTTTAATATCATGATCGCATCCCCACATCTACTAGTCAGGAGATGCCACTGCAGGAACGTTGGTGCAGCTTATGACTTGACGGTCGCCTCCTCTGCTCTCTAGACGTGTCAGGCACGTCTGTCTTGAAAGGTGGCAAAGAGACGCGGTTGCCAAATTACCAAAACAAGAACAAGTGCTCTCAGACATGGGTTGCGAGTTAAACTAAAGACCTGTTTACATATTGTGACGAAATGCGAATGCCCACATTCGTCCCACACGCCCACGCGACAGATAATCATCGACTGCAGACGCGGCGAGCAAGGCGCGGTTTAAAAGGGGCGCGCGTTTTAAATTGATTCGCGCAATACCCGCGGCATAGCGCGGAGCACGATGACGTATGGCGGTCGAAGGAAAGGGAAATGACGCGTTGTTTCCCCTTCGAGAGAGGGATGACTCGATCCATAAAAACGCCGAACGACGGAAGATTATTCCTTCTGTTCCCGATCACCGTCCGAGCGACATCATCAAATTGAGTTCTTCAGAGAGTTAGATAGGAGTGTTGAGCGTCAGAGAGATGCGTTGTTAGGCACGGCGTGCATAGAATTTTTGAGAAAAAGTATACAGTAATCGAGGACGGGCGCAAGTGCCGTGAAGTAGTTGAAAGAGTCTGTGGTTCACGAAAGGGGATGGTGATTTGCATAACGCGCAGTTACCAGTAGAAAGGCGCTAAATAGAAATAATTGGTGAAACGAATACGCCCAAATTTTGAGCAAACAGGCAACTCCATTCAGTTGCGTCGTGCATGAGACTTTCGCACCCGGGTTGATCGCGACGACGGGGGAGAAGCAAAAGGACGTGGTCGTGAGGGTCCGTGGGAATCAGACGATAGAAGAAAGAAGAGGACGTGATCACGAGGGTCCATGGGAATCAGGCGATAGAAGAAAGAAGACGTCGCGAAGGACCATGGGAATCCGGCCATAGAAGAAGACGAGGAAACGCCGCGACGAGCAGCGGACGACCGACGCGGATCGGCTCGCGACGCCGCCGCCGGGCGCACCTGGCCTCAGCGTAACGTAGTCGGCGCGACCGCGCACCGGCCGCTTGTGGCCGTCGCTCCAAGGCCGAGGCACGCAGCTGGCGAGACTCGGCGAAGGTAACAGTGAGCTGCGAACTGCGAGAATATTGGTCAACGTCCCGTGGCGGAGGAGAACTGTAAAAGGGGAACGTTGGTGGGGAGAGCGCCATAATTCACGGAACTAGCAGAGATCATAGAATTGACTGCCATTTTTTTAGTAACTGACAGGGAAAATTGTATAAATTGTGTTAATTTTGTGATATTCATAGCAAAGATTTTTATTGAAGAGTACGATCCAATTAATCAAACTTATTGTCAAATTGATTTGAATAGTGAATGTCGCAAGTCTGAACCCGGCGTCACCGGGCGACTTCAGCTGACAAATTGTTGTAAATTCTAGATTAAATAATCGACTGGAATTCCCAAGGTAGGATAGAAGAATATTGAATGAAAGTCACATCGACAAAGAGAAAGATACCAGTGATTTATTTTTTTGTGTTCAAATAATCAGTGTCATCATTTCAAAGGGTTAAGAAAAATTAACCCAAGTTTAATTGATTTTATCTATGGATTTGTTTGGATTCCTCTGGACACCCAAAAGTTACCACTGCTCTGAGGTAATAAAAAGCTCGGAAGAGCATGAGATCTATGAAGATCCCGACAGGCGTCTAGGGATTGCTAGACGGGGTTTTCGTCAGGATATATATATATATAGTGACCGTACTTGGTGCTGCTGTCGGACAGGTAAGCTGAAAGTCAATCTTAAACAATGACGAAAGGAGCAGGGTTGGTTTTGGGGGGATCGCCTTGATATAACACTTGTTGGCATGTTCTTAAATGAAATCCATTGAAAATGCTCTCTACTTCATTATTATTACACATTAGTTAAATTTGTTACAAAACAAATGGCACTTTTATTTCTCATTAACAGCTCACATGTAAACATACTTGAATACACTCCCTAAAATAATACTTATTGATCAACTTGGTGAAACAAATCACCTGATTACCCTGATTCACTAGAATCATTCATTAACATCATGCATCTGGTTAGTCACGTACCATTGTGCCCACCACTATACTAATTCTAACAGATCCCTCTCATGAAATGTTTTGATACTCATTGTGCCAGAACTGTGTCTCCGCGATGCCATCGGCATCGCCTGCGCTCGGCTCCGCTCGCGCCTGCTCTACTAGTGAGCGGTCGCGTCCCCGGCGTGCCGTACTGCCACTACTGCCACCTGTCTCAGGCCCGCGCCGCTTCCAGAATGTTTCAGCCAGCATTCACTCTTATACCATTTTGTCGTCGGCGTCGTGTCCATTGCGTCTTGCTCGGTAAAGATATGTGTCCATCTACCACGATGTTTCTTGCGTGCAGCACAAAATCAGACGATCAGAAGATACCACTGTTCTCATCCACACGCTCATGAAATAATAAATTTGCTTCTTCTTAACCACATGAATCCTTTCCGATTACGTCTACACTCTGGTTATTAAGACAATAAACTGCTTTCTGTAATCGTGTTCATTAGTCTCAAGCGTTATACCGTTACTCTGCCCACGTTTACGTTCGCCCTTTCGTCCAACACGCACGGCCACCTGTTGCAGTTACATATCCGCATCCAACACACTTCCTCCAATCTCAACTGTCCTTCAACAATCACTTTTCACTCCCCAAAAACATATTCCCTGTCCCTCAACCAGCCCTCAACTCCGACTGATGCAGTTCCACACTTTTTTCAACCACTACCGCCACTTAAAACCTCCGCATTAACTCAGATTTCTGTCCGCCGCCATCACTCCGCTCTCTCTCTTACACCATGTCGTTCGTTACCCCGGGAACGAGTCACCCCGCGCGATGCGAGATTCTCCTCTCGGCGCGCGCCCTTTTTGAACGCTTGATCATTCTCATTTGCTCGTTCCTTATCAGCTAGACGTCTGATAACCATTAGGTTATTATATATAAATACAAATTATACAACCGTAATTTATATCTGCATTATAATATTTTTTAATATGCATTTTTAAACCAATGAAGATGATACACTAAGATGTAGCCGAAACGTCACGCAAACGATGTAGATAGATTGAATCACAGTTGTGTTTATTTTAAATAAATATGAATGTCTGAAATTTGAAGAGGAACTGTTTGTTTTAATTATAAGAGTATATACATTGATAAAAAGAAGAAAGGAAATAGTTTACTTAATATAATCATTGCTATACTAGAGTTTTTTGCTGTGCTTATCTTGAACGATGCACAAATCACACAATGCAAAAAGGAAACTCTGACAAAATTCATATCTTCCTAGCGCGCCAAATCCTCGGGAATGCTCGGGTATACCATGGCTCGATGGGCCCCGCGGCCCCCTTGACGCCTCCCTTGGGGGCGTCCTCCCACTTTTTATTTATTTAATTTACGTCAAAAACAGTTAAAAACTGTGAGACGAGCTATGGGGAGAAGTGAAATTTGTGCACGTTTTCATAATTCTGTGGTCTCTCTCCTAAACCATATTCTAGTCGAATTTTGAATACAGAAAAAGGGCGTTTTTTCAAGTTTTGTTGACAAAATATTCGCTCCTATATAATAAAATATATTTTCAAAGCTAAATTAGCCATAAATTTCTACCCTTAACCCTTATAATGTTCTTCATGAAAGAATAATACTTTTTGCCGCAATAATATGGAAAACGATAATTTGAATAACTATATTTCCCACTGAAATTCAGAAGACGTGCACAAAGAATGAAGTTACATTTATATCCACAAGCAAAACAAGGGACCATCTCAGCATCTGCTCAAAGGATCAGGGAAACTGGACGAGAAACCTGATCGAGATGGGGCCATCAACCCAGAAACTGTGACATTGACAAACTGGGCCATCAACCCAGAAATTTTGGGAATGTACACCATGATTGTGTATTCCATAGATGCAAGATATGCACGGCTTACCCAAATAATTTGACGAAACGTTCTACGGTATTTACAACATACATTATTTTACAAACTATGAAAAACCTTATAAGAATGTTAAACATGTTTTCATTGCAGCTTCCACGCCAAGAGAGAGGTAGTATTTTCACTTTCTATCACACCCTCCCATCCCCCACAATCTCTCGACTTCTTGCTTCCCTTTCTGTATCTCGTTTGCCTTGAGGAACGAGTATCCTGTCATAAGTTCTGATGCTCTATGGCAAGGTTCCGCAATCCTATTACTGCGCTTTTGCCAACGCTTCCAAATCAGCTGTTTCGGTGTCATCCAATCAGGAGGTTGAACGCCGCCATAGTAACGTTACTGTAGTGATGTGTACGGTCCCGATTGGATGCAGCTGATGACCTGTCAGAGGCAGCTTTGAATAAATCAAAGTATAGGAATTGAAGATCATTCCGTTTAGTTTGTGCGTGTTCGTTCAACACCGGATATTTATAACGCCGTGATTTTGAAACATTTAAAGTCAATTAAATACTTGTTAATCATTTAAGTGTTTAGTGTCTGCGGTTTCAAGTGCCGTATATTATTGACAACTTACACCCCTATCACAGTACTGTGCCCCTATTATGAACCTCAAAGTATCTTTACTCACAAAGGTAAGCAAGGTTCTCGGGGTTGCGTACAGTGATGGAAGTTTAAAAATTCAGAAGTGCAACAGATACTGAATACAGTAATACTTGTGACTGTATTGTAGAAAGACTTCTGCAGCAAAACTTCATTTCTCGTAGTTTTGAAGCGAATATAAACAAATAATTTGAACGGAAGCCCCACACCTAAATTAAAAATAAGTACACAAGTGAAGACCTGCCTAAGGAAGTTTAACATTTTCCCACAACTCATGAATGGCTTACTGGATGTAAAAAGTGCATAAACTGTCTTGCTTTCTCTTTCTCAAAGAAAAACGTGAAACACTGGAGGTTACACTGGAGAATACATAAAGCGATAAAAAACATCATCGCAAAACCATAATTTTACAGAAGACATTTGGGAAAGTTAGAATTGATTACGTTAAGGATGTACATGTAGCCTACTCATCAATGTAACAATGTATACAAATCGCCAATAATGTAAATGTCGAACATGTGAGAGAAAAAGTCAGAATCAAAAAAAGTTACAGTTGAGTAAATAAAAAAATAGAGAAAAATTGCATTTTTGTCATCAGTTACAGTACGTTTAGCACTAAATATACAAAAACTTAAAAGAAAAAATGTAGAGCAGTTTTTGAGAAATTCTTGTTTTGGATAGATTTTAATACTGCACATATTTCACGCAATATGGGCGAGTTGAATATATTCAGAATAAGACGCGCATTCCGCAAATGAGGCGAGTTGAATAATATATCACATAAAATACCTCGTATATCTCACATACAGTTTACAGTATTTCATTTGTTTTCCCGCTCATGCCTCCGCTCCTGGCCTCAAAATGTCGTGTCACAAAAATAATGGCGAGCTGAATGGTATTAGAGTTGGCAAATAACGATGTTTTTAAAGCCCGATATACACTGGACAGTTTTCGTGCAGATTCTCATACAGTTTCTGTACAGAAACTTCAAGATCTCAAACTAGAAGTATAAAACCCAAAAGCCGCCGCTAGGGGTTCGAGAAACAACGGAATTGCGCCGTCCGAGTACGTTCAGTGGTGGTATTTCTGTGCGTGCGTTCTGGCTGTGATCTTGATTTAGTATTAATTATAGTGCGATTTTTCTAACTCTGCCTCTCGAGCCCCCATATCCACGATGGAATATCACACTGCATTTCGCGTCTTTCTCGGTCCTGCCGGTAGGATTGGCATGATCGGAAGCACTGCTTGATACGGTCGTGATTATGCGATACCTAGCGGCGCGACTAAAAATGACGCGAAATACCATGACATATTCCATTGTGAAGACTGGCCTTCAGAGGTAGAGTTAGAAAAATTGCAGTATGACCATGAAGAGCATAGAGAATAACTAGTGGTGCTACAACAGCACGAACTTTCCCGAGTTATTGGAAGCAACTACGTAGAATTGAAATATTGCATTTTCTGCCCTACTAACATCTTAGCTATTATTTGAAAACGTCCAATTCAACCAAGAAGCGATCAACCACGGTGTAAGATATATAGGTGTGTTAACTAGCTGCCTTTGGGGCAAATTTTCTGAAGCGAGTTTGAGGCTAGATCATCCCTTGTCTGTACGGTGCGCACGATTGGTCCCTTGTCTGGACGGTGCCACTTGTTGCTCACAATTTTAATGACTATGGGGCCTCCACGACTGATCACTGCTTCCTATTACTTCCCCACCCCGTTCTCAATGTTCTTACGTCCGTTCTTACCCACACCGCCCCTCCTGGCCAGGGCGTCGCCACCCCGCGTCTGCAATCAGCCGATGAAGCGATGCCTCGCGAAGCGCCGGCGGCGCTCAGGACTCATCGGGTCGCTGGCCGCCGAGGTAGGGGGGGAATGCCTGCCGCAGGTGCTCCGCCGCCGCTCGCAGTCACTCCCAGCAGAACTCCTTCTGCCGCGATTTCGCCGTCCACCACCGTCATAGCGGACTCGCCACGCGTCACCCGCCAACGTTCCTCAGTTCTCTGTCCGTAATAAACCTTTTCCCCTACACCTCGCAGTCAGATGCTCAATGCTGCTCAGTTTGGGTTCATTCTCCTTGCGTCCATTCCCATGCATTACCGCAGTCACGCGGATTCCACCCCGTCTAACACAGTTCACTGATGAAATTTCTATCACTCCGTTTACCGTTCCTTATTCCTGCATGATCACTAATACACGGTTACCGAACATTACCAGTCAGATGCCGCACGGAACCCCACGTGCCTCCGCCGCTACACATTTACCCACGTGATTGTTTCCATTCACTGATATAATCTTTCCTTTACTTCACTAATACTAGCATTTACACTCACTGCATACCTTCTTCCTCCACATTGTCCCTCCTTACGCTTCCCGTTCTCGATGAATCTGGATTTCAACACTGTTCATACTTTTGTTTCCGCGCCGTTTGTAAACGTCCTTTCTATCTCACGGCCATTTCCTCACTGCCGACTTTTCTCTCGCTTTCTCTCTTGGTCACTTGCGCTTCGGTTCCTCTCTGATTCGATTCCAGCGCCCGATTCAGTCAGCGCGCCCTCTGCTACCGCGCAATTCAAATGTTTGCGTTCTTAGAAACGTATTATTATTGTTGTAATGATATTAATAATTCGTTATATATTAATATTGCATATATATTAATATTGCGTTATATATTAATATTGCAAATTCTAATATACAACGCATCCGGCTGTCAGAAGCGCAGCAGTAAATTTGCAGCGGGCTATTATGTTTGTCAGGAAATTATAGAACACTACTCGTATTTTCAAAAAAATTAAGCATGACCTTATTTGAAGATGTAGTTTTGATAAATATTGAGAAAATCAGCTGCCATCTATCGCCGGCCAAAGTACTTTTCTTGACATTTTCCTAATTTTTCGGTTTCCTAATGATAAAACCGAAATATTAATTTTAGAATATCAAAGAACACAAAAACCTCACCCTAAACAGAATTTTTCTTTTAAAAATATGTACCTGATTTTGAGAAAATGGGTTTAAGCGCTACTAAAAATACGAAATTTGAAGCTCTCTTTGAAGAAAATATTTGAGTTTTCAAAAAACTTCATTTGAAGTCATTTGAAGCACTTAACATTCACAAATATAAAAATGTTTACAAATTGCTGGAATTTTGAGCTAGTTTTCACAGAAAGCGGTTGAGTTCTCGAGAAACTTCACTTGACATTCTTTAAAGCTCATGTACTCATTAATATAATAATGTCAACAAATCGCCGCTAATGTAAATATTAATGACATGAGAGACAAGTCAAAAAATATTTTTGCAATTTTTGAAGAAAAAAAAGGCATAGAGCAATATGGCGTTTATGTCATCTAATAGAGTACATTTAGCACTATCCCTACCAAAAGTTTAAAGAAAAAATTTGTAGCCGTTTTTGAGAAAATCTTAGTTTTGTAATTTTTTAAAATTGCACATATTGCACGCAATATTGCGCTAAAACTACCAAAGTTTTCAAAAAAATGTACACGACCTTAAAGAAAGAACTCATTATGAAGAACAAATTTTATTTGAAGGAAAAATCTCTATCTGCAATTTTGTAGTTGGAAGACGACGCCGAATAAAATTCAAACTTTCGCAATTATCGAAAATTCAGAGATAACCGTGAAAATCGGATCAATGCCACCTTAATAAAACATATTTTACTCTATTCTTACAAGAAGTTTAAAGAAAAAAAATGGAGCTGTTTTTGAGAAAATTTTCAAAATGTCCGGGGGGCTTCATGTAAAGTACCCCCCAAAATTAAAATATCGGTTTCAAATTCAAGGGGCCACAAGATCAGCCAGATCGATTGGAGAATATCAATTTTGAAGAAAATCGGCTAAGCGATTTAGTCGCTAAAGTTTTGCTTACAATTAGTTTTTCGGTATCAAGGACCCACAAAACAGGGATTCTGGCTGCACCACGTGTTAGGATTTTTTTTCTTAATTTAGCAACTGGATTTATCCACTTTTTCGTTACCACGGCCCTGTAATACGAGTTTTTCTGCCGAAAATCCGCCGTTTTTTCGCGCAGCATTACGTAACTTTCCCTATACTATACGTACGTAATAGTATACGGGAAAGTAAAAATAGAAAGGCAGGAAATGGGTAAAAGAAAGTTTATCATATCAGTTCATACAATCGCACCTTGACACACCTAAACCACAAAATCGACATGGTCGATTACCGTTAGTGAACGATTCTGCCGCTAGAGGCGCTGGAGTCAAACTATACTTTCTACACGAAAAATTATGAACATACAGTGAGTGTCAAAAGTATTGGAATACCTCGGAAATTTCAGAAAATGAATAAATTTCAGGTGTAAAATAAAACACAAATTAAAAGTTTTTGGTCGCATTGAAAACTATATTTCGTAATTGATATCAGCATCAAACAAAGTTTACACACATTAGAACGTAAGAAAAGGCATCCAAAAGTATTGGAACACCCAACTGAACAGCGGTTAAAACTTAAATAAAATTGTAATTGTAAAACAAATTATTATTATATGAGATGTCTTTCTGGCATTTATAATGGCTTCTAGAAGTCTTGGCATTAATTCACGAGCTTCGCCGTCATATGAGGCAAAATATTGCCCCATCCCTCCTAGACCGCGCGCTCAAGAAAATTTTATATAAAAAATCGCTGTTCCTAATTTTTTTTCTCCAAAATATTCCATAAATATTCAATAGGATTAATGTCTGGAGACTGTGGTCGCGTTTCCACGTATCGTGGTGTATTAAAAAGGATTCACATTCTTGTGTTTCAAGTCCTGTACTTTGGATCATTGTCCTGCTGAAAAATGAAATCGTCTTTGAGACCCACTTTTTCAGCAGTTTTGTGTAATTTACTTTGCACTATATTGATGTACATTGCATGGTCCACTGTACAACTTATAAAGTGAATATTCCCCACACCAGAAGCACACATCCACCCCCAGCCGAGTACAGAACCACCTCTGTATTTCACTGTGAGCTGGAGGTTGTCTTCGTGAATTTTGGAGTTTCTCTTCTTTCGCACCATACGTCTACCATCTGCGCCAAAAATATTAAAATTATTTTCATCGGTAAAAACTAAATTGTTTCCACATTTATTGGAAATTGTTTCAATAATTTTTAGTAAATTCTAAGCGCTTTTTCTGTTGTCATTGATCCAGAATTTCTAACGTGCCACACGTCCATGGTACGTAATGTTTCTCAGTATTATGCGACCTGTACTTGGAGACATGTCTATTCCAGAAGCAAGTTTAGGAGCACGAAGTTTTGGATATATTTTAATGTCGCGAAAAAAATTCTTGTGTTACGTTCGTTCAGCAACTGTGGCTGTGTCCACATCTGCGTTTGTTCGTCACTGTTTCCCGAATACAATACCTATCAATTACATTAAACGCTGTAGTTAACGATTTCCCTCAAAGATGAGCAATCATTATGCATACTATTATTTTTCTCTATTCTTCACTTGTTTCTTTTTTTTTACGCCCCATACTGACATTTAATGAACAAATATTCCAGAACATCTGAATCACCGACTGACCAATATAGGAAAGGAAATTGATACGAAAATCGTTACAGCTAAGGGTGAAGAGGAGAGTCCCGACTATAACAAGTTGGAGGTCAATCCACAGACGGCTGCGGCCGGGGTGATTTCCAAGCAGGACCGGCGCTAGGTTATTTTGCGCCCCAGGCAAAGTTAGATGTTTGCGCCCCCAAATAATAATAATGTTTAGAAATATTTATTTTAAGGAAAATTTGATTTATGATATATATGTGTATATATATATATATATATATATATATATATATATATATATATATATACACACACACATACATACACAAACACACACATAAAACACAAATTATTTTAAATTTCATATTTAGGTGTACCACAAATATAAGACAAATGATATTTAGAAGTATAAAAGCAATTAGGCCGAGGGCGCAAAATTCATTTTGTAGCTGCTTTCGAGGGGCGCAAATTTCCATTTTGGAAAAAAACTAGTGGTGCTACAGAATGGCACAGACTTTCCCGTATTAGTTTTTCCTTGGGTCTTCGCTAGCTATTCGGAATTGCGACATACTCTTTCTTGCTAGCTACCATCTATCACCGCCAAAAGTACAGTTTTTTGTCATTTTCTTAATTTTTCGGTTTCCTATTGGTAGAACGAAAATATTAATTTTAGAATATTAAAGAACACAGAAACCTAGCCGCAAATGGCAATTTTCTTTTAAAAATTATGTGCTGTTTAAGAGAAAATGGCGTTTTAGCACTACTAAAAATGCGAAATTTGAAGCTCATTTTCACAGAAAATTTTTGAGTTTTCAAAATACTTTATTTAAAGTTATTTGAAGCACTTACACTCACAAATATAATGTTTACAAATTGCTGGTAATGTGCATATTAAAGATTTTTCAAAAAAATTACAATTATGTAATTTTTGAAAAAACAAAAAAATTACTCAAAATAAACTTTTACGCTATGCTAAAGAGTGTAATTAGCACTATCCGTTACAAAAGTTTCAAAAAAAAAATGCAGCCATATATGAGAAAATGGCGTTTGAGCATTTCTGAAAATGCCGAAATTTGAGCTACTTTTCACAGAAAACGGTAGTGTTTTCGAGAAACTTTACTTGACATTATTTAAAGCATATATACTCGTAAATATAATAATGTGAAAAAATCGAGGTTCAGAGCGGGGTGTGCTCTGACACAGCGCGCGGAAATACCCAGGGTGCGACGAGCGTTTCTGAACAAAGAGAGCCGCGCCCAGCGGCGGTCGGCCCTCCCTTCGCGCCGCTCAGGTAGCGGAAAAGCACACGTTTCTAGACATCAAGTTTTCCAGTACTCCCCGTTAAATAAAATATTATTTTCGCACACGCCAAAATTGTTACGTGCGCGACCGTCCCATTACAATATTTACTTAATGTAATTGTTATTTTCAAAATTGGCCCAAAAAATCAATTATTTTTTGGCTTTGTTATCCATGTTTTACCACTATAAGGTGGGTTTCACAACAATATCGTGTAGTGGAATCTTAGTCTTAAGTGTTCATGTTTGGAGCATGTATTTTAATGTATTCATTTATTCTTCAAATGTATGTTTTGTTCTATTTCCTGTTATGTATTTTCTTTCAATGGTGAAAGGTATCATTTGAATGTTTGTTCATGCAAAAGTTTTGTATTCATATGTAAATAAAAATGTCTGCCCATAAAAGTACATATGTACTATATTTCTCTACGTGTTTTCATTTTAAATCTCTCTACAACCTCCCAAATCCACCAGTTATTTACAACCATCCATTAACAAAGAAAAAAGGGATATTTGGAGTGAAACGCAGTTTTTCTAATCACATGAACAATAAGTACGTCTTATTCTTATACTATTTGAAAACGGAATATTGGATCAGAGGAAGAATCCATAATAATAAATCTGCTGTAGTAATAATAATTGACTGTCACGTGCAGTATTAACATATAAATTGATCTCTTCTAAAATAGTATAAGAAGTGTGTACCTGTAAGTTATAATAAAAAACAAGTCCTCGTTTTTGCAAGTCTCCGATAACCAGTGGCGTAGCCTGAGATTTGGCTTAGGGTATGTAACTAGAGAAATGAGAAAATAATTTAAAACTTTAATTATAATTTAAACATTTCTCATTCCCCAATACCATTTGTCACTTTGATCAATTAGAGCACACAAATTTTTATATTTAAAATGTAAACTGATCCAGTAAAAGTAATAATGGCTCACGTACTTCATGTAGTTTACTGGTTGAAAGCTAGAAAAAGTTGACTTATGTTCACGACCTAGCAAAATATAAATGTGTGTCAATATACTTTAATAAAAAGAGCACTATCAAATCCAATGATTTTCAAAATTGTCCAATTCATATCATTTCGAACCCAATAGAATTGGCATAATTTATAAAACGGAAAAAAATATCTATAATAAAAATATAATAGGAAAGAGAAAATCAATCAATTTACAGGCACGTAATGAAAAGCAGTTGACAGTTGTCCTATTTGCTGCTTACATCAAGAGTTTCATCCAGTATGGCGGAGACAAACGAGGCTTTAGAAATTTTACTTTTAATTTCATGGGACATTACCGTGCTTACACTTGAAATCCAATGAATCTGAATTTTTGGTGAAATTGCACGAAACACTGGGATTTTCATTTTATCCTTGTCAGTTTTATCATATTTCATTATTTCACTTATATGTTACGTGGAATTTTCTCTATTTGATGATCCCCTATTTTCATTATGGCTAGAAAATACAAGCCCTTGTGTTCCAAAAAAGCATACAACTCGAATGAAGTGTGACAGAATTTCCCTATTTTCCCTTATACCACCGTTGTTGTATTGCTCAACATAGCCTGTGTTGGCTGTTTAAATAAAATTCTATCATCTCATATTTTTTACAAGTATTTTCAACTGTTTCTCACGTTCTATAATTTGTGCACAAAAATACGACTCCATAATTATGTAGGCACTTTGGATCGCGTGGTGCTCGCCATTCCAGGGCACAGATGTGTATTGCACAGTCACATACCCTTGTGCATTCAACCAGCACAATCCCTAACCTAAATTGGCTACAAATATATAGTAGCTAAATGCATTAAAATAAGGTAATAAAACTTAAATAAAGGGACATTAATTAACCTTGTTCTCTTACAAACACCGAAGAGAACAATGAAGTTTCGTAAAGTTTCGCTTTCTCGTAGGCACCTTGGATGTAACGGGTCACGGTCCATCTGATTCACAGCGCAGGCTTGGCGGCATTTCAAAATGATTCGTTCATCCTTGTGAAGAATCGAGTTCTCAATGGCGCAATGTTTGAAATATAATGAAATATTTTGTAGTAGAAAAAGAAAATAACAAGTTGATAATTTACAATCATTTTAAAATAAAATAGCTGATATTGTCAGGGTATGTAACACATCACCCACATCCATGGGCGCTACGCCCCTGCCGATAACACTATGTCAATACTGTTCCTATTGACATAGTAAATTATAAAATATACTTCGACAATTATTGTTGCCTACAGCTTTACTTTCTTATGATGGAACAGAACCATATTAATAAATACAATGTATACGTGTTACACCCGTAAAAATCTACCAAACTGTCATGTGTTGCATTTGACATTCGAAGCTTTTGCCGTGCAACATGGCTCCCTCTATGGCCTCACCTCCGCCTATATGGAAAGTGCGGAGTCAGCCATCTAGTGGTATTTGTATACATCATTGATATTTACGCTTTCTATATACTCCGTGGTTTATGGAAATGAACCTCGTCAGACTGCATAATCATTAATTCAAGATTTGCTCTCCAGCAATAACTAGAAGTACTGTTACAGTTGCTTTGATACCTATGAAGATTGTTTCTTATGTGTATAATGAAACTATTCAATTAACGTTTTTGCCGTGGTCTGTAGGTGCTGTATACTTAATTGTGGAGTGATGTGGATGTATAGTGAAGAGTGATGATTGTGTGTTTTACCTGTGCCAATATTTTCGTTATCAATCGATGAAATTTTCAAGTCAGCGGGTTCACACACGTAGCTTTCTCAAAAGTCAATATTTTTGTGACTATGACGAAAAGCTAAAAACTAACTGACGAAAGAATATTGAATAATTACTTCAAATGGTGTCTTTAAGGAAGTGTTGTCAATAGTTCCAAGAAAATTGTCCATGATATTGAATAAATATTTATTGAAAATTTCTTTTAAATATCAATTGCATTATTTTTTATTTTTATTTGTTATTGTGTTAGTACATTGCAAGTTACCTTTATAGATTTTCAAACAAATAAAAAAGTTTCGTTACCTACTTTCCCTCGTAGAATGGAAGTTGAAGAATAGGAAGAGTATGGGGTCCAACATGCAACAGTTCTCGCAAGGGTACGCGGAGGTAGTAGGGGAAAACTAGTAGGGTAGAGGGTAGCTAAATTAAAATAGCTTAAAATAAATGGAAAAACAAAAATCAAAACGCGCTAGCCTACAATACTACGTGAATTATTTAAAAAAAACACTAAATTTAAAATTATAGAAATAATAGCGCAAGTCCCTCGACAGCTGCCAACGATCGCAGTCCAAACGCACGATTTAAATGTTGGCGGTATCTGGAAGTATGTACACTCAACACCTCCCAGCAGCAAACTCATATTGTAAATAATACACCATTTGATATTAAACTCCAGGTGTCGGTTAGTCAAGATATTCAATATGCAAAGATCGTTTGAGCAACATTCCATGTACCGAAGTTAAGTCTAAGCCTACTAAATTGTTTCTAATGGCATACCCCGCTAGTATACTAGCGGGCTATGCTAATGGTAACAAATGGTATTTAGTACTCAAAGGTGAAAATATTAGTTTGATTATTTTTTGGCTCGGAATTGCTTTTCTTAAGGTATGTAAGAATGCAGAAAATAATCCAATACTTTTTAGTATACAAATATTTTTTCAATTTCACACTCCAGCAAGCTAGCACCCTAACTCACCAAACCCCCTGTGTCCCTCATAACAAATCAAGGAAAATTAAATAATATTGCAAAGAGTCGGGTTGTACTTGCCTGGTCCGGTATTTTCACACTACTTTTACTTGGCTTTATCAAGAGAAAAAGCCTCTTCTGTTATTTTTGTGACTATCAAGCAAAGGAAAAGCTAACTCTGAAAGAAGATTGAATAATTTCTTCAAATGTTTTTAAAGAAGTATGAATAGTTCCAAGAACATCTCTCTATAATGCTGAATAACTTTATTTGAAAATGTGTTGCCAACATCAATTGCATTGTTATTTTTGTTTTATATTGTGTAATAACTTTAGAAGTTCCTTTCCTTCTTAATGGAAAGAATAGTACAAATGTATAGGGAGAGGGTGGGGTTTTAACATGCGAGAGTTCTCGCACGAGTACGCTAGTACTATTAAAATTTGTTAGATTTATTAGTTAGATTAGATTATTTAATTTTCCTTGATTTGTTATGAGGGACACAGGGGGTTTTGGTGAGTTAGGGTGCTAGCTTGCTGGAGTGTGAAAATTGAAAAAATATTTGTATACTAAAAAGTATTGGATTATTTTGGACTCAGTGTATATTCTTAAAACAAGTTCCATGTTTTAATACATTTAATATATAAATTAAATAAATACAAGTTTTTGAAGAGTAAGCAAATAAAACTTAGTAGGTAATAATATGTTTATATTCAACAAAAATTAACTACTTTCTAAGTAGAAGTTTCTAACTTCTTTCTTTCTTCTTTAAATTAATAACTTTTCACAATAAATAGAACAATAATATTTATTATAAAAAATGTATCAAATTTGCGCCCCCCTGAGGTTTGCGCCCTAGGCAGTCGCCTAGTTTGTCTATAGGTAGCGCCCGCACTGTTTCCAAGAAAGCCATTTACAGTGTTTGAGACTTTGCGTGTTCCAAACTTTTGGCTTCCTTTTGCTATGGGATTGCTGCTTATATTTCTGATTTCTCAATTTCCTGTGCTTAATTTTAAGAGGTTTTTTATTGTAGCAACTTTACTGAATATAATGTATTTAATTCCATTGAAAAATTGTTTATTTAGATTACTTTTTTCTATGTAAAATGTATTCATATTCTCAGATTTTCAAGGTGTTCCAATATTTTTGACACTTCCTGTATTCATAATTATTCCATGCAAAAGACATGTAGTATGACGTAAAGTGTGAACTGCACAAAAACTGTACTGTGTATACCGGCCTTAAAATATCGTTATGCTCATCAGAAACATTGATATATTGTTTTCCTTCAGTTTGATATATTCTTCCAGATTTTCAGTGTATTACTTTTTGGGTAAAAATATTGTTAGTGTAATATTCATCTCAACACTGAACCAGAAAATGTTATTTTTTGTCCGCAGATTCTATTTTGCTTACTGAGAAAAAGAATTCATAACACGCCACTGATGTAAACTTTTACAGAATAGCATATTTATCTTAATTAGCTATTTTCAAAAATGGTCAAGGAGATTTAATTGAACATAATCAATGAACGCCTCATTTAGTGTAAATGCACCAAATACACAGGTATACTACACAAATTTCTCCAATTAGGTATTTAATAAAATACAAGGAACAATACACAAATTTCATTTATTCCATTTTGTATAAAAATATATTATTTACAATATATTTCATAATAGGAACGTACTCTCTACATTTGTGGGTAAAAATAAAAACATAACAATTAAATACAATTCTATATCTGATATTTGAAAGGTTTACTAAGAGGTAGTGATAAATACCTCGCTCTGTGTTTATGTTAGCCAGCCAACTCCCCCACATTCTTGGCAAGATGAAGCAGATAAGAAAACCCACAGTAGAAATTACTGTCATTTACCCTTTTATACTTACAATAATTACGGCCATTCTTAATATATTTTCCATCAGTTCTTAAAAAAACAAAGCAGCGAAATTATGGGAAAGAAATAATGAAGTTTGTCTTTAAATTGATGTGAAAGAAAACTGAAAAAAAAATTAGTACAAAACATTAATCTGAAAAAATTATTAACTTTTCAATTAACAGAAAATTAATTGTCTGAAAACAAAGTTCTTGAAGTACTTTTCTCAATTGTAAAGTATCATAATAAATATAAGCTATTATTAATATTTCAATTTACTTGCGTTATTAAATGCAGATGAACAAATATAACTACCCTGTGATGAACAACTGATCATTGAATTCACATTACCTTGTACTGATTAAACCATATTCACTGCAACAGAAATTCTTCAACTAGTTTGTTGAATTCATCAGCGTATTTTAAATGCAAATTATGTTTTCCATCAGGAAACTCATGATATCTATTTAAAAAGAAAAAAAATTAATGGATAGCAGAATAATAGGACAGGGCTAAAATATATTACGCATAAATAACCTGAACAAATTTTCATGGAAGTGCATGAGAGAATGGGGTTAATTATTGTGTGTATTCATTTCTATTTTATTACTTGTATTTACGAGATATTTGAGGTAACTTTGTTTTTTCAAATGGAACTATACATATTTTTTCAGTCTGTCATAATGAGGTAAAAAGACGTATCTAATGATGTACATATTGTCATGTTAGATAAGCATTTTTTGAGATTTTTTATTTTTTTGCGATTAGCTTTTAACGGATATTTTCAACGGAACAGTCAACCACGCAAGGTCACGCAACGCTCTACCAGCAAATGCGCACTTAAAGATATGAATCATATTTCAAATATTCACAAAACTGTTGCAGTTTTATTCCTGAACTCTGCTTTCCGTCCTTCCGCATTTTCAGTTTTTTTTGTATAAGGATTGAAAATACGGATTTGTCATAAGCAGTATGTATTGAGATAAGATTGTTTCTATCCCTAAGTTATTACTAGTATATTGTGACGTCGTCATGAGATGAGGAAGAACACAGACACGGAGTTTGCAGTACATATTATTTACAATCGTTAATTACAATATGCATCCATACTGTAATGTGTATACACTCCTAAGGAACGCTGCACTCCACAGCACTCCGACTCCTGAGACGAGCTGCCTCAGTATCTCCCAAGAGAATCCCAGCTCGCTAACACTAGCGCCGCCCCTGGTCTCTTGTCCCGTGGTGAAAAGCCACGCCTCGCAAGACGCTGCTCGCGATCACATCCGCACATCGGTCCGGTCAACCTCGAATGCCAGGCAGCTTTTCCTACCCGCCTCTCTTGCGACGCATCACGTGACCGACCTCCCACGCACAAAGCGTCATTTCCTACTCGAGATTTGGGCCGGCTGCACATGGGGCCTGCCGTCCATCTGCAGCGGATTTCTGTCGTCACTCATCACTTGTGCGAATGGACAGCCGCCTTCTCAGACACGCCCCCAGCTGCGAGACCCTCCGAGAGACCCGGAGGTCCGGCCGCCGCCAGCGCGACATGAAAGGACCAACCCCTACCCCTTGCACGACTTGTGCGATCGGTCGAGCCCAGTGCTATGAAGCTACAATATGCTCATTAACATTGAAATTGTTAGCTCAAAATACGCAATATTTGTTGTGCAATCTTAATTATTTATTCTTATTGTGTTTTGTTTCAAGATTCCATTAATATCCTGTGTAATGTATAAAATACCATTGATACCATAAAATATAAAATACCATTAAATAGAGTTGAAGTAATAAATACTTTTATTACTAGGGCTCGGATAATTATGTAATTACATATTTTATTAATTTAACTCTAGCAAGTCAAATTAACGATATATTCACGTTTCGTATCGGTTAGTGCCTATAAACGTTGACTTTTTAGTACATATATTTACATATTTTACCCGAGAGTACATTTCTTGCCCTGCCTCACATATTTTACTCAAAACTACATATTTTTACATATTTCTGAATATTTCCATTTTCCTGCAATTTTTTGTATAATTCTTCATTGATGCTGTAGGTTTCTCTCAGACGAACAATTCTGCGTTGTGTGGCATTTTTCTGTAGCCTCCTCTAAACGGCGCCATTGCATGGCGATAAATTGAATCTGTCGAAATACGGATAGTATTGCAAAACAAAAGGGCAAGGCGTCGGTGAAATCGAAAGATTCCTGTGTTAGTTCTCAGCACGAGTGTTCCAGAGAACAGATTACAGCTCACTAAGGAAGTTGGGGGTGTGAAAATGATACGTCCAGCAGGCGATATCGCGCGCCCACTTTGCATCTTTCAGAGCTCTCCCTTGACCTTGATACCCTTCGCCAGCAACTACACGCGCGAACGCAGCTCAGAATGCGCTGTTGTCATTTTTCTTGCCCTGTTTGTCACACCCGAATCTTCACCATTCTTTGTAAATTATCCCTTTAGGAAGAAAATCTGATGTAAAATCACGATGTGGCACTGTTGCTTTTCGACAAGAAAAGGACAGAACATAATTCACGGCGATTGGATTAAACGTTGTAGAGCGGGGGTAAACCCCGAGTGTGAGAATTTGGCACAGGCAAAATCTTTTCAGAGCAGTCCTGCAATAGCGCTTCGGGTAAGATCGTCTTTAAAGAAAGTGGAATTTGTACGATCTAAGAGTCCAATTGGCTAAATCTTAATCAGCATTGTTTTTATTCTGTAATCCTTGAAGAACATTGAACAGTGACATTGTGGAATTAGTTTATATTTACTACACATAAAAAATGCCGAAGGACAAAACCCTCTGAGTGTAAGACTGAAGCACTTCACAGAAGAATTTGAACATCTTTCTAGAGATGGAAAAGTACTTTTTGCCAGGTATGTGAAAAAAGTGTGGCATGTGCTCAGCGCTTTCAAGTATTGCAACATATGTCTACATCGCGACATCAAACACGAATTTCGAAAATAAATATTCAAACTCAAAAACAGTTGTTATTGACAGAATCTCACGCTCGCCATGCTCGCCTCAGAAAACTCAGTTATCAATTGCTTTGTGTCGTGCTATGGTTTGTGCAGTTTTTTTGGAAACTAAGCAATCCAGTTCTACGTGAATTTCTGAAAAGTACACACGTAAAACAATTCCAAACGAATCTACAATAAGAAAAAACTATGTCCCTGCTTTATATATGGAAACAATGAATTCCATTCGCTTGGAAATTGGTGATGGCCCCATCTGGGTATCAATTTACGAAACAACGGATGTACAAGGAAGTCATATTGGGAACGTTGTAATAGGATTAATGAACGGTAAAAAGTGTAAGTCCATTCTATTAACTTGTAAGTGTTACCCAAATGCAATCATAAAACGATTGCAAAACTGTTTAAACGATGCAATGGGACTTCTGTGGCCTGATGGAGTTAAGCATAGTAATGTCTTCCTTCTGGTAACTGATGCAGCGCCGTACATGTGCAAGGCAGCAGAAAGCTTTACAGGTGTTGTATCCCAAATTATTACATCTAACCTGTCTTGTGCATGCATTTCATCGGGTTGCAGAACTGATTAGATCTCAATTTGATCAAGTTGATGCACTGATACCCAGTTCAAAAAAAGTGTTCCTGAAGGCTCACAGCAGAATGGATAAATTTAAAGAGCTTCTTCTGGAATGCCTCTGCCTCCTCAACCTATTTTAACGAGTTGGGGCACCTGGATTGATGCTGTGAATTACTAGGCGCAAAACTTTGATTTTGTGAAGGAAGTTATTAATCAATTGGATTCTGAAGCTGCAGCATCCATTGATATATCAAAGCAATTGTTTGCTAATGAAAAGATGAAAAATGACATTGCGTACATTAAGTCAAATTTTTCACTTCTAAGCACTACAATGAAATCTTTGGAGACGTCTTCCATGGAGCTTTCCGACAGCCTTCAAATTGCCCAATCAGCAGTCGATTTTTTAAAAACTGTTCGAGGATTAACTGGAGACCTAGTTAAGAAAAAGATGACTTCGGTTTTGGAGAACAACCCAGGATTTGAAACAATTTGTGCTATTAGTTCTGTGCTATGTGGAAACAATTCTGTCACACTGGATATTGACTTCACGCCAGAAGATATGTGCAAGTTTAAATATGCTCCAGTGACCTTCGTGCGATGTGGAACGCTCATTTAGTCAGTACGAGGCCCTCTTACGAGATAACAGGAGAAGTTTCGTTTCTGAGAATTTGAAACAAATATTCGTTTTTATTGTTACGGAGATCATTGTAAGTAACAAAATTGTTACCAATATTGTTTATTTTTTTATTTGTATTGTCTACAGAAAAATACATTAGATAAAAGTATTTTAATAAAACGGAATTGATATACTGATAATTAATTTGTTACATATTTCTGACTTTTTAGTACATATATATGTACATATTTCTTATTTTTAGTACATAATTATCCGGGCCCTATTTATTACAATACATACTTACGACAAATCCTATTTTCAATCCTTTAATTCCTTCCGACAAAGACAAAAAATCTGAAAATGCAGAAGGATGGAAAGCAGAGTTCAGGAATAAAACTGCAACAGTTTTGTGAATATTCGGAATATGTTTTGTATATTCAAATACTACGATCCCTTCCCTTCACCGAGCGCACATTTTCTGGTAGAGCGCTGCGTGACCTTGTGTGGTGGACTGTTCCGTTAAACCTAGACGCAAAAAAAATCAAAATTACTAAAAAAAATCCTATCTAACATATGACAGTAGTATATCATTGGATTTGTCTTTTTACGCTCGTCATGACAGACTGAAAAAAATATGAATAGTTACATTTGAAAAAACGAAGTTACCTCAAGTATCTTTTAAAATACAAGTGAAATAGAAATTAAATGAATTCACGTATCAATTAGCCCCATTCCCTCATGCATTTTCGTGAAAAAAGCATTGCAGTAACTTCAACCGTTCAAAAATTACAGAAGGTACTAAAGTTACGTGACTCACCCTGCATATACACAGTAAAACTCAGTTATAGGAGACAAAGTTGGGGCACCATGCTTAAAATTGACTGGAGCAGGAGTTCGCAACACCAGTGCCACCAGCTGTGTGGTGTGTGTGTGTGTGTGGGGGGGAGTGTGTGTGTGTGTGGGGGGGAGTGTGTGTGTGTGTGTGTGTGTGGTGTGTGTGTGTGTGGGTGTTTTGTTTGTTTTTTTACGAGGGTAGGTGGAAATCTTCAAAAGACACCATGTGGCCCGTACCACATGATTGTGTGAGATTTTTACTCACTTAAAACACCTCCCTTCTCCCTCCATCCTCCTCGCGGAACCGCCGTTAGGCATTACATCACGGGGAGTGGATCAGAGTGGCTCAGTCGCAAGCCACTTCTCTTCCCCAGATCGTAGGAAGGATCCAAGGAGGATCAGTCGACTTCCCTTCTTTCCCTTTCTATTCTCCTGAGCTCAGCTATTGTGGTCTGCGCATATGCGCTCACCGCAGCCCAGTTGGTTTCTGAGGCGAGCATACACCCGACCATTGCTTCGGGTGTCAGCGGGTCGATCCCGAGTATACTCATAACGTGCCGTCGCTGCAGATGGAATCGTGGGCACTCGAAAAACACATGCTCGGCGTCTTCGACAGCAGGTTCACATAATGGACAGAAGGGGGTATCCTCCAGCTTGAACCTGTGGAGATATGCCAGAAAGCATCCATGTCCAGACAACAGCTGACTCAGGCAGAAGTTTACTTCACCGTGTTTATGGTTGATCCACGGTGCAATGGAGGGAATCATGCGATACGTCCATCTTCCTTTAATGGACTTGTCCAGCGATCCTGCCATTCAAGCAGTGTTGTCGAGCAGTTTGGGTTCTTCTCTTCCTTTTGATATCGCCTCCGTCTCTCCTGCGCTAAGATATCGACCGGAGGCATCCCCGCGATGACACACACTGCATCGTTTGACACAGTGCGGAATGCACAAGCTACCCGCAATGCTGATAACCTGTACACCGACGCCATCCCTCGGACGTAGCTATTTGTTGACGTGGAGTTGGCCCATACTGGGGTTCCATAGAGCAAAACTGATCTGACAACCAAGGCCAGAAGCTGTGTGTGTGTGTGGGGGGGGTGCGGGTGTGTGTGTGTGTGTGTGAGGGTGTATGTGTGGGGTGTGTGGATGTGGGTGTGTGTGGGAGTGTGTGTGTGGGTGTGTGGGTGTGTGTGGGTGTGTGTGGGGGTGTGTGGGTGTGTGTGTGTGGGGGTGTGTGGGCGCGCGCGCGTGCGCGTAAGGTTCTCGAGAAGAAAGCTCATTCAGTAAGCTTCATTCGCGGTTTTTGGCAACAAGGAAGTCACTGAAGTACCTATGGTCCGACATTTCTAACCATGCCTCTGGAAGGTATCAGCTGTTTACGTTTTTATCTGTCGCTAGTGACGTCACTATAGTGACGTTCCAGCTCCCGACTGGATGAAACCGCCAACGGCTGGTACCTGCCAGAGGCAGAGTTAAATAAAACGAAGTATATTGCTATAGTGTTTTTACCAGTGTTTCCAATTGTTACTTCTTGTATACGTATGTATATACGTAACGTAGAGAAAGTAATGTAATGCTGCAGAAAATCGACTTCGAGATTTCAACGGAATGCACGTTTTCGGGTCCCCTGATACCGAAAAAGGTTTTTTTCTTTCAAAACTTCTCTTCGTCGGTCCGTGAATAAGGCCCGCAATAGACTACGCAGAGGAATGTGTTTCCAGAAACGTGCGACGAGAAATGTGGAAAATCGAAACAAGGGACTCTTATGGATCCCCACACACTGAAAGAGTTTCCTCGTTCGCCTCTGCGGAGGCGAAAGAGTTCCTCGCTCGAGTCGGTCGGCGAGCGAGTTTTCTCGGACACATTTCTACTCCTTCACTTGTTATACGACATTTAGGCGTTCTCTGCCGCAGGAAAACACCCACAGATATATAGTATACTGCGATTTTTGTAGGAAGAGCTCTCAAGATAACTCAAATCCCATCTTCGCGATGGAATATGTCACGGCATTTCGTATCATTTCACAGTCGTTCCGCTAGATTTCGCCACGATCGCGAACCGTATGAAGCAGTGCTTGCGATCATGCGACTTCTACCGGCAAGACCGAGAAAAGACGCGAAATGCCGTGACATATTCCATCGCGAAGATGGGATTTGAGTTATCTCAGAGCTCTTCCTACAAAAATCGCAGTATAAATAGATTGGCAATGCCTATGCTGGACGCTAGGGTAGCACTGAAGCCAAGAAACTGCGCGTGACGCCATCTTACTATCACCCCGATCTGAGGCGTTATACATGAATGCAAAGCAAATGAGTTGTATGCTCATACTCGTTTTAATGTTACGAGTAATAATCCTAACAAAGTGAACCACTGTCTGATTCATGAGTTTAATCTTAAAAATTTCAATAGTCCTTCCGCGGATGACATTCGAAATACTTATCTGTATTCGTAAGCTTTTCACCTCTATAACCTCAATTACTTTCTATATAATACCTGAAAAATTGCACTTTATTGAGTGCTGCAGAAATTACTTCATTGGAGCTAACATATGTAGTTCAAGCATTAAATACTTGAATGATCAAAATTAGATGTACTGTCTCTCTTAACAGTTCACAATTTCTAAAAATCGCCAGTAAAGCAAATTACTTAGCAGGAGTAAGATTGACAAAAAAGTGGCATTTAAAATTTAACTTTTCTCATCTCAGTGCGCTAAATGAAAAATATAGTAAGTACTAAAGATCGGTTGTTATGTTTAAACTAGATCATTTCCTAGCTGAAAGGAGTAATTTACAGTAATTATTACAGTAATAAATTATCATTTATTGATATTTTCCTAATGCAAAATAAAAGCATTGCGGTTGGCAAACAAATTAAGATCAAGCAAAAGATATACTTTAAGTTGTTTAAGACTATATTACCATTGCTACCCGTATAAATGAAGTCAAAAGTTGCGCGCGCCGCCATCTTACCTTCTCCCGCTTGGCTTCACTTGCTGGGGCAGCACTTCCATTCTAGTTCTATATATCAGTGAAAACACCAAACAGTGCATAGAACTGAGTGAGGTTATAACATTTGGCAGTAAAAGATGCGATAAACTACCAGTTTTTTAATTGTTTTCTTGAATTTTCTCTTAAAACGGAAATGAACAAGTAAAAACTGTATGGAAGATATTCTTATTTGTGTGAAACCCGCTCATAATGAGTAATATAAAAATAAAAATTGAAGCAAGAAACTTGAAGGGTATTGTGAATGAATTGAATTAATTTATTACTTTTCTTAATTGGTATTTATGAATGAATGATTATTAATTGTGAATTTTATTATGAATTATTTGATCATTCATTATCTATTCATTATTCAACCAACAAATATAGTAAACCAGAGCGTGGTAGAGATTACGGAGTTCAAGAAAATTTGCTGATGTACAACTTCTCCCTTATACTTCACTTAACTTCCTGTTTTTTTACATTAAATAATGATTTGTATGCAATGTAGTAGTGTGTTTCTCTATAGGTAATTCGAACTCGTTGAACAAATGGTTTACGATTATTGTAACAAAACAAGGATATCACGAGTTAAAATTACATAGCATTTAATAAAACAAGAAATGGGACTCTCAGATGATCTCATAGCTAAAACTGCTGCCATCACTATGCTATAATTCATAATAAAATTCACAATTAATAATCATTCATTCATAAATACCAATTAAGAAAAGTAATAAATTAATTCAATTCATTCACAATACCCTTTCAAGTTTCTTGCTTCAAATTTTTATTTTTATATTACTCATTATGAGCGGGTTTCACACAAATAAGAATATCTTCCATACAGTTTTTACTTGTTCATTTCCGTTTTAAGAGAAAATTCAAGAAAACAATTAAAAAACTGGTAGTTTATCGCATCTTTTACTGCCAAATGTTATAACCTCACTCAGTTCTATGCACTGTTTGGTGTTTTCCTGCGGCAGAGAACGCCCAAATGTCGTATAACAAGTGAAGGAGTAGAAATGTGTCCGAGAAAACTCGCTCGCCGACCGACTCGAGCGAGGAACTCTTTCGCCTCCGCAGAGGCGAACGAGGAAACTCTTTCAGTGTGTGTGGGGTCCATAAGAGTCCCTTGTTTCGATTTTCCACATTTCTCGTCGCACAGTTCTGGAAACACATTCCTCGGTGTAGTCTGTTGCGGGCCTAACACTAGCGCTACAACTATTCGTACGATGATTTTCCAAAACGAATAGGCTATTTCCCGATCGAGATGTTTCCGCTCGAAACTCTGCGGTTTTGACATTCTTAATTTTTGTGGGTACTTTACATGGAGACCCTGGGACAATTTCAAAATTTTCTCAGAAATGGCTCCAAATTTTTTTCTAGATTTCTTGTAAGAATATAGTGAAATTCATTTATAGAGGTGGCGTAGTTAGGATTTTCACTGTTAACTCGGAATTTCCGAAAATTGAAAAAGTTTGCGGTTTTTTTAGGCGTTTTTCTACAACTACAAAATTGAAGATAGAAATTTTTCCTTCCAATAAAATTTTTTCTCCATAATTGGTTCTTTCATTGATGTTATGTACTAATAAAGTTTTCGCGCTACATTGCGCGAAATATTAAACATTTAGAAAAACAAGATTGTCTCAAAAACGGCTCCAAATTTTTTTCTTTAAACTTTTGGGAGGAATAGTTATAAATGTACCCTATAAGATGGCATAAACATAATTTTGCTCTATTCTTTTGTTTCGTCAAAAATTACACGAATGTAACTTTTTTATATCCCTCATGTGAATATTTACATGAGAGGCAATTTCTTCACAAAATCAATTTATAAGCACACGTGCTTAAAATGATGTCAAAGTTCACTCAATAGATCTGGTTAAATGGGCCCTGAAATCAACTAATTTATGTTTTCTCAAGTTTACAATAGAGTACAAATCATACTAATCCACTAAAAATATGGTCACATTTTATTAAACATGTCAAAATTCCATTTTCCACTTATAAGAGTTCCTGCTTATAAGAGACAAAAATTCCATTCCCCCCAGTGTGGTCTTATAAAGGAGTTTTACTGTATTTAGTTTTTAATCATTATGGCCATCAGAAACACCGATATATTCACTTTGATGTTTTCTTTAGATCGATATATTCTTCCAGAAACAATGAAGTTTTTGAAAAAATCTCATGATATAAAGAAAATTTCCAGTAACTAAGTTTTTTTAACTGGTTTTGAATCTGGCTTTGATTTTCAGTGGGCACTCAAGTTTTTGTATTAGTTATGCATTGAGACACATCTTGATAATAGAAATAATCTACAATAAAAAAGAACTTGGTTTCTAAAATTTGGTGATTGCACTCCAGCACTTTGAAACAAGAATTATTGTTTGAACATGTTTTAAACAAATAAAATTATTCTATTTCGAAAATTTCACTACCCTGGTATATATTGCAATAATGAATGTTTTTCCACACACACTTGTATTCCCAATAATGCTCGCAGACTGTCATTGCTGCAATAATGGGATTTCATGGTGTCCCAATGGTTGGAGATGCATACATCGTGAGAGGACAGAAAGCGAATTACTTCCGAAACAGCCAACTTTACATGTACATTTCATGTTAAGTATAAAATCAAAATGTACATATCAAAATTTACATTATAAAATGTACATTTGATATTAGGTATAAAATCAAAATGTTCATATGATGTTAGGTAATAAATAATTTTTTTATACGTTTGTTGCCGACAGATAGATGGACCAATGCCCCCCCTTTAAGGTAGGAGGCGATGAACGGACGAGACAGTTGGAAGGGCGTTTTGAAAAAAACACTTTTTTGGTATCAGGGGACTCCAAAACGTGTGTTTCTGTTGAAATCTCGAAATCGATTTTCTGCAAGATTACATAACTTCTCTATATAATGTGTATTACGTTTGTATAAGAAAGTAAAAAGCATGATTTAATTTAAACCACCAAAATCCTAATACTTCAACCAATTAACCTCAATCAAATTAGTAATGGAAGAATTGTGAAAAATTATGGAAGTTACCATGGTTTAAAGCTGGCTGCTTTAAATATTTTGGTTAGATATTGAAAAACTACTGGATTTTGATAATTTATGGCATGTCTGTTTAAATTTTCAAATATCCTAAGAAATAGTAAATCAAGTTAGTCTATTTAAATGATCGTTTGTTAAAACATGTGTATTTAATTTGTAAAGATTGCTACTTGTAAAACAACATACTTGTAACATGTGGATTTTATTGAAAAATACTTGTTTACCATCAATTTAACCGATAGGACCAAGCATTGAAACAATAGTATTTTTTAACAATATTATGTATTTACTCTAATATTACACTAGAAACAATAAAAAATGTATAATTTTTTTAACGAATAATCAATTTACAACAAAATATTGCGTATATGCAACTTTGGGACTTTAGGGTATATCATTTCATCTTGACAAGAGACGACTGAAAACAGTTCGAATAAGATGAACATTGCATATTTTTAAATTTGTAATCATACTGCTTTTCAACTCTGTGGCCTCCTTCTGGCTTCAGTTTCTCCTTATATAATCACATGCTCTACATCATGCTTGCTTGCTTGATTGATAGATGATTCTGGGTGCATTAACTACCATGTTCATTAGTCTTCTAAATGTAGTGTGTGCTTTTTAGCGTGGGAGGTGGCAGTGATTTTCCCATTGGATGGCGAGATCCCATGCCGACCTACTGGTCGGCTTGTGGTTTATTCCAATGCAGGTATCTCCCACTAGTGGAGCACCGCCTCGGCTGGGACCAGCTCTAAAGCCCCGATCAATCTCCCGGCAAGTGTGATAGTGAAGTACAAGTAAGTGTCAGTGTGCAAGTAACATGTGGGGTAGGACAAGGATGAAGAAGGAATGATCGTGGTCCGTGGCCCATTTGTTGGGATACTGCACCTGCATTTGCCTAGTATTGATCAGAGAAACCAAGGAGAGCAGCTGGCAGTAATAATGTTTCTCCAGATGGCCGCTGAACTCGACCTAGCTATGCAGCTAGGGTCGAAATCCTGTCGGTATTAGGACTCCAACACTAGGAGAGGTCAGAGGCACTGCAGTGACTAATATATGCCCTGAGCCACATCTGCTAGTACCCTAATACCGTAATAACATACTTCTTTACATTGGAACTGATTTGGTCAACCAAATAGGCTTTTTTTATTCTCCTGTGTATGCATTGACTCATTACATTCAGTTTTCTGCAGTCTTCAGATTTCATTAGAGTCATGGCTAAGTAAGAGCAAACTTAGTTGTGACATCTTTCTTCATTCGCAGTATTATATATTTTCAATGAGTTGACATTTCCACAGTCAATCAATTTTTCTTCTCTACTTCCTTTTCCTCCAGAAGATCATCTTTATTTTCCTTATCAGTCATTTCGTCAACATAAGGAGGAATGTGCACAGCATCAATCGTATTTGCAAAAATAAGGTCATCTTCCTCAAAGAAATAAGTTCAGTAGTTGACAGCTGCCTTTATTTTCTTCTATCATCCCAAAATAAGCAGAATGTTGGCATAAAATAAATACTTATGCTTGAAGCATGTTTTATACAATGATGCAACAATGTAGGATAAGACATTATCTCCAAGTTGAGGTACTTATATCAGGAATGGAAATATGAAACAGTAATTACATGTCGATTACTCAATGATTATTTCCTATTGCATTTCTTCTATCATGTTCATAACATATATCCACTAATCCCAAAGTTGTGTAAACATTATTGTAAATTATCAATAATAAGCTGTGTAATGACTTATCTGCATAATAATTATTCTGGAATGATAAAAGAAGGTTCAAGCAAGTTGTTGAATAATATACAGTAAAAAAAAAAGTATTGTGTAATAATTAAATTAAAAAATTGAATATCAGTGGCACAACCCATTACATTATCTCCAAGTTTCAAAATTCAACAAAGCCAATCTTTTTGGCCCACCTTCAGGACAGTGGGTGTATATATGCAGATGTGTCATGCACAAGATTCTCTGGATATTTGCTACTGCCATCTTGAGCTAAACTATCACAATAGAAACATTGTCAGCTTTACGGGGTGTTTTACTGGTTTCTTCTTAATTTCGAAAGTGATACTTTGTCCAGTCAACATGATTTTTGGAATTTTTTCTTCTTCAGAGTAGGCACTGGTTAGAGTATACCACATTATTACTTTGCCGTTTATTCAAAAGAGTGTTGAGGAGCAGGGTATATCTGATGCTAGTGACAGAAGGTATGAGTATGGGGTTTTTTGCAAAGAAGGTTAACAATAGCATACCTGAGTATACTAACAAGAGTATACCTGAACGTAATGATAGTATTGGATCCACTTCACATACTTCTCGATGATCCCAGATTGGAATGTAAAATGGAATCTTCGTGCTTTTTTAATTGATAACTGGTAATTAACTTTTTCAAAAATGACAGTTATAGTAATTATTCCTTTGTTCATGTCAAATGAAAGTAATACAAGATGACATAGATGGATACTTGTATGTAAATGTCAGTCTACGCAAATTTTTACTTTCAATGAAAAGGACAGAAAAATAATTACGTAAATTTCTATAATATACCACAAATTTGGAATTGACTTTGGCACGAGTGTTTCCAGAATTTAAAACCATGGTCAAAAACAAGAAATAACTAAAATTTCAGTCAACATTGCAAGAAAACCTGATGTGACACAAAGGAAAATCATAGATCCAATAAGATAAATCATAGATTCAACACATTCATTCAGCACACCAAAATTAGATTTAAACTCCCGTTCAATCACAATTCACAGAAAATAGTTTCAGAGATAGGCCTAATAAGCCTAGAGGAAAAAGGGATATCAGAAAGAGAAATGAAAAATGACGGGGAGACTTGTGAGCTGAGACAGGCATTGACAATGCTGTTATGAGTAAAAGAAAAATAAATTTAAAGGGCAAAAACAAGTATTGGAAAATGTTTCAATAAAATATTCACATTTTAAGGACTCCCAATTAATCCATTTTATAAACTAAAATCATTTCAGACCAAAGGAACTATACCATTTGTTTCAATGCAACAGATGAAATCTTAATGAAGATGGAAATAGATGATTAATAAGCAGTAGTTTTTTTTCCTGTTTCAGACAAAAAGTTTTTGGGATCTCACAATTGTGGTAATTGAAGTGGAAATAAAATTAATCGTGACAGAGTTACATACATGCTAATACAATAAAAATTACCTAATTTACATAACTGATCATATTTTAAAAAATACACATAATGATGAACAGAATAAGTTTCAATATTACAGTAAGAAGTAACTATACTTTTTCACAGAAAACAT
>JAHLJT010009419.1:155593069-155647471 GCA_031308135.1 Acheta domesticus
TTTTTAAAAATTGCACAAATTGCCCTCAATATTGCGCAAAAACTACTAAAAATTTCAAAAAAATGTGCATGACCTTATTGAAAGAACTAAGTATGGAGAACAAATATAATTTTAAGGAAAATCTCTATCTTCAATTTTGTAGTTGTAGGAAGACGCCGAAAAAAAATTCGAACTTTTGCAATTTTCCCAAAATCAGTCAGCAATGAAAATAAGAGCTATGCCACCTTGAGTGTATTTTACTTTATTCTTACAATTAATTTAAGGAAAGTATTTGGAGTAATTTTTGATTGATTGTTAGTGATTTTGGGCGCGTCAACTGCTTTGGTCATTAGTCCCGTAAGTGCAATGCATGTTTATTTCATCGTGAGGTGGAAGAGATGTTGCCCGCTATGCCGATGGCGAGATCCGGCGCTGACCTTCCGTCCACTAGCGGGGCTTCCCAACCAGGTATCTGCCACCAGCGGGGCACCACCCCAGCCGGGACAAGCTCTAAATCACCGACCGATTTACCTGTCGGCTTGCCGGGTTCTTTCTTAACAAGGTATCTCCCACCAGCAGTGCACGGCCCACAGCCGGGACAAGTTCCAATCCTCCCACTGGTCTCCCAGCATATATGGTAGTGTTGTACAAGTTAGTGTGTGTGTGTATGTGTGAAGATAGGACAAGGAAGAGGAAGGAAATATCGCGCGAAGTCCGTTTGTTAGGGCATTGCTCCGGCATTCGTTTGATGTTGATAGGAGAAACTACGGAAAACTTCCAATCAGAGCAGCCGGTCGCTAGAATTTTCCTTCAGACATCGGTTGAATTCTACATCTAACTGACAAGCTGGTGTTGAAAAATCCTGCCACCGTCGGGACTCGAACCTAGCACCTCTCGGTCAGAGGCATTGCAGTGACATCAGTTGATGCACTGAGCCACCTATCCTGGTTGACATTTTTGAGAAAATGTTGAAAATGTCCCTGGGGCTTAATAAAAAGTATCTCCAAAAATTAATGAATGTTTTTAAAAATCGCAGAACTTCGACTCAGACCAGATCGACAGGGGTTTATTCAGTTGAGCAAAAATTCTACACATAGTTTAGGCACTAGTGGTGTTCACATACGCCCAGACAGGCAGACACAGACAGATGGACGGACGAACGGACGTTAAAAAGTCAAAACACACATACACCCTTTCGGTATCACTCAGGGGACCCCAAAACGAGTACTTCCGTTAATATCTCGAAATAGATTTTCCGCAGCATTACATAACTTTGAGTAACTAACACGAGAAAGTAACTGGTGGTGCTACAGAATGGCACAGACTTTCCCGTATTAGTTTTCAATTTCCTATAGTCTCAGCCAGCTATTCGGACTTTGTCGTAGTAAAATTTACTATTTTGTTGGCATGGGCTAGATTTATGGCCTTGCCCCATCTTGCCACCTGCCATTTAATGCACCCAACTTATTTTTTAGGTTTTCTCAATTATTCGGTTTCCTAATGGTAGATTCAAAATATTGCTTTTAGAGAAGACTGAAACCTTGTCCTTTACGACAATTTTCATTCATAAACTTGATACCGTTTTTAAGAAAAGGGTGTTTAAGCGTCTGTGGCAATGTGAAATATGAAGCCCTTTTTCACAGGAATCTTGAGAGTTTTTTTCAAAATTTATTTTAAGATATTTTAAGCTCTTCCATTCACAAATGCAATAATGTTTACAAATCGCTGCAAATGTGCATACAAGGCATGCGAAATATTTAAAAAATACATTTGTGTAAATTTTGAAGAAAAACAACAAAATAATACAACAAAACTTTTTTGTTTCCTTAGATAGTGCATTTCGCACTATACGCACAAAAACTTTGAACAAAAAATTTGGAACCTTTTCAGAAAAAATTGGCGTTTGAGCGTTTCTGAAAATGCGAAATTTCGAGTTCATTTCCAAAAAAAATTTTTAGTTTTCGAAAAACTTTAAATGATATAATTTAAAGTACGTGTGCTCATAAATCTAATAATGTGAACAAATCGCCGATAATGTAAATATAAACGACGTGACAGGCTATTCAAAAAGTTTCATTTGTGTTGTTTTCGCAAAAAACAAAAGAATAGAGCAAAATAGCGTTTATGTCATCTCTTAAAGTACATTTCGCAATATCCCTACCAATAGTTTAAAGGGAAAAAATGGAGCCGATTTTGAAAAAATCTTGCTTTGTTATCTTTAAAGTTGCATATATTGCACACAAGATTGCGCCATAACTACAAAAATTGTTTTAAAAAAAATTCATGATCTTAATGAAAGAACTAATTATGTACAACAAATTTCTTAGAAAGGAAAAGTCTCTATCGTCAATATTGTAGTTGTAGGAAACGCCGAAAAAATTCAATCTTTTGCAATTTTCGAAAATTCAGTTATCAGTGAAATCGGACCTAAGCCATGTGTATTTTATTCAATTTTTACGAGAAATATAAAGAAAAAATTTGGAGCCATATTTGAGCAAATTTTTAAAATATCCGGGGGGGGTTCGTGTAATGTATCTCCAAAAAGTAATGCACGTTTTTGAAAATTGCAGAGCTTCGAATGACAGTAGATCGACAGCTGTTTTTTGTTGTTGTTTTTTCCAGTTTGGAAAAATTTGTACGCAGTGTAAACGCTAGTGTTGTTCACATACACCAGAGACACTGATGGACGTTTTTCCGTCAATCAATTTTTCGGTATTAAGGACCCACAAAACATGGATTCTGGCTACACCACGAGTTACAGGAAGTAATTTACTATACAACAACACGATTTATCCACATTTTCATTATCAGGACTCGGCTTTGAGAGTTTTCCTGCGCACGATATAACTTTCTCTTCGTATGAAGATTGAGAAGAGAGATAAAGTAAAATAAATGTTCACAATTTGAAATTCCATTAATAAAATATTAATTATATCGAATTTAAAAGTAACTACTTTTTCTGCCTACTGTTTTTTTATTTCTTTCTATCAGCAATGAAAACAAAGAGATGCACGTAGAAAACGCAGACACGAACAGAGAATCTTTGAAGCACTCTGTTCGAAATCTTTACGTGCAGCACATAGGAATGTCAGCAATTCTGAATTAGTATTAGACAAAATATGCTCATTGCAAAAATATAAACACATTTAAATAAAAACTATTTTTCAAAATTAATTAAATATATTTCCGGAAATAATTTCAAGAAAATTTGGTAATTTGTGAAAATACCTTAATAATTAGCAAATAATAACTATACTGTTAAGCAGATATTAAATGATCAGCAAAATATGTAAAATACGTAATACAGTACAAAATTTGTAACGAAAAATTTAAATATTTTGTTAGGATTGCAACAGTTCGCCTAAATTACAAAATGAGAACAGTAGACAAAACATATGTAATTACATTAGACCCGGCCTTTAGCCATGAGATCGACAAGCAGTACAGCGAAACAGAATTTTGACGTTACTGAAGATCATTTTTTTACATGACTAGAGAAGTCTATTTATCCGATTTCAGTGTATGATATGGCGTTAGATTCAGGGTGCATCTCGCCAGCGCGCTATTTTACCACTTTTTCAAATATGTCCGCAAGTATAAAAACATTTTAAAAATTCGATTCGGCTATTTTACTGGGAAAAGGATTAACCAGGTGAATTCTATCAAGGTGACAAACGCCGTTTTGAAATGATAAATCGAATCGTAGGATAAAAGAGCTCTTGCGTTATCTCCGCTTGTTTTTTCCGGTAGTGAAATGGTAATGGAAGATCTTAGAAGTACAATATATCTAAAATACGATGTGAGGAGATGAAATATGGGTGATATTTACGCAATTAGTTCGATTTTTTCTTTTTGAAATCAGCACCAAAGCGGGATCGGTGTTTTGAGTGATACCTCAGACATTCTTATGATGGTATTCGAAGGAAGATGGAATATGTGAATAAGGTAATAGTTTTATACTACTATTAAAGATGATACGAGACCGTTTACCCCTATTACAGCATCTCTAGTTTCATATGTGGGGAAAAAATATCTTGAGATGCGAAGTGACGGAAGCATCAACGAAGTGACGGGGTGTCTGGCTTGCTGCCCCCGAAAGTTCAGCCTTCTTGCCCGTCGCCGCGCCGCGGCGGCCGCCGCCCGGCTCGCCCGTGCCGGCTTGACCGCGCCGCCGGCCAACAATGTCCCGGCGGCGTGGAAGGGGAAGGGGGAGTGGGGTGAGGTGTTTTTCGAAATTTCACTTACCGTCGCTCCTATTTATCCGATTTGCATGTTTGACACGGCGTTGGATTCTGGAAGCGTGTCGCCATCGCGCTATAAGCCCACATTTTTGAAATTGTTCCCGGAAGTACGAGAAAAATTTTAAAAATCGAGTTTCTGCTAGTTTTTTTGGAAAAAGGGCTTCGTAGCGTAAATTCTATTATAAACAGGAGTCAAATGCCGTTTACAGATCGAAAATCGGACCATTTGTTCAGACGTAATCGGTAAAGTAAAATTCACTAAACTTGGTGCTGCCACGTGGTGGCGACAAATTGAACTAGTGTCGGTACATTTAGCCTTAAGACACACAGCAAATATGAGGGGCCCATGATTTGTCCTGATAACCGATCTGACACCCGACATACTATTTATATGCCTTTCTTCTTAAGGGAGTAATATTCCGCCTTTGGCTCTTCAAAATTACCTCCCCACACACTCAACAGAAATTGTTTGGAAGGTTTACTCACTACTGCGGTATTGCAAGGAATCTGTTTGTACAAAAATTAACACTAGAACGCATCGACTAGATGACTCGTGCACTACAGAAATATCAACGCCTTTCACGCTCGACATGCAGGGCGCAACTAACATGTAGTGACCCACGTACTCAACGCGTCGTTTATGTGGGTCAATGCCCGAAGTTGCTCAACTGATTTGACGGTCTGGTATCTATTTCATGTCTTGGGTGGAATCTACATTATCATACGTTGTTGGTGACCACTGTCTTGATGTAAACCTGCAAGCAACTAGCGTTTCAGCATAAATGACACGTGGCTAACTGCGATAATATACACATAGTTTTAGTACATGTGCGATTACACGAAAACTGAGCCCGATGGACAATTTTTATAGTTGTATTCGGCTTTAGCGTAGCGAAGTACATAAGAAACAACTAGAGTTAGCCGTTTAACAAAATTACTGTCGACCAGTGGATCAAGTATTTTTATTGTACTGTTTTAATATCGATCTTTCGCTGATATCCTTTAGGGGTCAAATCCAAAATGCGAACTGACTGGGAATATGCAGATTGTCCCCTCCTAGCGTGTTTGGTGTCCCCTGAAAAATCATTAATTTCTTGTTGCCAGGGGTATAATTTTAGGCAGGTTTTAGGCAAAATGTTGCAATGTGTAGAAAACTAATTAATTATCAATTACATAAAAATTTGAGGTAATACTTGCAAATAGCAAAAACAGAAAAGATCAGCAAATTGAACAGAATGTTTGAAATACAGAACATGAGGCATTAAGAAGTTTATCTTTGTGTCATAATTAATATCGAAGGTGGAACAAATTTTGAGCCAAGTGAGAATGACTGTTGCCAAAAATGATTAACTTTAATGAAACTGTTCTAGAATACAAGTTGCAGTAATTACAATAACCCTTCTTCAATTTATTATTTAATCGTATGTGTTCATCCCTATAAAGTTTGTAAATTAATACTGTTAAAAATCATTGTGAATTCAGTATGCAGAACAATGAGGTTTCTAGAATGTAATATTCACTGTTCAAATGAGTAATTATCTTTAATGTCGAACTGAATGTTAAACTTAAATAAACTTCATCTAAGTTGAATTACTTTTTTGAAATAAAAAAATTCAATTATTTTTACATTGTGTTGGAACATCTACTCTAACACTAGAACCTTTAAGCTTCTGGCAAAAATGAATCCTTTAAATGTAAACAAATATTAATCTTTCATACAAACAAATAAAATTATTTTCAAAACCAAGCTCATAATAATCCTTCCTATATCAGAAAATTTACTTTCAATGTATGAATTTGTCACAATATTATAAGCATCTAAAACTTAGTATATAATCACAATAATTTTATACTCACCATTTCTTTGCCTAAAATAGATTCTAGTTCATTTAGCATAATACTCAGTTGATCTCTAACATTGCCTTTGGGCACAATATCATGTTCAGCATCAGTCCACCAAGAAGTTTGCCATGCTAACACCTGTTTGAATGGTCAAATATTAATTTCTTTTCTTTCATAAGATAAAATATAAACACTTTTTTTCTGATAACTACCTTAACATATAAAGGAAGCGTACAATCTTGTACAGACGATTTCACACAACCTTGGACTCTGCTATCAACACTATGATTGTATTGCATTACAGAAGACATTAAAATTGATTGAGCTTCAGGTTTTCCAAGTGCGGGCATCTGGGGACACAAGAAATTTACACTGATAATTTACCAAAGACAATGAATTAGATTATACATTTTCAATATTTGAGTTCTGAAACCTCGTTAAGACAGGCGCAGTTCACATGACATCAGTACAAAAAGTTCCAAGAAAAAAATTGGAGTAGCTTTTGAGAAAATGCATTTCGAGTATTTCTGAAAATGTGTAAGTTTTAGTACATTTTCACAGAAAATTTTGAGGTTTCGAGAAATTTCATTAGAAATAAGTAGAAACACTTGTTCTTACAATTGCAATCTAATTTATAAAAATTATGTTTATGCGTTGTCGTACCGTTCATCCAATGCGATAATACTTTGTCGACTTATTGCTTGCACTTGCGCGAAGAATATAGGCATGGTGCAATGGGAATGTACGTATGGCTGTCGCACATTGACCCAAAATGGGGGCGTTGATGGTTTTATGAGTTTATGCAGACTCACGTGCGCCTGAACATAAGCTTACGCAACCTGCTGCACCTTCAAGTATTAAGCGCGTCTTCGCTGCATATTCTACCCCTGCGATTGTGATCGAACGTTTATCTCGGACAAGACAATCAAATTTCTCCAACACAGTGTCACAGCGAATACATGCCTAAACATGAGGGAGAACATTTTAACAATAGGATACTTGACAACCATGTCCAAACCAGGTTCAAATTGGTTTAATAATAACAAATTAATTATTAACGAAAGAAAAACTGTTTCAATACATTTTTGTATTTCAAATCGGCAATCGCATGTTCCATTGAAAATGAATCAGTATGCAATTATCTGATGTTGAGGTAACAAAATTTTTAGGTCTCTTCAATTCAATTAAACCTCAAATGGAATGTACATATAACAGAATTAAACATTAAATTAAGTTCATTATGTTACGCATTCAGAATTCTTTCAAATTCTGATCAGCCTTCATGCAGCTTGTTGCGTTTATTTTGCAAATGTACATTCCGCCTGAGATGTGGCATAATATTCTGAGTAAGCTCATCTTGTAGTACTCAGACCTTCAGATTGCAAAAGAGAATTATTCGAATAATGGAAAAATGCCTTCCGCGTGAACCCTGCCTCTTTTCATTGAGCTTGGAATCTTACCATTGCCTTGCCTATTTATTTACGAATCTGAATATTTGTCAAAAATAACCTACTTAACGGAGGGAACAGATTTTCATGCAATATTTATATTTATAATTACAACACACGCCGTAGAAATCACGTGCAAGTGTCAGTATCAACAGCTCAGTACAAGAAATCAACATACAATATATGTACGTTACTTAAACGCATTGCCTGACATTAAACAATTAAAGTCGGTACACAAATTTAAGTTAAAAATAAAATCTTTTCTGCTGCAAACTGTTCTATACAATTAGAGACTATACTGATCGTCAAAAAGAAAAATAATGTTTTGAGAAAATCTTGTCCATACTTTATTCCAAATCACATGAAAAAACTGCTCATATTTCGCTGAAGTCTACATTAAATCTATTCATATTTTTAAACCAAAGTTCATAACAAAACAAATAATGGAGAATAAATTTTATTTGAAGAATAAATCTCTACCTTCAATAATGTATTTGTGCCAGATTGGAGGGGGTCCAAAAAATTTCAAACTTTTGCCATTTCAAAAATTCGGAGGTAACAGTAAACATCGAACCATCGTTGTAAGTGTATTTCACTTCATTCTTAAAAGAAAGGTAAAGAAAAAAAGAAGCCATCTTTTAGAAAATTTTGATGTCTCACAGGCTTCATAAAAGTACTCCCAAAATATTAAAGAATTCTCTTCAAAAAACAGTAGGGATTAGAGTGGGACCTGATCGATCACAGAAAACTCATTACGATAAACATTCCATTAACAGTTTAGATACTTTTTTACAGACAGACGGACTTTTTGAAGAAAAAAATTCGCCATAAGGTTCTCAAAATGGGGATTACTGTTCAAATACCGAAACGTAGTTTCCGCAGCCTTACATAACTTTCTCTATACTACCTACACCATCCATATTTACGTAAGCATACGAGAAACCAAAAATTTGGAACCGTTTTTGAGAAAATGGAAATTTTCCAAAATTGACTATATTTCACGTAAAATTGAGCAAACACTACTCACATTCTCAAAATATTGTGCTGTACCTTATTTTAAGTTTTTCTTCAACAATTTGTCTTCAATATTGAAGGAAGACATGAAAAAAATGTTGAACTTTTGCAATTTTCGAAAATTCAGAGTGCAACGAAAACAGATCTGCCCACCATTAAAGTACGTAGGAATAAATCGCCTTCCCAAGCCACTGACCAAGTAACGGAAATCACTCAGTCAGCCACAGTTCGATATTTTGCAGAAATTCAAAGAGGTTACAGCTCAGCAGACGATCATTGTATTTGTGGTGGTCGCCCGTGTGCCCTTAAAAGGGCAGCCACAGGAGCGCACCTGCGAGGCCGCGGCGCCCCCCGAAAGTACCGCCGCCGCCCGAGAGGGGTCGCGCGGCCTAGAGCTCCGACGCCCCAAGACGCGCCGTGGCCCTTACGGGCGGGCTGGCCGGCGAGCTTTCAGCCCCGGAGGAATGTAAATGGGCCCCTCCGGGAGAAGCGGGCAGTGGATGTCTACTCAGCGGAGCGCGACGAGTGAAGTGTTATTAGTGTACAGTGATTCGAGCGACGGCGCAGCTATGGTCAACGAACTTCTCTCCCGGAATTACGATTTCGAGTACAGCAGCAGTCTTCGGAACATCTTCTGGACGGAACATTGCTAATTATATCTAAGGAAATCCGATCGACAGTTTACGAACTGCATGGGACACTGTATATTGTATTGGTCGAACACCCGTCTGCGCAACAACGAGAAAGACGTTCGATATCTATGTGATGGACGATAACTTCGACCTTCTCTTCGGTCGTGAATAGTTCTCGAGCTTTTATCAGCGAAATCAACTTCCTTCAGCGATTCTCTCCGCATGATCATCTCCATGCCATCAACACAAGAAAACCACAACTATCTCCGAAGCAGCAGTCAGATCAGTCACGTACAGACTCTTTAGGATGACGTCTTCAGCAACACAGCAGGTAAATTGATAGGCAAATGTACACCCTACGTCTGATACAGCATCTGTTTTTGCTCGAGCTCGTGAAATGTCATTAGTATCAAATATGCAAAGGAGATAGGCGACAAGATTGCAGCCTGTTTCTATGAAAGATAAGATTATTCTGGATGGGCTTCAACAACACACGTCGTAGCAAAAAATAATGGCCAAGTACCGATAACCTGGTAACCATATGCTAAAGCTGAATCCACGAATGATTCTAGGTTGCCAGGGGAAAAGAGTATATGTCAGAAAGTGGACAAAATGAGATAAGTCCCTGGTCTGATTTCTGGAAGTGAGTTCGATCTTTTAACTTTATATACTATATTATTACGTACAATAGGCTGTTTTGTTCTAATAGTACATGTAAACAAGTTTATATCGAGGGAAAAAATCACAAGTCCCACTTTTCCTTAAATGCTTTAATTTCAATGTAAAGCTCTTCCGAATAATTAAGAGTTCAAAACATTGTTGTTAACAAAAGGCAAAAAATCTTCCTATTGTTTGTTCCAAGAAAATCAATAAAAGGTATCTCCTGAAAAATGTCATTTTTGAGTATTTTCCCCTAGCAGCCTACGATTATTAACGAGCATCCTATTCCAAAAACTAAATACCTTTTTGCAAAAATTAGTGGTTTCAAAGCATTTTCTCTTTTTGAGATTACCTATGCCTACACACGCTTGACACTGAACGAGGAATTTCATGAGATCCTCACGTTGAATGCACCAACTCACGCCCTTATTCGTCGTTATTCGTTTTGAAGATCTCCCGAATGCCATAGTTTCCTTGATGATATCCTTCCGTTTGCAGACAGTTTTGAATTGATATAAACCCTCGAAGCTACCTTTGAACTTACGCATACCCAAGTCTAATAGCTATAGTCGAGCGATCCGAGATGCACCAAAACTATTGTCCCCAGAAGAGCTGCAATAGTTCGTCGGCAAGGCTAGATACTATAATGCTTTCATACCAGATCTGGCAACGAAAAACAGTCCACTCTTATATTTGTTACTGAGAGACACGTTCATCTGGACGCCAGATCAGGAAGCGTGTAACGATGTCAAAAATATTTTTAATGTCTCCATAAGTCCTAACTGCCCTACGATTCGTCTTTGTCACTGATGTTGGCAATGGATGCCAACCAGGAGGCAGTAGGCGCAGTATCGTCTCATCGATTGGGCAATGGCCTGTAAAGACCGGTTCCCTACGCAAGTCGAATCCTCAACTCCACCGAGCAAATGAACAAGGAGGCTTTGCCATCTTTTGGACAGTTGATAAATTATTTGCCTGTGTATACGCTCGTCGTTCTATCCTAATTACCTACCACAAATCCTTTACTCTGTAAAAATCCCTTCCGGTGTTTTTTTTTAGTCGGATGACATAATTTCATGGTTTATCGCATTATAATTTCGATGCTGAATACAAGTCAACGAAATTAAATACAAATGTCGATTATTGTTCCTATCTACCAGTGCCGACAATCGCGGAATCAATAGACAAAGTGGAATTAACTCATTCAAATTAGGAAGATGAGTTTGGTCAATTCACTCTTAAGCAAATTAGGCAGTTGCCTATCCGAGTAAAGGATATCTCGCGATAAACACGGAAGGACGCTCATTTGGAAAAAATCGTGCACCTTTTCGAAACTGGTAAGGATGTTCATCACTACAACTTTAAGGTCCCTGAAAATAATTACACCCTATGATTGCGTAGGCTTCCGCGGCGGGGAATTCATGTTGTCCAGGCTATCCGGGATGAGCCGCGTCGTCGATTTCGTGGCTGACGTTTCGGCCAACATATTGTGGCCTTCCTCAGAGCGTACTGTTGAGCAAGGCCACAATATGTTGGCCGAAACGTCAGCCACCAAATCGACGACGCGGTTCATCCCGGATAGCCTGGACAACATAATTACACCCTAGCTGCTAGATGTCTACTATTCGAGCACCGAGTTGTCATTCCATTGATTCTTCGTCAATCTATCTTAAACGATTTTTATGCAGGCCTTGTAGGAATTGTGAAGATGAAAGGGATGGCTTATTCGTTTATTTTATGTCAAAGAGTTGATAAAGAAATCGAAAACATCGCTAAATGTTGTACCGAGTGCGCTAAACATGCCCACGTTCCTTCCAAATTCCGTGATCATCATTGGGAATATTCAAAAGGCCGTGAGGGAATGTGTGCATATAGATTATCCAGATCCAGTAGCGGGTATGATGCTACTGATCATCGACGCGTACAGCAAATGGTATGAAGTAAAAGTAACGGCATCGACGACAGCTTCAACGCCAATCAAAATCCTCCACGAGTTGTTTCCGGTAGTACATGAAGCGCCGACTGCAATTGGCTCAGATAGCGGTCCACAATTCGTCTCTCAAGAGTTTCAGGATTTTCTACAGATGAATGGAGTGAAGTACCACAAACACATTGCACATGAATCTACGTCCTGCGTCAAGCTATGTTTCATGTCAATCGCGCAGGCCAAAGCATTGCTAAGAACTTCACGCATAGTGAAGCGTCAGGCTTGAAGTGTTTTGCAAAAAAAAAAACAACAAACAATCTTTGGAATAAAATCCATTGGAAATTGTGAGATAGACTAAATCAATTGTTTTAATCGCGTAGGCCGAAACCTTGCCATAAAACTGGAGACGCGTTGCGAAGCATCTAATCTCCTTAGAAGTTTGATGTTACACACGTCATTCTGTTTGCATGTATCTCTTACCCCTCGTTCCTTATCTGCAATTTACAATCAAGTACTATACCTGGGGACGTTTTGGACCCCAAGCTTTACTGGTAATTAAAAGTGGTAAACACGACTCTGTATGGCTATATACTGAGTGTAAGTAATTGTTTTTATATAAATATACATTTTATAAGTTATTTTCAATAACATAGTAAATATAATTTACTTGTAATAAGTATTTCGTATAAAGAATAACCTCTGCCGTATGTAACCTCAATTGTTGATACATAATGATACAGAAATAATTACAATAGTACATGAAAGTTATTTCGAGATAAACTGAATATTGACTGTAGCAGACACATTATTTGAAGTTCATGGTAATATGTTTCAAACAGGAATGAGAAAATAACAGGCTATAATGTATGTCAAACCAGTCTCATGTAACGAAAAAACATTAATAACTTTCTAATAAAGTTTAGATAATATGTGAAAATGATTGTGTACCTACATAATAAGTGCTTAAAGGCACATCTAGAAGACTGAAATTATCCTTTAAATATTTAGGAAAATATTAAAAAATTAATGATGATGGGATGTTTCAAACAGGAATGAGAAAATAACAGGCTGTAACTTAGGTCAAACCAGTCTCATGTAATGAAAAAACATTAATAACATTCTAATAAAGTTTAGATAATATGTGAAAATGGTTGTGTACCTGCATAATAAGTGCACAAAGGCACATCTAGAAGATTGAAATTATCCTGTAAATATTTAGGAAAATATTAAAAAATTAATGATGATGGGTTCCAATAAGACCCTAGATTTGGTACAAGGGTCTTCAAAAATACCCTAGTTCTATTATGTTGGAGTAATGAATCCACACTTTACTTTTACAATCCATCACATTGGTAATACTACTGTACTTATACTTGGATATACTTATCCAAGATGAGCAAAATGGTGACCAGTCACAGTATGTAAACAAGCAAACAATATGCTGTTACTTATTGTAAGTAATCAATTACAAATCCGCAAAAATGTCTTGTGAGACCACTTAATTATGTCTTTTACTACATTGATTACTGACAACAAAATGATTTCATTAATACTGAATTTTACCTTAATAAGACAATTTGTATTCCCAAGTCTCTTTGTAAGCTCAACATACATTGAACTATCTTCAGAGACAGACAAAATAAATTTCACATTTTCAGGTAATGTTAAAGGAAGCCATTCCAAATTTTGAGTGCCGTATTCTCTCACCTACAAAACAAACATACATTCTCTATCAGCATTTTAAATTAAAAGCTGCTGTGTCAATGCCTTAACTAGAAATTAATTAAATTGAAAAGTGATATTAAAGCTTACAAAACTCTTAAATGTATTGATTGCTTATCAGTGATGAGAACTTACTTGATCAATGCCATCAATTATAATGATTATAGGGTGTTGCAAACCCGCAGCAGCTAATAACTGGGGTAGGTATTCCTTGTATTTCATCACATTCTGAAAATAAAATTCTAGCTCAAAATTTTTCAAAATAAGACCCACAAGTTGAAGATGAAGTGTTCATTACTTACATGTGTTCCCCAGTATTGATGTCCATAAGTTACAACAGATATCTGATCTATCAGAATTCTCACAAGCTGTTCCACAGTTCGACTTTCATTCGACAAACCCACAAATCGAATGATCAATACAGAGTCAGGTATCCATGAATGGCAACATTGTGCAGCCCTTGCTACCAGAGTACTCTTTCCACAGCCACGAGGTCCATGTAATAATAGAAGACTTTTACTTTCTCCTGTGATATATTTCTTTATTTCTTGCAAAATGCCATCTCGATTGACACTACATTGAGATGCCTTTTGACAAAAAGTTGTATGCTGCATTAGCTCTTGCAAGAGGCGTCTTTCAATTCCATAACAAGACCTTAGAACGACCTAAAATACAAATCACAGAGCAATATGTGTCAATAAAGCAGAAAGGTTCTCTACAAACAAATGAAGAAAAGCAACTGTTTTACAAACCTTTGCTTGATCTTCATCAATAATTGTATCAATTACAACTCGTAAATGCTTTGAAAGATGTGCAGTTACTTCAGATATATATTGTGCATGTTCAGGTATCTCCAAATTAAGGCCACCTTCTGCCCAACGAACTGGCAAGCGTAATATATGCTTCTCTGACAGAAGATTCTGCAGAAAGAGAACTAACTGATAACACAATTTGTTTGTTCATGTAGAGATATACTAACAAATTGACAGTTGATCAAATTTATAATAAGTGATGATCATAGGCATGCACTACCCATAACAAGAGGGTGACCAACTATATTTCTGGCTCCCTTTTTTTCTTTGAATTTTCTCATTTAGATATGACATATTTTACTGGTAAAGGAATAAAACATACTACAAAGAAAATGAAAATAAGACTTTTATGATGCAATTAATTAATTCAATTGACTGCAATTTAAACTATTTGCATTGTTGCATGACGGCTTGGAGAGCCTCTTTTCCAGTTGCAAAACATTTTCCCAAATTGCCAGGATAAAAAAGGGGAATATCAAGGATTGAACATGCATAGGAAAATAAAATATTTTATTATGAAAGGCTTCAGGGACCCTTTCAAATTTTTCAAGAGTTCCTTAGCCTCTTGTATGTGCATGGCTACAATGATAATCCCAAAAGAACTACCTTAAGATCTTTATGCAATGTTTCAAGTCGGCGTGCTAATTCAAGATCTCCTGGGGTTGCAGACTCTTGAGGTGGCATTGTGTGAGTATACAGTCTGTACAGCCAAATGCATCGTCTAGCTAATTCTTGACTCATACAAACCGTATTGTGTACTTCCTAAACATACAGAATTTATGTCACAATGGCGGACTTACTTCTAGAATATAGCACAAGTAATTAGTTAATTGATGACCTGTTCAACAACAGTTGTAAGGTAAGTATCTCGCAATTCCTGGGGGAAGACATTCACCATCACAGCCAATGTGCGTTCTATTTCTGCCCGCCATTCAGCAAGGGCTCGTTCCTTTTCTTCTGTTGAATTTTCCTACAAAGGCACAATACAAAAGACAAACCAGAAGTAGTTATTTTAAAAACATTTTTCCTGTTCTTTTTCAGCTCTTCTCAAACCTTCCTTCCATTCCACTTTTTAAATTTCACCCTATTATAAGAATGCACCTACACATTTTATATCATGAGGTGGAGAAGTGAAACATATTTTCTTCATATAAATATTTTATTTTCCACATTGCTGAGAATAATTCACTTCACACCTTGAAATTTCTTTGCAAAATGAAGTTTGGCATATAACCAGGAAGTTTTTAAGATTTTTTCTCTGCGTAATTAAATGAGTAAAAAAATACTGTAATTTGAACAATCCTTACACAATCTTCCAAAATAGAAGCTGAAATATGTAATTCCACATATTTAATATCTTATTGTCAAAGTATAGAGAGTATTTTAAGGATATTAATACATCTACTTATGTTCCAATACAATGGCTATGGAACTCAGGGTTGATGGCAATAATAGGATCTCCTTTAAAATGGAAGAGAATATAGAAAGCCCTAAGATCTAGAAGTTTTTGAAGCTATTATTTAACCAGAATCCTTCAAAAGGAAAACACATATGTTTATTCAAATTTTGATAATAATGTAGACATGTTTCTACAGAAATATGGGGAAAATGAATGAATGTATAAACCACATCTTGATGATAAAGTGACAATGCTCAAAAGAATCATAAACTGTTTTTTTGGAAAGTGACAATGTTTTTAACTATCATTGTCACCCCAGTGACACTGTAAGAAGTGAATGAGTGTGTGTTTGGGCGTATGTGTGAAATTTTACAACTGAAGAAAGCTTAAAGACTTCGGCAATAGAAAATCTAAGATAAAGGGATTATACAATTGCATATTTACCCGAAGTCCTGGAATATGAATGCCTGTAGGCTGGAGACGATAACATGGTGGCTGAGCATGACTATCAAGATGGTACCATTTCTGTAGAAGTTCCTTATTATCAGCCTTCTTCAAAGCCATTTCAAAATCTTGAGTTTCAATGGTGTTAGGTAAGAGTGGTGTTCCCAAAGAATTATTAAGAAATAAAACAGGAATGATATAGGCAACCTGCATTTGGCCTGTGCAAAGAAATTTAATCTATATTTTCATTTCTAAATTCAAAATTGTAATGTGTTTTAATATTACATAATGCTTACGTGTCAACTCTCCTAAACATAATTCCGGAAATTCATGATCCTGTTGCTTTTCTAATCCTGTTTTCCAATGTAAATCAACAATATGCAGTTCATAACCTTGATTCCTACAATGTGATCTAAGTTCGGGATACACTACATTATGCAAGACTCCCTTTTCTACACAGCAATCTAGAACATTGAAGATTTCATACATAAAATTATGTTTAATTTTATATGTTAACTCTTGTTAATCAGTGTATGAATTTACCTTGAGAATCGGCAGCACACACATAAATTACTATTTTTCGAGTCTTAATAGTTGGTCTGACAGCAGCAGTACGGCCCAGAATCAAGTTCTGACAATTTTCAGGTAGATGTTGAATTTCAACAGGCAGTTGCACTTCACTATTTAATTTGTCAAATTCACGAGGGCTTTGAGCAGTAGTTCCAGGTGGGGATGACAATGACATTGAATCTGCAGCTAAAAAATAATTAATTTTTTAAAAGATAACAATAAATAATGGATAACTAAATAAAAGAAATAAAAACTTGAAGGTAAAGGACATTCACAAGTAAGGACAAGTGGGCAAATCTAATGGTGATTCAACAAAGCACTGACTCTCTAGCATATGACACAGGCATGTAAAAACAGATTTCTTATATTTAAAGTCTGCAACCAGAACTCCTAAATCACTCCCTATCAGTGGCATAGCTTCAGTTTGGAGTCACTCAGGGTAAAACTAATGTCACACCCTAATTAAATTAAATATAAAAATATCAATTACTGGACACTATATAATAAAACTAAAAGTACATTGGCACATAACATTTATTCATAATACATTAATAAACTGTATGTAATTCAGAATAATTGAAATATAATTTTTAAATAAATAATGATATAATTCCAATAATAAACTTTTCTAATTGGTATCGTCTCTAAAATGGTGACACCCGGGGCGGACCACCCTCTCCCTTTGCTCCCCAACTATCTACCCCTCTGCTCCGCATCAAAGAACTTAATCCTGCTGAAGAATAGCATACAACGTATATTCTAGAATGTGTTAAAGCTCACTTCAATTTGAATAAAGAAGATTTTACTGCAATGAGTTGTACCTACGTACGTACGGCCATCGCTTATACGGAACGCCGCAAACTCGCTCCCCAAACCCTAATTCGTCATTGACTGTCCGGCCGGGTGTTCAGCCTTTTGACGAGCAAGCCAAAAGGGCAGTAAATCTCGCGCATTCCCCTGCGTCTACAGCCCGGCTCCAAAGAAAAAGGCGTTCTCTTCTAGTGGATAACAAGAGCCCGTTCACACAGCGCCACTCGGCAGCGCTTCCGAGTGGTGCGTCTCTCGCAAAGCATTGGTTTAAACGGAGTCTTCCCACGAGCGGTGGAGTCGTGCTCCCATCACCAGCAAGCGCAGAAGAGCACCACCGCTAGCATAACACGGTTCTAAATGGCGGCCTTCACACGAGACGCGCCACTGAACCGGTCTCTGCCTGCTGCCTGCCTTTGTCGGCCGACTGAGCCCATAGCGGTGGCACTCACACGAAACCTTCCCTTCCCAGAGTCAGAGGCGATCGGCGGCGGCTGGCGATGGCTGTGTGGGGAGGGCTCAGCCGCTTCTTGGTGGACGCCTCCGAGTGGCTCCGTGGGAAGGTACCGTAAGAGGCAAAGGCCCGAAGGTTCAACTCCCTTGAGGAGCTATGGAAAGAAAGACGGCTGCACGAGCGCGCTGCGCCTGCACAATAGCATAATCCTCATCAAAGCGACAGCCACTACCCCGGTAGGAAACAAACACCATCACTAACGACGGCATAACGAATCATCGCCAAGTGCGAGGCAGCCAGCTCCCCTAATTCCCTCGTTCCCCATTAGTAAATATAATTAGTCACACATTACAGTCCGCGAACCCGGGGCTCTAAACAAGACCTCTTCAAAACAGTTGAAAAGAGCAGATTTAAACGAATGGGAACAACCGAGGAAGGAACGCCTCCAGTCAGTAGCCGACTAATAGATCACAGAACTCGGAATTAACAAATAGCCAAGCAGTTCAGTGACGAGGGAGCCATGCACAGGAAAGAAGAGATTTTTTACGAAGCAACTTCGGACGCGACGATGTGAAATCCCTTGACGCAAAACCTTCGAACATTCCGGTTACGCACTTCTAACAAAATCTTCAACGTTTCCAATTACTTCAGTAGAAAGTACTTTAAATTTAACGTAAAAGTCTTCGAATTCTGTAATCAGAAACTCTCGTGAGAGTAACTGCTGCTGAAATTATCAAAAGCTGATCAAATAGATCACATATTTAGTGCAAAAACAGGCGATACTTGTCACGAAACCCCAGTCGGAAACCTGAAGCGGCCGTGGGCAATTCCTACGGGCAAACCTGACCTTCGTGTTCAGCGACCCAAAAAACATACAGAAATCAAACATCAAAACTACACCAAACTTTCTGCTATTTGTCCTTTTTGCGCTCCATTTGCCTGGTCACAGAATGGACAAGATTTATATTGATAAAAACCAATAATTTATGTGATTTAAAAGAAGAATGAAATCTGATTCGGAAGCAGTTGTAATAGCCCTCCAAGATCAGTCACTGATAACGCATTATGATACAGTCCTCAAATTTTCCCATTGTGATAAATGGCGTACTTGTCAGGAACAAGTTGAAACCATTGATCACGTTGCGTCGACTTGTCCAATTTTAGAAAATGTCCAAATATCTGAAAAGAGGGAACGTAGTTACCTCCACTGCCAAACCTGTCCCGCCCTCAAAGTTCCTAAATACATGCTGCAAGTGGTACGAGCACTAACGAAAACCGGAGATGTTTTGATTGTGCGACCAACAAATCCAAACTGATTGTACGATAGAAGCGAACAAACTGGTAATGGCTTCTAGGGATTTGGAAAAAAATCATGTCTGTGTGTTGATATTGTTGTGCCGTATGAATAGAACGTAACCACGGCGGCAGATTACTTAAATATCAATAAACTGGAAATCAGCCGAATGGGAGGCGTAAAAATGAAAGGTGTCTCTCTAGTTATCGGAGCTCTGGGATTTATTCTGCAAAATTTGAGTAAGACGTTTTCCAAATTGCAGGTCAATTCAAAGGACTGGGAAGTACAAAACATCGCGTTATTGGCAACAGCCAATATTTTGTGCTAAGTACAGTAAAGGCACTCACAGTCACTAGATCATCCTTACCAAACTAGTTGCAACTTCGAGAGTTTATGTTTAACACCTAACATCTTTAATCATGAATACAGAAGATAATAATCATAATAATAATAATAATAATAATAATAATAATAATATATTAATATTAATAAGCATGTTCAAGAACAGGCAGACATTAACAAAAGAAGTATTTTCATACCCAATACAATTCAAAGGCGTTTATTAGATCACATAACAACAAACTTACAAAAATAATAAATAAAGGAAATACCTGATATACTTGATGAAGTAACACCTCTAAAAACCTTCGTCATTCCATCTTTGGTTGGTTTCCTCTCAAGGGTAACAGCGGATGGTGTGGCTGGGGGTTGAGAGGAATCACTTCCACCCACTGCTAAAGAATCCATTACATTAATGATCACACAAATTTTATAACTCGTAATAAATTATATTGAAACAAAATCATACAAATGTATTAATTCATCATTGCTTTTAATTTTTTAAATTCATTTTTAAATAAATAAACAAATGTAATGTTTATGTATATGATGATAAGGAAGGTATCAGACATCACATTCAATGGGCAAATGCAGTGGTGAGGCATAACATTTTTTCATACACATCGCACGGTATGTCAAATATTAGGGCATATCTTTCTGAAGCAACTGGGAAAAGGGGTATCTGAAATAGAAAGAGCTTAGAAGATTATATTTCTTTTAAACACTCAAACAACGCTCATGTTTCTGGTATTATTTCTCCTCTTTCTTTTCATTAAATCTTTTAAACTCCTTGTCTATATCAAAATTGCTGTAGTATTGGCAGCCAGGTACAGAATTCTATTGGTGTTATTAAAAAATTGATAAAAAACATCCATGTCTTTAAAACAAAACAAAACTTAATTTTCAGTGACCATGTTTATTAATTTATAACAAACATTAAACTGAAAACAAACTAAAAATAAGAACCAATAAAAATACTCAGCCTGAAGGCCAGAGTGCCCATAGTAATCTCAAGGTCACAGGCTTCCTGAGTTCGCTGAAGAAAGGTTGGGGAAGAAGAGGGGAGGCTTTATGCCCAAGGGGATATGCAGCCTCTCCTTATGCAAAATACAAGGAAGACATGAAATACCAGGGCATCGTGGTCACATATTGGAAATATGCCACAAGACAGACTTCCAGTGCAAGCCCTGAATTATAAGCTGCGAGGAAAGAGAAACATTGGAAGACCAAGAATGAGATGGAAAGAGACTGGAACAGTCAATATACCTAATCCATAAAGGAAGATGATGAATGAACATTTTTTATAAAATAAGCTGTTTGTTGAGTTCACACACTCCTATAAATTTGCTAAAAATATTTGAAGTGGGGCAAAGTTAAGTTCAGCTTTAATGCCGCCCCCCCCCCCGTTTTTGTTTTTGTTTTGTTCAGCAGATCTTTGAATAGTTAATCACATAGGTTCAACATGTGTTATAAAAGTAGGCTGTGAAAGATTTTCTCATCAATACCACGGAAGGTTTCTATCTTTGCCAAAATCTTTGAAACTTTTTAGAAAAGACTTATGGAACATTCATCAAATTAATAAGTTTATCTTTTCTCACCTATAATAATTAATGGGAAAGAATTATTCTTTCCCATTAATTAATCTTACAATTTATTGACATGTGCTCTATCTGAACCTAACATGAGTAATTTTGATAATGGAAGCATATACCAGTTGTGTGGATGAACATTTCTTTTAAGTCTTCGTAGCTCCACCCACAAGTCCACCCTTCAGAGAGAATGACAAGTTACTGTATTGGTTTCCTCAGACCAGTAATGGGCCATTACTTGCAATTCCTTGTCATTTGAAGAAAATTGGTACTTTCATCAAACAGAAAAGTATAGTCTTCTCTATTCATATCAACAAATAGTTTATCTTGAAAGTAGGGACCTACAGATTTATTTGGTCAAAAAACAGTAAAAACTGTATGTGATGTATGGAGGAGGAAATTATCTGCACACATTTACTTGAGGTCCACAATAGAAAAAAAAATTGCTTAATTGGACAAGTGTGTTGCTTTCAAGCATGCTAAAAAAAACTCTTGTGGCACAGCTCCTTCCATTGGAAAGAATTCTGAAATTTCATCAAACAAAACCCACAGAAAATGTTTCATCTCTCTTCACAACTTATTACTTAAAGCAATTCAGCTTTAGTAGCATTTCTTTTAGGGTTGTACAAAGTTATAATTTGATGTGCAGAGGTGCATTTTTAGATGGTATATTGGGATCCAATCAAGTTGATTTTAACCTCATCTTACAATTAATGTAAATGTGTTTTAGCAGCTTATTTAATTTTTCAACACTGTTTCTCTTGCTAAACTTTTCATCTAATAAAAACAAAAAGATTCAGTATCAAGATTCTTTCTTTGCCCAAACATGAGCAATTCTTGCATTACAATTGGTTTTTTTTTCTAACCACTTTAGAAAATTCTTAAAGAACTCTTCACCATTTTGAATCTGTAGTATCTGTGCTTTTATTAATTGATTATCTGATTATTCAATTAATCAATTATGAACTCATTTTTAAAAACACATGAAACAGAAATTTGACAAAGTTTCAAACTCAAATGATGAGGAATTTGAGGCAATCTAAATGAAATCTTGCCTTCAATATTATCTTTGACAAATATTACACACATCCATCGCTTAAATGATATTTCATTATTATACTTTCTTCCCAATATATTTTCAATAAATGCCAGCTTTATATGATTTGTATTTATAAAAAAGTATCCCATTCAACAATGAAATTTCAATTCAGATTAGATCCCATTCAACAATGAAATTTGCAGCAATAACTCATGTGGGCTTTTACCCTATTTCAGAAGCACATGTGATATGCAAGTGTAATTCAATTTGCCATGACAGAGATATCACTACATTATCTCATTTGCTGCTTCGCTGCAAGAAATTTAGGAACTTGGAAGCAAATAAAGGGATTTTGGGGTCTTTTGTTGAAAAGAAGGGCTACTCCCTAAAGAGAGGCCAACTGGTAGCGCTGTTACAATAATTTTAAAACTTATTTACCTTCTGAACTACTCGTCATCCCTCGCTGTACAGTAGCAGCAACTGTAGATGCTTCTAAAATGACTCCTGATGATGCTTGCGGAACACTGTTATTTCCTTGCTTTTTGGTTGTGACTTGGTAACTGGGAGATCTATTAATTTTTATTAAAAATTGCAATTAGTAGTTTATATAAAGAGAGTTAACATTAGCAACAATTCCTTAAAGTAACTCATTTTATTTTTTAATAAAGTTGCAACTCAATCAATAATGCACTATTTATTTCACTCCAGTTTTATCAAATTTAAGGGGAAAAGTATTAAAGAATTTCAGACTAATATGTAATTCACGGTGAGTCTAATGTGTCTTAAGCATATGCTTCTTTGAGAAGCTAGTGAACAGAGTGATGCTTTGCTCACTCATAATTTGGTATTCTGTTCATGGTAAACCCTTGTATCTCAGGACAGTAGTGGTTTTGAAAAAAATAGAAAAGGGAAAATTAATGTGAGATGGTAGCAACCCTGTCACTTTCATTCGTAACTTGTTTCTCTGCATCCAAGTTCATACTGAAAAAAGTTATTTAACTGAATTCATTTCATGACTTCCATTTTAGAATAAATTTGTACATGCTTTCCTGTATTTATGATTCATTCACAAAAACCCAACATCATTTCTTAATTCTTTCTCCATAATAAGGTTGCGGCTGAGGTGCAAAATTTGTTGTTCAAAGATACAATGTAGCTTTGTAGCAAGAGCCACTATACCAATGTTTTAAGGTGAATTATAAAAAGGACAATGATGCAATGACAATCATGATAAAAACAGTTGCAGTTTCCTTTGGAGCCCAAAAAATATGCAAATTTTCTAAAATAATACACACACACAAACACAAACACTTAATTTTTTACATACAAATAAAAAAAGTTGCCCAATGTAGGTCTTCCATAATAATTAACTGATTAAAACTGCTTTGGTATTCAAAAACACACATTAGATTGCATTAATGTTATTCCTTATTTAAAATGAACTGTTTGTTTCAATTTTAACAAAAATTATCTCAAGGTTGTACCTGAAGAAGGGGAGGAACAGAATATTAATTCAAAGTAGTGAAGAGAGAAACTAATTATGTAATCAGTACAGTATTAAAAACCAATGCTAAATATTATGTGTTTATTAGTAACTGATTTTTGTAACAATTTATACTTATTGAATTTAATCCCAGTATCTTCCTTTTAAGAGTTCCAATCAGATATCATAAATAAAATGAAAGTTGTAATCATCACCAAAATAGTGATAAAAATAATTAAGCAAGCACATACATTAACTTATATAACTCTTGGGCAAATTATATTTTTTGTACAAGTAGAATTAGGCTTTGTATTGACCCAAGTCCTAATAAATGAATAATTGTGGAAGATTGCACTGCAACTCTTATGGGTTAAGAGAAATGTGAAATTGACTGTTTAGATGACTTTGAAAATGCAAAAGTTTACTCTCATGTGTCTCACAATAGCAACAACCAGACAGCAACTTGTAAAAGAGTTAACAATGAGATCAGACACATGATTCTGTTACTTTACATGGCAAAAAAGTTTCAAAAATATCAGAGCAACCAGAAAATAATAAGGAGGAATCCGAAAGGGATTAAACTAATACCTTTTTATTTTTAATAAGCTTTTAATTTGGCAGTTTCACATGAAAAAAATATACTTCAGGTATTCATATGAAATAAAGTACTTCAAAAGTGTTCATCTAAAACATAGAAATCAGTCAAATACAAATCACTTATAAAGAAAGATGCAATATCATTCAAAGCACACTTCAGGTCAAGAATAAAAAGTTTTTGCAATAACACTATATAAACATTTCTTGAAGAAATTAGCAAAAAATTATTTTGCATGAATATGAGGATGTACACACATAAAAGCATTTTCAAAATACAGACATACAGAATAAAATAATTGAAAATAAAATTTAACTTTATTAAAATAAATTGAAAATATCTTTTAACAACAGTAGGAATATTTAGAGTCAAATAATTAGTAAAATTGATTCAGCAAAGAAGAGCAGTTCAACTTCAAGGAACAAGAAAGTCAGCTCTAACGAAAGTCGTTTTCGAGGCTTATTAGTAGTAAGCCTTTCTCGATAGGATCGATCACTCCTTACAACGAACGCGCTGGGTCTAAAAATACCCCACGAGCATCATCAAAGGCGCGGGTGCACGCTTCGCTGAGCGCCCGCGCGCCCGCCACCGACCCAGCTGCAACCCATCGCGCCCCGCGCCGCGCCGTGCCGCCCGCCCGACACAGGCACAACAATGCCCTCGCGCCACGAAATTTCAACGAACACGAAGCACAACAGCCATTTTAAATTTTGGCGTAATTCGAAATTCAGCACAAATAACAATTCTTGGTTTGTGGAATTAATTAACAGAAAGAAATTGAAATCTTCTTCTTACAATCTTAAAATATGTTTTTTAAACTTCACCGATTGTTTTCAATTAGGCTTATACATATTTAACTGCATTCCAACTGAAACCGTCTGCCTTACCGAAAAGTGTATAATGCGGTAGTTGCTAATATCACGAGATTGTAACAAATCCAAATGTAAAAACGCGCCTCCTCGATTCTAAATGTTACTTAACACATATCTGAAAAAAACGTGAATAGAGACATGAATGAAGATGTGCAATGGACTGGATTTTAACTGCAAGATGCCATATGACTTGCGGTTTTGTGTTTGTGGAAAACTATGTAAACTGCACCATTTTGTGTGAAGTCTCGAAACTGATAAAAATAGTTTAAAGAACGTTGTAAAAGATAAAATTTACTAAACAATATTATTATTGTTATAGCTCTTTTATTGTTTTGCGTTATGACATCTAGGGAGCAACCTGAATTTTAAGAAACGAAATTCGAACATGAAAGGAAAGAATGAAGACGATAATTTGTAATTTTATTAATATGGAACTGCTCGAAACTTAGTTTCAAGGCTGTGAGAAATAAATTGAACTGAATGACAAATAATGTGCTGACTGACGTGTTCGATCCCCGAGGCCAAAATCCAAAATAGAATGGCATGCTTTCAGATAGATATCAGGGATAGGAAAACCGATTTTTTTTTAAAAAATTTTATACTATAACGAATCACATGTGGATTTTCATGTTTCTTTCAATGAGCCAAATATATAGGGCCTATAAAACAATAACAGCACAATTTTGTTCAAAATACATTGGGATACTAATACCGCGTGTCTCAACCAAACATCAAACAAGTGAAAACTGTGCTGAACTGATTTCAAATTAGTTTTTCAGGACTATAAAATACATTTCGTGTTTTTCTATGTTAGTTTGATCAGTAGGCTCTACTTCCGAGTGACGCATAAAATCGGCGGTGTAAATCATTTCCCGGGTTTTACACAATCTTATTTAGAACGAATTTAGAAAAAATGAATTGCGATCTTGAGGCTACTCTATAATTGAACAATAACTATAGAAATTTGATTGAAATAGTGCCTCGAACGACATGAACAATAAGGCATTCCTCGTGACTATTGTTTGTTGTTGTTTTTTTATAAATTTCAATTCACAAAGATCGTGGTCCTAAATAACAAAATCTCCTGGGACTCGTCCTCCCCGACTGACTAATTTTGTTTTAAAATTATGTAAATAAAGTAGAACCCAAAAGTTTCAGCCAACATTGAGTAATATCATTTCTAAAACTAGACAAAAAATGCATCAAATAACTCTTCAATCACGTGAAAATTGCAGTGGGAGCTTTCCATGCGCGTTTAAGATACGAAATACATTGTACTTACTCTTCTGAACGGGTGGACACGCTGTCCTTGTCCTTATGACCTTGGCCAGAAGAGCAGCTGCTCCCCATGATTATGATTTTATGAAGAAGCGAGCTCACAGGATAATATCACTCTTCAAGCGCACCACAAGCGCGGCATCTTCTGAACAATGCCTCATTGTTGGCTTGGAAGAGTACGACAAGAGGCGAACGGACCTCTTCGACCTGTTAAAAGGAATTAAATTAGTGCAAGTTAGAACATTTTAAAATAGTGTTGAAGTAACATAATACAGCGATTTCATATATGTGGCACAACCTTTAGACTAAATAGTGCAAAAATTAATCATCCATAAATAATCTAAATATTAAATTGTTTTGACAATTTCCAACCTTTATTTATTTATTTATTTATTTTTATTTATAGAGCCTTCAAAATCCCTTGTGGGCGAAGGCCTCCTGCTTCAGCAGGGGGGAACGTTTACACCAAATGCAATTGCTTACACAGTTTTACACAAAATGAAATTTTTTCCAAATTAAAAAAAACAATATTTAAATGAGAATTACCTACACAAACCCAACGTTTGCTGTATATTAAGACTAAATTATTAGAGTATTTTATACTTTGAAATTGAATTAAAGCAGGATGTTACTTGAAAATTAAATAACTTCATATTTAAACAGATATCGATTGAGACGTCTCTGTTCGCCAAGTTTGCCAAGAACCAGGAACAGAAAAATAATGTTCATACATTTCTGTGGGTTCGATTGCCTCAACAGTCCAATGCAACAAAGTTACTGTACCCGTAGTTTTTCTGAGACAAGTAGCGAAATAATTTTGACGAGTTTTTTTAAAATAAACTAATGACTACCTGACCTAATTGAATGCCACTTTTAACTAATTTGTATCTCCCAAGATATTGCGACTTAGACGATAGAGTCAGTTGTCAAAAATATATTGCGTTAAGTAATACGATTTATTGGATTTTTTCCAAAACCAACACACGCTAAGACAAGCGACTGTCACTTGGATTACTTCTTCCAATATACTCACATTAATTAAGAAATGAAATGAAAAGGCAAATTAAATGATGATTTGACAGAATGTCACGACTGAGAAGAAATAAGGCATTATTTTAAAAAGAACATTAATAAATTGAATGTATGTCACATCCGTATGGCATTACACAGTATTTGTGTAACAGTTGTTGACATTTTCATTGACGTACAGACAAAGTCAAATTAATCCGTTCACTATTGAAATCAATACACGCTGAAACATTAGGTCGATTGTTGATGGGACATTAAGAAATGTTTTTCTAACACTTAATCCAGCCTTAGATAGCCAATAAGTAACTGACGTCACTAATAGAATGAATTAAATATCAAGGCAACATTTTCTGTAATGTTTACGCAAGAACACAAAAGAATGCTAGGAGATTATAAGACACGAACACTTGCCTCTTGCTGGCAGCCATCTTGAAACTTGCTGAGTGAACAATCTTCTGCTACACGAGATGTGTAGGCAAAAAATTCACGTGATGATCACCACAGACAGTGGTCTCTCAAATAATGCTCAAGGCTCTATCCATTTTTCAGTTCCATGTTTACCGTAACTGAAATGTCTGACATTCGAATTTGGACATCATAACACTAAATCAATTGTAAATTTCAGTTAAAACTTTTATCTTCGTTGAAAATAATTGAAATAACTGCCACCTTATTAACATACTTATAGTCTACTCCACAACGGAGGAAATTTAATTAGCGTTTGTTAGTATTTTCTTTCACAGTCTCGAATTAATTCCTAACTATTATCAAAAACGTGTCAACTTGCGTTACCCTTGATCAAGTGAACTCGTCCGGACCTCGGCAACGAAGCTCAGAGCAACAGTGCGGATAACCTCTTTCAAGTGAACTTTTGTCCAGTGAAACATTTCTTCCTGGAATAATAGTCAATGTATGCTATTATCTCATTGTCGCAATGTTGTACTATCCTGTGTTTTTTACTGAAAGATACACTTCACCGCAGAACGTCTGAAACTCGTTCCTCGATTCCACTGGCGGATAAATCAATAGCGCACCCCATCATGACGTCATTCCTCTCAGTAATAACCAAACTGAATGAACGCAAGTAATTTTAAGCAAAATGTGTTCAAGACTTCGCGTAAATTATTTTCATTTACTTCTAGCACAGTTACATTCGCAGTTACAATATTAATGAATAAAAATATTTCTGTACATCTACCTTCAAGAATTTCGTAAATTGGAACTACGAACACGTGGCTCACTACGCTTTCCCTCTATGACACAAATCCACACCTGTTACCTTCATCACTTAACTTCCAACTCCTCCCCTGATGTTCTAGAAATAACCGAGAGCTCCGACCAGCTAGTAAAGCATATGCCAGTTTTATGAAGTCACACTCGTGTGGAATTCTTTCTCGGACAAAAAATATACTTTCCGTTTATATTGCTGTCCTTTATTCAACAAAATGACAATGACCTTTGGCGTATCGTATATATGAATTATACATCTCTTTATAAATTTTCTTTTCGTAAAAATGTTCAAACAAATGCAAAATTAATAAATTTAAAGAAATTCGGTGGATGTGTTCAGTAAATTTAGAATTTGGTTAGTCAGCCATAATTTGCCTAGTAAAATTAGGCAGGCAACACAATTTGCAGCATATTTACTACCGAACATTTTTTTGGTTCAGTTGGCTGACTTGCATTTTTTACAGTCAAAATAATCGATAACATTAGATAAAAATCCTGTCGTTTCAGACGTCTTGTAAATTTCTCAATTACCAGGAATCTATTAACATGTCAGCAAACACATTACAAACATATTACACTTTTTTTACTAAAAGAAATAGGTGAAGTACCTAATTACAATAATAATACAACAGACAATCAAGTAGACCTAAATCCCCGAACATCTGGGGGAATCTTCTTCCTTTCAGATATTTGCGCACGAATAATATTTTTAAATTAACCGAATTCTTTGTAAAACATCCCCCTGAAGAGACAGTTTTAATGTCTGACAAAATATTTTATAGGTAGAGTACATTCAATGTGGTTCAAAACTGCCTACTTTTCGTAAATGATATTTCAAGTCAATCAGCTTTTAGGATTTAGGCATTGAGGGTCACGAATTTCCTTGCTATTATTATTCATCTCAATTTCCTGGCGCGCAAAACAAGGTTCACAATTTAGCTTCAACCACATGGACTCACCACGCTTCGGTCGGCCAAGAGGCATTCACTGGGATGATGTGAAAAACAGGCTGTCACTCACGTTCGAAACATACAATATGTAAAGTGCATGTCATAAAATATTGCCAATTTCACGAATTTTTTTTATTTATGTTCCACTAAATCACTAGTAACTAAAAGAAAATTTGAAAATACTCTAAATACATTCTATCTTAAATTTCTTTTAACTCGGCCCTAATACTGAAAATGGAATTTCTCTGCATGCTTATTCTGCAATTCTGACAAACATAAATCATCAACCTAGAAAGGTACAGTATCAACATGTGACAAACGAAATGCGCTAACTTGACAACACCAGCTAATTCACAACAATTGCCTGGTTACTACATTAAAGCATTCGGTTCCCTCGACAGCACAGTGGTGCTTCATATTGTCAGAACACGGCGAAGATTAGATGTAAATATGCCACGATGTTATTACAAATCGGTTCGATCCTTCATACGGGAAGATGAACAAAAAGGTAATATTAGTAGAAGGACTTGTATTTACTCGATAGTTATAAGGGAAAAGATAGAAACGCAGAAATACTCGGATAGTTGTGGGGAGGGAGACAATGCTTCGTCCTAGCTACCGCGTCAGGTTTGCTGTATTTTTCGTTAATTCGTTCGCCATTTTTTTCGAATTAGAAATTGTGAGTGGAATAATAGCGATTCTAAAAAAATAAAATATGATTACAAATAATAAGAGATAAGCTTGAAGAAATTAGGCATAACAAGTGTCATGCCTGATTTCAAATATGGCTGAACGCAGTCAGGGACGATGAAATTGCTTATACTAGCCTACTACTTTCAATGGCACGCACTGACCAATGTGTATATCCCGGTGTAGTTCCTGAAAATATTGGATGCCATTTTCTATAATCCAAAAAAAAAATAACAAAAAAACGTTTATTCTAGTGGATTTGAACTAGTATGAATGTCATTAAAAATGTCGGGGAACACTTACGTAGCCTACAGAGTGTGTCATCGGGAATCCACTTTATAAGACACGTAAAACGGATGTAATTTTTCTCTAATCTAGTAAATACAAATAAGCTACGTATGTATGGTTTTAGAACTCCAACAATTGAGATTCAAATATTTCAATGAAATGCCTAAAATAAATTTGAGGAAATAATAAATAATTCATGACTGTTGTGTGAATTGTATTTCTAGAAAATATGAGTCCTGTTGAGATTCTGTCTCTCATAACTCCTGTGATTTATGGTAATACATTTTTCAATTATGCTATCCATTTTAATTAGTCCTCAATCCTGGCGAATATTCCATGATTTCAATATTCTTTCAGAACCTCCAGATATCTTTTTGGATTCATTTGGCAATCGACAGACTACAGACAAGACAGCTAAAAACTCTCTACAGTTTACTAAGTGCAATGAAGACAAAATGATGTCAGGACTATCAATTGTAACAAGATATTATCTGAACTTGATAAAACCAAATGAAACTAACTCAAGTGTTGAGTCATCCCCATTAAGCCTGAGTGAGGAATCTGTTAGTGAAGGAGAATTGGAATTTGAAAATGAGGTAGGCAACACATCTTGTGATGAAATATCAGCACATAACAGAGTAACTAAAATATCCTCCCAAGTTATATCAATAAAACTTGAAAAAAGAAAACTGAACAGTTCAGGAGAAACTGCAAATTTATTAATTCATTCAAAATATAACTTAAGAGATAGAAAAACAGTTAAGAGAAAACGCCCCAACTGGAAAGAATTTCCAGGAAACAAAAATAGAGAGAAAATAAAAAAACTTGATAACATTTGTCTAATAAATGGAGTATCAAAAAAGACTTCATCACTCAGTAATATCAAGAATGTGAATATAGGAAGACTCACAACTGATGCCTTAATTAATTTTAAATCTGAGGATATTTTAAATGAATTAAAGTCTGAGATAGTGTTAACAGAAAATCTTCCTCCATCACTTAAAAATAATGCAAGCACAATTCAAAAATCTGAAAGTAATATTGAACAAGCTGAGAGTTATCAAATAATGGATAAAAACCATTATAATATTTCTCTAAATGAGAATAAACCATGTACCATTGGCAATTCGTGTCTGACTACTGCAACCCCAAATTCAGTGGCTGGAGTTGTTATTAATGTTTCCCAAACTGCACCCATTAATAATATTAATCTTAATACACCTTCAACAAATTTAAAAATATTCAATCAATACCTCAAAAATTAGCATTATTAAATGAAAAAGAGAATAATTCATTTTCACCATTAAATGAGAGAGGTAGTCTTCTGATGCAAGACATACAAACAATGGAAATTGAATTGCATGCAAACAAATCTAAAAATAAAGACTATCCTATTATAAGCATGTCTTCCAAATTAGTGACTCATGCCACTAATCGAAAAAATGGACATCCTGGTTTCACAAACAGACGATCTCCAATTCATGCATGTCCTCACTGTGAGAAGAAATTTGATCGTCCTTGGGTTTTAAAAGGTCACTTACGCCTGCACACAGGAGAAAGACCATTTGAATGCCCTGAATGCCATAAATCATTTGCTGACAGGTAAGGTCTTTCTGCTAACAGTGGAAAACACCAGTAAATGATTACTTTCTACATAATATCTACAACTGTCGTCTATTGCCTCAGCCACAGGATAACATTTAATTATAATTCACTACTCAAAAACATGTAGGGCTTTTTCAATTAATGAAATAAATGACAGAAAAAGTAACAAAATATTACATTATTCAAATATTGAATAAATTGATCCATAGAAGTCGTTACAAAATGTGCCATTCAATACAATATTGATGTTCAGTTCTAACAGATAGTTAATGCAATTATTGGAAAGGAAAGTAAAGTCTTTTAATATCATATCATGCATATCAATGTTCACATAAGATTATCTGGCTTGGTACTTAACATTGTATGTCCTGGAGCTGCTATTTGAATGTGAAAATGGAAGAAAAAAATCTTGATAATAAGAGATCTAAACATAATCTATTATTAAAAATATCATTTAAAAATAGAAAACTAAAAAAACAAGATGTTCTGGGTGAACAGAAACCAGTAATGTATTACATTTCTGTTAAACATACAATGTTAGTCACTAAGCAATTGATATTGACTAACGAAGCCCAGTATTCAAATTTGTAACTATTGATAAATGTATTATAATTATTATGAATCTCTTTCTTTTAAAGATTACATGAAAGTGAAAATTCAATTAGAAATAAATTTCCTAGAGATTCTTACCATTGGCTTTAATGTCACACACAGATAAGAAAACACAACTTCACAGACATCCAAGTTTGGTTTTCTCAAAACTATGAATTCTGGACATGTGTGAACTACGCCATTAAAGAAAATGGCTTCATAAAGATCACCAAAATGTTTCTAAATTCCATTTAAATAGAATATTATGGAAGTATCCTTTACCATAACATCATTTGGCAAATAATAACCTGAAAAAGTTAAGAGTGAAAGAAGCTATTAAATTATACATTTTTTCTGTTTACTGGATTCTTCAGAAATTTGATGAGGCTTAGTAATATTTCATTAAATATCTCACTAATTTTCTTTGTGTAGATCAAACCTGAGAGCTCATCAACGTACCAGAAACCATCATCAGTGGGAATGGTACTGTCCAGTCTGTAATAAGGCCTTTTCCCAGAAAAGATACATGGAACGCCATAGGTCCGATGCTTGTCGCAAATATCGCCAAAACCAGAAGAGAAACTCAAACAGTAAAACGGAAACCACTCCTCATTCAGTGGACATAAGTGAAACAAAAGAGGCATAAATAATATGAAAAGTACAATTTTCTTGCTTGCATTATATTGTCTGGCAATATTGAATTGAATCACAAACTAAACATACAATTCAGTGTAAAAATATTAGTTATGAATTTCATATTGGATTTGAGAAGGTACATAAGAACTGCTACTTAATGAGTGCATGGTTGTAACAAACAACTGTTTTCTTAGGTGAAAATATTTTTACTAATATGAACAGTTTATGTTCATTTCTAATAATTGTTCAACATTATATTTATATTTTAATGTGATGTAACAGTGCATAAAATATAGTAATAGAATAGAGATCTATATCAGTATTCTGTATACTTTTTTTAAAAAATATTTATGTGAAATTGTTATAATTTGCATTGTATTTGAATAAAATTTATATGTTGAAGAATTCAAATATACGAATTAGTAAAAATTAAATAATAATAGTAATGTAAATGAAAGCAGTAATGTAAGTATTAACCAAATATTTTTAACAAATGAATTGTGTCTCAGTAATTTTCTATTTATTTTTTAAATAAAAATGTACAAAAATACACAATGCTTACCGTTTATTACAATCATTTCGTCAATTCAAATTAACCGCCTTCAGAAAAGAATTAATAAGAAAACGTCCTCGCTTTCTTAATAATTGAGAGTAATAAACCATAAATTACGGATTTCGAAGATTATAGTATAGTAAGCATGGAATTATGAGACTTTATTTTTTAAGTCCAAATTTCAGTCTGATAATATATTTCTGATCATGGTGTAAAGATGCGAGGGTATTCCATGATGCAAGAAAAATAAGTGAGCTTAGGCAAACTAATTTTCGCTGTGTTTCGCTCTTTTCTCGAATCATGATCGTAACGTTGGCAGCATGGTGGAAATTATTTCCACCAAGGTTGGCGGATATGTATTAGTTCTTGCAAGAAGATGCAAGGATAGAGCGCACCACTGTATGGGAGGTACACCTTACACTCTATTTTAAATAAAGTGGCACTAACGTCAGTAAAAGAAGGAGAGAGGACTCTGTCATTCGATTGGGAACTCCAATACGATATATTGAAGTCATAACGGAGCTCCCGATTAGCTGACAGCGGCTGACAGTGTGCCCCCTCTCCGTCGAAGTCCTGAGCGAAAGTGCCGTTCTCTTTAAATAGGATGTGTATACCAGAATTGAATGACATCTAATCCTCTTCAGAGCTGCTCTTAAGATCAAATATTTTCAGACCGGATTATTACATATTCTGTGTTTTTATTGCTTCTTCAGACAGATCTGATTTAATTGTCTTATAACTACTGTTTTTTTTCGCGAATCAATTTAGTAAAGTGCAACAATGTTTAGGTTATGTGCAAATTTGAGACTAACACATCCTAAACGTGTTCCTGAAAGTTTAATTATAACTCTTGGATTAAGGCGTTACTCCTCACCTGCAAAAGTTAGTTCAACTTTCAGCAATTGTTCAGAGCATAGCAGAATTTTACTTTAGTCCTATCTTGATTTTTCCATTAACATGAACCAATTAATTTATTTAATTCGATTAGTCATAATTATATTAATTACTTGATGATTTAGGTAATGGTATATTTATGGTATTAGTGTAAAAAAATGGGTTCAAGATTGTTTTATGCATTTTTGATTTAGAGTTATTGTATATATATATTTTACAGGAAGCAAAAATATCAGTTGATGGTGTTAACATCAATTATGTTAAAGTGGGCACTGGACAACAACATGTTTTATGTTTTCCAGGCATGTTAGGTATGAAAACAAATATTGTATACAATATTCATGGTATGATGTGGCTCTTAGAGATCATTCATTCCTAATGTTTAAATTATTAGAGACAGTTTACATTAGAAAATATTTGAGCATTTAATAGCATCTATAAACTTATTTAAAATTTTGTGCAGGTACAATATGGACAGATTTTAAACCACAAATTGAAAAATTGGACAAATCTAAACTCACTGTTTTTGCATGGGACCCACCAGGATATGGTGGAAGCTTTCCTCCTAACAGAACATATCCTCCAGACTTTTATTATCAAGATGCAGAATGGGCATTAAAGTTCATGAAGGTTAGTATCACAATTTATAATTCCAATTATTTAATATTTTTATTATTTTGGAAGCATTATTAAATAATTTTTCAGGCCCTTAATGTTAAACGCTTCTCACTTCTGGGATGGAGTGATGGAGGAATTTCTTCTCTGATCCTTGCAGCTAAACATCCTGGCCACATTGAAAAATTAATAGTTTGGGGTGCAAATGCATTTGTAACTGCTGAGGACACTAAGTTATATGAAGGTAAATCATCTCTTTTAGGTATATTTATATATGTGTGTGTGTGTATATGTGTGTATATAATATACACACATACAAATATTAATGTTGGTATATACTATAGCAGTCAACTCAGACATCCTATGACCGATCCCCACCAAATGGTGCTGCAGCACAAGTTTGCACTTAATTTTAATTCAATTTCCATTGAAACTGAGCTCCCCTGGTTTTCATTGTTGGGTGTTGTCATGTGATGCAGGGCAAGGCTGAGGACAGGATAGCCGGTGTGCGCACATGAGAGAGAGGCAAACAGAGACAGACAGAGATGCAGGGGGAGAGAGAAACAGAGGGAGATGGAGATCAAGACAGAGAGAGACAAACAGAAAGTCCAAGACGGACAAGAGAGGAATAGACAAAGATGCAAAGAGAGACAGAGATGCAGGGAGAGAGAGACAGATAGACAGAGACAAGTAGGGGGAGACAGACAGGCAGAGAGAGGGAAGTGAGATGGAGAGCAGGACAACGCTTGCTGGGTTTCTCTAGTCTCCATTGTATATTATATATGTATTGGTCAGTGTTGCCAGTATAATGCATTACACAGTTTGTAACTTCAGTACAATAATGTATATTTTTTATTTGTCTCAGGTATTAGAGATCTTAAAAACTGGTCAGACCGCATGAAAGCACCTTTGATTAAGATATATGGAGAAGAATATTTGAGCAAGACTTTAAGTTCATGGGTTGATGCTCTAGTAGATATACAAAAAAATCAAGTTAATGGCGATATTTGTAGATGGCTTCTTCCTTTTATTCAATGCCCAACATTAATCATTCATGGAGCCAAAGATCCTATGGTACCATCTCTTCATCCACAATACCTGTTGGAAAATATAAAAGGAGCAAGGTAAGTAGGTAGGCAAAATATAATAGATGTCTCAATAAGAGAGGGTGCAAAAATAAATAAATAATAAATAAATAAGCACGTAACTTTAGCACCTCCTGTAACTTTGAACGGTTGAAGATATTGTAATGCAGTTTTCACGGAAGTGAGTGAGGGAATGGGGCTAATTGAAATGTGTATTGATTTCTGTTCTATCACTTATATTTTACGAGATATTTGAGGTAGCTTTGTTTTTTCAAATGGGATTATACATATTTTTTCAATCTATCATGACAAGTGTAAAAAGACGAATCCAAAGATATAAATATTATCATATGTTTAGATAAGCATTTTTTGAGTAATTTTGATTTTTTTGCGACTAGTGTTTAACGGATATTTTCATTGTAACTGTCAGCCCCACAAGGTCACGCAGCGCTCCCCCAGCAAATGCAGGCTCGGAGAAGGGAAGGGATTTTAGTACTTGAGAATACGAAACATATTCCGAATATTCCTAACTCTTGCGTTTTTCCTGAACTCTAGCTTTCCGTCCTGCCCCATTTTCAAATATTTTGTGTTTCCTAGGAATTGAAAATATGGATTTGTCATAAGTACTGTGTATTGAAATGAGATTGTTTCTATCCCTAAGTTATTATTATATGCTTATTAACATTGAAATTATTTGCTCAAGATATGCAATATTTTTGTACAGTCTTAATTATTTATTCTTATTGTGCTTTGTTTCAAGATCCCATTAATACGTATCTTATGAAACTCCATTAAATGGAGTTGAAGTTATAAACAATTTTATTACAATACATATGTCAAATCCTTATTTTCCATCCTTCAATCAAAGGAAGACAACAATCTGGAAATGCGGAAGGATGGAAAGCACAATTCAGGAAAAAACTGTAATGGTTTTGTGAATATTTGGAATATGTTTCTTATCTTCAAATCTACCTTCCCTTGCCCGGGCGTGCGTTGATAGTGGAGTGCTAACATGACCTTGTGTGGTGGACTATTCAAAATGTCCGTTAAATCCCACTCACAAAAATCAAAATTACTCAAAAAAATGCTTATCTATCATATGACAATATGTATATCATTGGATTCGCCTTTTTACGCTCGTCATGGTGGACTGAAAAAATATGTATAGTTCCATTTAAAAAAACAAAGTTACCTCAAAAATCTCGTAAAATGCAAGTGATAAAATAGAAATTAATGCACATATCAATTAATCCCTTCCCTCATGCAATACCGTGAAAACTGCATTGCAATAACTTCAACCGTTCAAAAGTTACAGAAGGTGCTAAAGTTACGTGACTCACTCTGTATATAAACAAGATGTGGGCATATTGATGGAGCTTTCCAAGCTGATAGGCTGTAATCCAATCGAGTTACTGGTTCTGCGAGACTTTTTCTGCACCTGCAGCAGACATCCTCAATGACTACGTGTCAATGGTCATTGAACCTCCATAGAATCGCAGTAAAACAACAATCATTTCTTTCTATAATCAAAATTCAACTAGTATATGGCTTAGGATAGGGATCACAAAATTATGAAAACCTGCCCATAATTAATTTCTTCCTGTAGCAAATCACACATAGTTTTCAACTGTTTATGATGTAAAATAAATAAACTCTTTTGGTTATCTCCTAGCTGTTTAGACAAGTTAGACAGTTGCGCCAGTGCAGTCTTGCTCAGAGAGTTCCAATTGAGTGGTGGATTCCCACCTTCACCCTCAACAGTTTCCATAAAACAACCTCGAGTGTATCTAATGCAAAATGACCACTGCATTTCTATGTCAAAACAGAAATGTTGCTCCCCTTGCCCGTCCTCACAGTGCCACCAAAAAGGTAGCCTAGATGAAGTAAAGTTTAGTCCAGAAGTTCAACAAGTATATTTTAGACACTTTGAAATTGTTAACAGTTCACATAACTTCATTTGCAATGTTTCAGGGCACATTATGGCCCCATCATCAGATATAAACATTTACTAATAAGAATAAAAATCCAGTTCACAAAGTATGCCCTCAATAAAATGTGCAACTTAACTCCTTCCTGCTAGAATGTAATTACTGTATATGACGCATATTTAAGTTGCACATTTTATTGTGAATATGTGTTGTGAAAACTTACATGGAGTTTTATTCTTATTAATGAATATTTATACCTGATGATGGGACCACAATGTGCCCTGAAATGTTGTAAATGAAGTTATGTGAACGTTAACAATTTAAATGTCTGTCAAAATATTGAGATTGTAACAAAGGAAAAAATAAACAAGGACAGACTCAGGAAAAAAACTAAAGTTTAATCAGGATCTTTGTCACCAAAGATTTTATTGCTTTTTTTAATGCCTTAATGTCTGTTGTTATTGCTGAGATATTGCTAATTTTTGTTTAGATTCATCAATACAAATCTCTCATGTTGGAGAAATTCTTAATGTTTCAATTTGTTAAAGGAGTTTTTGAATTTTGCCTTTTGAACTTTACTCATTTACATTATTCAAATAGCTAAGGATTGGCAATTTTTGTATAATTTTTTCATATTTTACTATTTTGAATTTTCTTAAGCCTTTGACTTTGAATGTCATTTACTTAATGCTTATTTCATATAATTTTATTTTCTAAAAAATATTTTTGTATAAATTAAGTCGTTTTTGATAAGTTAATTTTCTGCAAGAGATCTTCCAACTTCGTTGTTCATGTTTTCTGTGAAAAATATAGTTACTTCTTACTGTAATAGTTGAAACTTATTCTGTTCATCACTATGTGTATTTTTATAAAATATGATCAGTTATGTAAATTAGGTAATTTTTTATTGTATTAGCATGTATTGTAACTCTGTCACGATTAATTTTATTTCCACTTCAATTACCACAATTGTGAGATCCCAAAAACTTTTTGTCTGAAACAGGAAAAAAAACTACTGCTTATTAATCATCTATTTCCATCTTCATTAAGATTTTCATCTGTTGCATTGAAACAAATGGTATAGTTCCTTTGGTCTGAAATGATTTTAGTTATAAATGGATTAATTGGGAGTCCTTAAAATGTGAATATTTTATTGAACATTTTTCAAATACTTGTTTTTGCCCTTTAAATTTATTTTTCTTTTACTCATAACAGCATTGTCAATGCCTGTCTCAGCTCACAAGTCTCCCCGTCATTTTTCATTTCTCTTCTGATATCCCTTTTTCCTCTAGGCTTATTAGGCCTATCTCTGAAACTACTTTTCTGTGAATTGTGATTGAACGGGAGTTTAAATCTAATTTTGGTGTGCTGAATGAATGTGTTGAATCTATTATTTATCTTATTGAATCTATGATTTTCCTTTGTGTCACATCAGGTTTTCTTGCAATGTTGACTGAAATTTTTAGTTATTTCTTGTTTTTGACCATGGTTTTAAATTCTGGAAACACTCGTGGCCAAAGTCAATTCCAAATTTGTGGTATATTATAGAAAATTTACAGTAAATTATTTTTCCGTCCTTTTCATTGAAAGTAAAATTTGCGTAGACTGACATTTACATACAAGTATCCATCTATGTCATCTTGTATTACTTTCATTTGACATGAACAAAGGAATAATTACTATAACTGTCATTTTTGAAAAAGTTAATTACCAGTTATCTATTAAAAAAGCAACGAAGATTCCATTTTACATTCCAATCTGGGATCATCGAGAAGTATGTGAAGTGGATCCAATACTATCATTAGGTTCAGGTATACTCTTGTTAGTATACTCAGGTATACTATTGTTAACATTCTTTGCAAAAACCCCATACTCATACCTTCTGTCACTAGCATCAGGATATACCCTGCCCATCAACACTCTTTTGAATAAACGGCAAAGGTAATAATGTGGTATACTCTAACCAGTGCCTACTCTGAAGAAGAAAAAAATTCCAAAAATCTTGTTGACTGACAAAGTATCACTTTCGAAATTAAGAAGAAACCAGTAAAACACCCCGTAAAGCTGACAATGTTTTCTACTGTGATAGTTTAGCCCAAGATGGCAGTAGCAAATATCCAGACAGAATCTTGTGCATGACACATCTGCATATATACACCCACTTTCCTGAAGGTGGGACAAAAAGGTTGGCTTTGTTGAATTTTGAAACTTGGAGATAATGTAATGGGTTGTGCCACTGATATCCAATTTTTAATTTAATTATCACACAATACTTTTTTTTTTTACTGTATATTATTCAACAAACTTACTTGAACCTTCTTTTATCGTTCCAGAATAATTATTATGCAGATAAGTCCTTACACAGCTTATTATTGATAATTTACAATAATGTTTACACAACTTTGGATTAGTGGATATATGTTATGAACATGATAGAAGAAATGCAATAGGAATATAATCATTGAGTAATAGACATGTAATTACTGTTTCATATTTCCATTCCTGATATAAGTACCTCAACTTGGAGATAATGTCTTATCCTACATTGTTGCATCATTGTATAAACAATGCTTCAAGCATAATTATTTATTTTATGCAACATTTCTGCTTATTTTGGGAATGATAGAAGAAAATAAAGGCAGCTGTCAACTACTGAACTTATTTCTTGAGGAAGATGACCTTATTTTTGCAAATACGATTGATGCTGTGCACATTCCTCCTTATGTTGACAAATGACAGATAAGGAAAATAAAGATGATCTTCTGGAGGAAAAGGAAGTAGAGAAAGAAAAATTGATTGACTGTGGAAATGTCAACTCATTGAAAATACATAATACTGCGAATGAAGAAAAGATGTCACAACTAAGTTTGCTCTTACTTAGCCAGTGACTCTAATGAAATCTGAAGACTGCAGAAAACTGAATGTAATGAGTCAATTCATACACAGGAGAATAAAAAAAGCCTATTTTGGTTGACCCAAAATCAGTTCCCAACGTAAAGAAGTATGTTATTACGGTGTTAGGGTACTAACAGATGTGGCTCAGGGCATATATTAGTCACTGCAGTGCCTCTGACCATGAGGTCCTAGTGTTGGAGTCCTAATACCGACAGGATTTCGACACTAGCTGCATAACTAGGTCGAGTTCAGCGGCCATCTGGAGAAACATTATTACTGCCAGCTGCTCTCCTTGGTTTCTCTGATCAATACTAGGCAAATGCAGGTGCAGTATCCCAACAAATGGGCCACGGACCACGATCATTCCTTCCTCATCCTTGTCCTACCCTCACATGTTACTTGCACACCTGACACTTACTTGTACTTCACTATCACACTTGCCGGGAGATTGATCGGGGCTTTAGAGCTGGTCCCAGCCGAGGCGGTGCTCCACTAGTGGGAGATACCTGCATTGGAATAAACCACAAGCCGACCAGTAGGTCGGCATGGGATCTCGCCATCCAATGGGAAAATCACTGCCACCTCCCGCGCTAAAAAGCACACACTACATTTAGAAGACTAATGAACATGGTAGTTAATGCACCCAGAATCATCTGTCATCAATCAAGCAAGCAAGCAAGCAAGCATGATGTAGAGATTGTGTTATAGAAGGAGTTGTGATTATATAAGGAGAAACTGAAGCCAGAAGGAGCACAGAGTTGAAAAGCAGTATGATTTACAATGTAAAAATATGCAATGTTCATCTTCATTCGAACTGTTTTCAGTCGTCCCTTGTCAAGATGAAATGATATACCCTAAAGTCCCAAAATTGCATATACGCAATATTTTGTTGTAAATTGATTATTCATTTAAAAAATTATACATTTTTTATTGTTTCTAGTGTAATATTAGAGAAAATACATTAATTTGTTAAAAAATACTATTGTTTCAATGCTTGGTCCTTAATTGGTGAATTGGATGGTAAACAAGTATTTTTCAATAAAATCCACGTTACAAGTACTGTTGTTTTACAAGTAGCAATCTTTACAAATTAAATACACGTGTTACGAACAATCATTTAAATAGACTAACTTGATTTACTATTTCTTAGGATATTTGAAATGTAAACAGACATGCATAAATTATCAAAATCCAGTAGTTTTTCAATATCTAACCAAAATATTTAAAGCAGCCAGCTTTAAACCATGGTAACTTTCATAGTAACGTAGTAATACACATTATAGTAGAGAAAAGTTATGTAATCTTGCAGAAAATCGATTTCGAGATTTCAACAGGAAACACACGTTTTAGGAGTCCCCTGATACCAAAAAGTGTTTTTTTTCAAAACGCCCGTCCAACTGTCTCGCCCGTTCATCGCCTCCTACCTAAAGGGGGGCAATTGGTCCATCTGTCTGTCGGCAACAAACGTATAAAAATTATTTATTACCTAACATCATATGAACATTTGATTTTATACCTAATATCAAATGTACATTTTATAATGTAAATTTTGATATGTACATCTTGATTTTATACTTAACATAAATGTACATGTTGTAAAGTTGGCTGTTTCGGAAGTAATTCGCTTTCTGTCTCTCACGATGTATGCATCTCCAACCATTGGGACACCATGAAATCCCATTATTGCAGCAATGACAGTCTGCGAGCAGTTATTGGGAATACAAGTGTGTGTGGAAAAACATTCATTATTGCAATATATACCAGGGTAGTGAAATTTTCAAAATAGAATAATTTTATTGTTTAAAACATGTTCAAACAATAATTCTTGTTTCAAAGTGCTGGAGTGCAATCACCAAATTTTAGAAACCAAGTTCTTTTTTTGTTGTAGATTATTTCTATTATCAAGGATGTGTCTCAATGCATAACTAATACAAAAACTTAAGTGCCCACTGAAAATCAAAGCCAGATTCAAAACCAGTTAAAAACTAGTGGTGCTACAACAGCACTTACTTTCCCGTATTAGAGGAAACAGCTAAGTAGTACTGTAATATTGCACTTTATGCGCTACCTAACATCTTTGCTTGGAACTCACTATTTCCATTGCAGTGTTGTCAGAACTATGTGAATTCTACAACTTCACAAAAATAGAATGCAAAAGTTTTGTAACCCTGTATTGGAAAAAGAAGCCTGATACCCTGGAATATAGAAATGCCTTCCATTGGGCCATGATTAGGGAAGAGTATTTTAAAACCATGCAACAAATTCTCTACTCACTACAAATGGTACAGCATTTGGTGCAAAACTAAATATTTGCCTGCAAATATCACATAAATTAGACAATGTATAACTCCTTTTCATACAACTCCATTAGGTCACAACAATGACACTAATTCACAGATATTCGCGAGCGCAAAGTGAATTCCATTGTTGCAGACCCCTGCATTGTCGCTATTCTGAGAGCTATTAATTCTTTTTACTTATTTCAAATATTTCAAAATAAACAATTTCTAAAATATTAATGTGTAAGTCTATAACAAAGTTCGAATGTAAGAAACGAAGAAAGAAATAATATACAAAATTGCACATTCTAATTTACGACGCATCCAGCTGTCCGAAGCGCAGTAAATTTACAGTGGGCCTATTACGTTTGTCACAAAATTAAAGAAAAACTACTCGTATTTTGAAAAAATTAAGCATGACCGTATTTATTTTATTTATTTATTTGTCAAAAAACAGAAAACAGAATGGCACAGACATTCCGCGTATTAGTTTCTATTTTCCCTGGGTCTTCGCTAGCTATTCGGAAATTGCCACATACTCTTTCTTTGCCAGCTATCATCGCCAAAAGTACATTTTTTTGTCATTTTCTTAATTTTTTCGGTTTCCTATTGGTAGAACAGAAACATTAATTTTAGAATATTAAAGAACACAAAAACATAACCGTAAATGGCAATTTTCTTTTAAAAATTATGTGCCGTTTAAGATAAAATGGCGTTTTAGCACTACTAAAAATGCGAAATTTGAAGCTCATTTTCACAGAAAATTTTTGAGTTTTCAAAATACTTATTTGAAGTTATTTGAAGCACTTTACACTCACAAATATAATAATGTTCACAAATTACTGGTAATGTGAATATTAAAGATATGAGAGATGTTTCAAAAAAATTGCAATTATGTAATTTTTTGAAAAAACAAAAAAAACTCAAAATAAACTTCACGCTATACTAAGAGTGTAATTAGCACTATCCGTTACAAAAGTTTTCAAGAAAAAAATTTGCAGTCATATACGAGAAAATGACGTTTGAGCATTTCTGAAATGCCGAAATTTGAGCTGCATGTTCACAGAAAACGGTAGTGTTTTCGAGAAACTTTACTTGACATTATTTAAAGCATTATACTCGTAATATAATAATGTAAAAAATCGCCGATAATGTAAATTATTAACGACGTGAGAGACAAGTAAAAAATTTACATTTTGGTAATTTTTGAAAAAACCAACCGATAGACCAAAATGGCTTTTATGTCATTTGATAGAGTACATTTACCACTATTCCTACCAAAAGTTTAAAGAAAAAAATTTTGGAGCCGTTTTTGAGAAAATTTTGTTTTTGTAATCTTTTAAATTGCAACATATTGCACGCAATATTGCACTAAAACTACCAAATTGTGAAAAACATTTACATGAACCTTTATTAAAGAAATCAATATGCAGAAACAAATTTTATTTGAAGCAAAAAATCTCTATCTTCAATTTTGTAGTTGGAGAAAGACGCCGGAAAAAAATTCAAACTTTCACACAATTTTCGAAAATTCAGAGCTTGTACGTGAAAATCGGACCTATGCCATGTTAAAAAGTGTATTTTCCTCTATTCATACAAGAAATTTAAAGAAAAAATTTGGAGCCGTTTTTGAGAAAATGTTGAAAATCCCCGGGGGGCTCTATAAAGTACCCCCACATTTATAAAGAATCTTTTTCAAATCACATAGCTTCGACTAGAATCATATTTGACTGGGGAAATATCAATTTTGAAGAAAATCGACCGAACGGTTTGAGGCGCTAGCGTTGACCACAGACGGACGGAATGCCGTCAATCGATTTTTTAAGTATAAAGAAGCAACAAATCATGGATTTTGACCGCACCACGAGATAGAGGATTTTTTTCTTAATTTAGGAATGGTTTTTCCACTTATTTCGTTTTCACGGCCCGGCAATTAATTTTTTTCCGCCGAAAATTGGCCATTTTTTCGCGCAGCATTACATACTTTCCCTATACTACGTATATCACTCCGTGTATACGTACGATACGGGAAAGTAAACTTAGTACTGGAAATTTTCTTTATATCATGAGATTTTTTTCAAAAACTTCATTTGTTTCTGGAAGAATATATCGATCTAAAGAAACATCAAAGTGAATATATCGGTGTTTCTGATGGTCCTAATGATTAAAAACTAAATACTAAACAATCCTTTATAAGACACCACTGGGGGGAATGGAATTTTGTCTCTTATAAGTGGAAATGGAATTTTGACATGTTTAAATAAATGTGACCATATTTTTAGTGGATTAGTATGATTTGTACTCTATTGTAAACTTGAGAAAACATAAATTAGTTGATTACAGGGCCCATTTAATAACCAGATCTATTGAGTGACCTTTAGACATCATTTAAAGCACGTGTGCTTATAAATTGATTTTGTGAACAAATTGCCTCTAATGTAATATTCACATGAGGCATATAAAAAAGTTACATTCGTGTAATTTTTGACGAAACAAAGATATAGACAAAATTATGTTTATGCATCTTATAGGGTACATTTATAACTATTCCTCCCAAAAGTTTAAAGAAAAAAATTTGAGCCGTTTTTGGAGACAATCTTGTTTTTCTAAATGTTTAATATTTCGCGCAATGTAGCGCGAAAACTTTTTTAGTACATAACATCATGAAAGAACCAATTATGGAGAAAAAATTTTATTGGAAGGAAAAATTTCTATCTTCAATTTTGTAGTTGTAGAAAAAACGCCGAAAAAAACCGAAAACTTTTTCAATTTCGGAAATTCCGGGTTAACAGTGAAAATCCTACTACGCCACCTCTATAAATGAATTTCACTCTATTCTAACAAGAATGTAAGAAAAAATTTGGAGCCATTTGTGAGAAAATTTCGAAATTGCCCCAGGGTCTCCATGTAAAGTAGCAACAAAAATTAAGAGTCAAAACCGCAGTTTCGAGCGGAACCAGATCGATCGGGAAAGAGCCTGTTCGTTTTGGAAAATCATCGTACGAAGAGTTGTAGCGCTATACTGCGATTTTTGTGGAAAGAGCTCTCAAGGCCACTCAAATCCCATCTTCGCGATGGAATATGTCACGGCATTTCGTGTCATTCACAGTGTTCCGCTAGATTTCGCACGATCGCGACCTTAACGACGAAGCAGTGCTTGCGATCATGCGACTTCTACCGTCAAGACCGAGAAAAGACGCGAAATGCCGTGACATATTCCATCGCGAAGATGGGATTTGAGTTATCTTCAGAGCTCTTCCTACAAAAATCGCAGTAATGTTTAGGCCCGCAACAGACTACACCGAGGAATGTGTTTCCAGAACTGTGCGACGAGAATTGTGAAATTTTACTATGAATTATAGCATAGGATGGCAGCAGTTTTAGCTATGAGATCATCTGAGAGTCCCATTTCTTGTTTTATTAAGTGCTATGTAATTTAACTCGTGATATCCTTGTTTTGTTACAATACTCGTAAACCATTTGTTCAACGAGTTCGAATTACCCTATAGAGAAACACACTACTACATTGCATACAAATCATTATTTAATGTAAAAAAACAGGAAGTTAAGTGAAGTATAGGGAGAAGTTGTACCTCAGCAAATTTTCTGAACTCCGTAATCTATACCACGCTCTGGTTTACTATATTTGTTGGTTGAATAATGAATAAGATAATGAATGATCAAATAATTCATAATAAAATTCACAATTAATAATCATTCATTCATAAACCAATTAAGAAAAGTAATATTCATTCACATACCCTTTCAAGTTTCTGCTTGCTTCAAATTTTTGTTTTTATGAGCGGGTTTCACACAAATAAGAATATCTTCCATACAGTTTTTACTTGTTCATTTCCGTTTTAAGAGAAAATTCAAGAAACATTAAAAAATGGTAGTTTATCGCATCTTTTACTGCCAAATGTTATCACCTCAACTCAGTTCTAGTTCTATGCCTGTTTGGTTTTTCCTGCGGCAGAGAACGCCTAAATGTCGTATAACAAGTGAAGGAGTAGAAATGTGGTCAGAGAAAACTCGCTCGCCGACCGACTCGAGCGAGGAACTCTCTCGCCTCCGCAGAGGGCGAACGAGGAAACTTTTCAAGTGGTGGGGGTCCTAAGAATCCCTTGTTTTCGATTTCCACATTTCTCGTCGCACGTTCTGGAAACACATTCCTCTGCGTAGTCTATTGCGGGCCCTTATTCACGGACCGACGAAGAGAAGTTTTGAAAGAAAAAAACCTTTTTCGGTATCAGGGGAACCGAAAACGTGCATTCCGTTGAAATCTCGAAGTCGATTTTCTGCAGCATTACATGACTTTCTCTGTTACGTATATACGTACGTATACAAGAAAGTAACAATTGGAAACACTGGTAAAACACTATAGCAATTCAATCGTTTTATTAACTCTGCCTCTGGCAGGTACCAGCCGTTGGCGGTTTCATCCAATCGGGAGCTGGAACGTCACTATAGTGACGTCACTAGCGACAGATAAAAACGTAAACAGCTGATACCTTCCAGAGGCATGGTTAGAATGTCGCCATAGGTACTTCAGTGACTTCCCTTGTTTGCCACAAACCTCGAATGAGCTTACTGAATGAGCTTTCTTCTCTAGATACCTTACGTGCACGCGCGCGCGGCCCACACACCCCCCCACACACCCCACACACCCACCCATCCACACACCCACCCACCACCCCACACCACAACAACCACACCCCACAATACACCCTCACACACACACACACCCGCACCCCACACACCACACAGCTTCTGGCCCTTGGTTGTCAGATCAGTTTTGCTCTATGGAACCCCAGTATGGGCCCTCCACGTCAACAAATAGCTACGTCCGAGGGATGGCGTCATTGGCAGGTTATCACATTGCGGGTATCTTGTGCATTCCGCACTTTGTGTCAAACGATGACAGTGTGTGTCATCGCGGGGATGCCTCCGGTCGATATCTAGCGCAGGCTCGAACGGAGGCGATATCAAAAAGAAGAGAAGAACCCAAACTGCTCGACAACACTGCTTGAATGGCAGGATCGCTGGAAAGTCAATAAAGGAAGATGGACGTATCACATGATTCCCTCCATTGCACCGTGGATCAACCGTAAACACGTGAAGTAACATTTCTGCCTGAGTCAGCTGTTGTCTGGACATGGATGCTTTCTTGCATATCTCCACAGGTTCAAGCTGGAGGATACCCCCTTCTTCCATTATGTGAACCTGCTGTCGAAGACGCCGAGCATGGTGTTTTCGAGTGCCCACGTTCCTCTGCAGCGACGGCACGTTATGAGTATACTCGGGATCAATCCGCTGACACGCCGAAGCAGTGGTCGGGTGCATGCTCGCCTCAGAAACCACTGGGCTGCGGTGAGGCGCATATGCGCAGACCACAATAGCTGAGCTCAGGAGAATAGAAAGGGAAAGAAGGGAAGTCGACTGATCCTCCTTGGATCCTTCCTACGATCTGGGGAAGAGAAGTGGCTTGCGAACTGAGTCCCCTCTGATCCACACCCGTGATGTTGCCTAACGACGGTTCGCGGGAGGATGGAGTGAGAGGGGAGGTGTTTTAGTGGGTAAAATCTCACACTATCATGTGGTACGGGCCACATGGTGTCTTTTGAAGATTTTCCACCTACCCTCGTAAAAAACAAACAAAAAAACAACACACACACACTCAACCACGCCACCCACACACACACACCCACCACCACACACACCTCCCCACCCACCCCCACACCACACAACACTCCCCACACACACACACTCCCCCACACACACTCCCCACACACACACACTCCCCACACACACACGCCACCACACACACACACACACACACCACACAGCTGGTGGCACTGGTGTTGCGAACTCCTGCTCCAGTCAATTTAAGCACGGTGCCCCAACTTTGTCCTCCACTATACCGAGTCTCTTATAACTGTGTTAATGATTTTACTGTGTATATGCAGGTGAGTCCGTAAACTTTAGCACCTTCTGTATTTTTGAACGGTTGAAGTTACTGCAATGCTTTTTTCCACAATGCATGATGGGAATGGGGCTAATTGATACGTGAATTCATTTAATTTCTATTTCAACACTTGTATATTTAAAAGATACTTGAGGTACTTCGTTTTTTTCAAATGTACTATTCTATTTTTTTCAGTCTGTTCATGACGAGCGTAAAAAGACAAATCCATGATATACTACTGTCATATGTTAGATAGGATTTTTTTAGTAATTTTGATTTTTTTGCGTCTGGTTTTAACGGAACAGTCCCACCACACGGTCACGCAGCGCTCTACCGAAAATGTGCGCTCGTTGAAGGGAGGGATCGTAGTATTTGAAGATACAAAACATATTCCAAATTTCACAAAACTGTTGCAGTTTTATTCCTGAACTCTGCTTTCCATCCTTCTGCATTTTTCAGATTTTTTTGTCTTTGCCGGAAGGAATTAAAGGATTGAAATAGGATTTGTGTCGTAAGTATGTATTGTAATAAATTATTTATTACCAACTCTATTTAATGGTATTTTTATATTTAATGGTGATCAATGGTATTTTCTACCTTACACAGGATATTAATGGAATCTTGAAACAAAACACAATAAGAATAATAATTAAGATTGACACACAAATATTGCGTATTTTGAGCTAACAATTTACAATGTTATGAGCATATTGTAGCTTCATAGCACTGGGCTCGACCGATCGCACAAGTCGTGCAAGGGGTAGGGGGTGATATACCTCTCATGTCGCGCTGGCGGCGGCCGGCCTCCGGGGTCTCTCGGAGGTCTCGCAGCTGGGGGCGTGTCTGTGAAGGCTGCTGACCATTCGCACAAGTGATGAGTGACGAACAGAAATCCGCTGCAGATGGACGGCAGGCCCCATGTGGCAGCCGGTCCCAAATCTCGAGTAGGAAATGACGCTTGTTGTGCGTGGGAAGGTCGGTCACGTGATGCGTTCGCAAGAGAGGCGGGTAGGAAAAGCTGCCTGGCATTCGAGGTTGACCGGACCCGATGTGGCGGATGCGATCGCGAGCAGCGTCTTGGCGAGGCGTGGCTTTTCACCACGGACAAGAGACCAGGGGCGGCGCTATTGTTAGCGAGCTGATTCTCTTGGGAGATGCTGAGGCAGCTCGTCCTCAGGAGTCGGAGTGCTGTGGATTGCAGCGTTCCTTAGGAGTGTATACACATTACAGTATGGATGCATATTGTATTAACGATTGTAAATAATATGTACTGCAAACTCCGTCTGTGTTACTTCCTCATCTCATGACGACGTCACAATATACTAGTAATAACTTAGGGATAGAAACAATCTTATCTCAATACATACTGCTTATGACAAATCCGTATTTTCAATCCTTATACAAAAAAAACTGAAAATGCGGAAGGACGGAAAGCAGAGTTCAGGAATAAAACTGCAACAGTTTTGTGAATATTTGAAATATGATTTATATCTTCTAATATTAGAGATCCCTTCCTTCCCATCACTGAGTGCGCATTTGCTGGTAGAGGCGTTGCGTGACCTTGCGTGGTTGACTGTTCCGTTGAAAATATCCGTTAAAAGCTAATCTCGCAAAAAATAAAAAATCTCAAAAAATGCTTATCTAACATGACAATATGTACCATCATTAGATACGTCTTTTTTACCCTCGTTATGACAGACTGAAAAAATTGTGTAGTTCCATTTGAAAAAACAAAGTTACCTCAAATATCTCGTAAAATACAAGTAATAAAAATAGAAATGAATACACATAACAATTAACCCCATTCTCTCATGCACTTCCATGAAAATTTGTTCAGGTTATTTATGCATAATATATTTTTAGCCCTGTCCTATTATCTGCTATCCATTAATTTTTTTCTTTTTAAATAGATATCATGAGTTTGCTGATGGAAAACATAATTTGCATTTAAAATACGCTGATGAATTCAACAAACTAGTTGAAGAATTTCTGTTGCAGTGAATATGGTTAATTAAGTACAAGGTAATGTGAATTCAATGATCAGTTGTTTCATCACAGGGTAGTTATATTTGTTCATCTGCATTTAATAACGCAAGTAATTGAAATTTAATAATAGCTTATATTTATTATGATACTTCACAATTGAGAAAAGTACTTCAAGAACTTTGTTTTCAGACAATTAATTTTCTGTAATTGAAAAGTTAATAATTTTTCAGATTAATGTTTTGTACTAATTTTTTTTTTCAGTTTCTTTCACATCAATTTAAAGACAAACTTCATTATTTCTTTTCCCATAATTTCGCTGCTTTGTTTTTTTAAGAACTGATGGAAAATATATTAAGAATGGCCGTAATTATTGTAAGTATAAAAGGTAAATGACAGTAATTTCTACTGTGGGTTTTTCGTATCTGCTTCATCTTGCCAAGAATGTGGGGGAGTTGGCTGGCTAACATAAACAAGAGCAAGGTATTTATCACTACCTTCTTAGTAAACCTTTCAAATATCAGATATAGAATTGTATTTATTGTTATGTTTTTATTTTACCCACAAATGTAGAGAGTACGTTCCTATTATGAAATATATTGTAAATAATATATTTTTATACAAAATGGAATAAATGAAATTTTGTGTATTGTTTCCTTGTATTTTATTAAATACCTAATTGGAGAAATTTGTGTAGTATACCTGTGTATTTGTGCATTTACACTACATGAGGCGTTCATTGATTATGTTCAATTAAATCTCCTTGACCATTTTTGAAAATAGGCTAATTAGATCAATATGCTATTCTGTAAAAGTTTACATCAGTGGCGTGTCATGAATTCTTTTTCTCGGTAACGCAAAATAGAATCTGCGGACAAAAAATAACCATTTTTCTGGTTCAATGTTGAGATGAATATTACACTAACAATATTTTTACCCAAAAGTAATACACTGAAAATCTTGAAGAATATATCAAACTGAAGAAAACAATATATCAATGTTTCTGATGAGCATAACGATATTTTAAGGCCGGTATACACAGTACAGTTTTTGTGCAGTTCACACTTTACGTCATACTACATGTCTTTTGCATGGAATATTATGAATACAGTAAGTGTCAAAATATTGGAACACCTTGAAAATCTGAGAATATGAATAAATTTTACATAGAAAAAGTAATCTAAATAACAATTTTTCAATGGAATTAAATACATTATATTCAGTAAAGTTGCTACAATAAAAAACCTCTTAAAATTAAGCACAGGAAATTGAGAAATCAGAATATAAGCAGCAATCCCATAGCAAAAGGAAGCCAAAAGTTTTTGGAACACGCAAAGTCTCAAACACTGTAATGGCTTTCTTGGAAACAGTGCGGCGCTACCTATAGACAAACTAGGCGACTGCCTAGGGCGCAAACCTCAGGGGGGCGCAAATTTGATACATTTTTTATAATAAATATTATTGTTCTATTTATTGTGAAAGTTATTAATTTAAAGAAGAAAGAAAGAAGTTAGAAACTTCTACTTAGAAAGTAGTTAATTTTTGTTGAATATACACATATTATTACCTACTAAGTTTTATTTGCTTACTCTTCAAAAACTTGTATTTATTTAATTTATATATTAAATGTATTAAAACATGGACTTGTTTTTAAGAATATCTACGGAGTCCAAAATAATCCAATACTTTTTAGTATACAATATTTTTTCAATTTTCACACATCCAGCAAGCTAGCACCCTAACTCGCCCAAACCCCCTGTGTCCCTCATAACAAATCATGGAAAATTAAATAATCTAATCTAACTAATAAATCTAAAAATTTTAATAGTACTAGCGTACTCGTGCGAGAACTCTCGCATGTTAAACCCCACCCTCTCCCTATACATTTGTCTATTCTTTCCATTAAGAAGGAAAGGACCTTCTAAAGTTATTACACAATATCAAACAAAATAACAATGCAATTGATTGTTGGCAACACATTTTCAATAAAAGTTTATTCAGCATTATAGAGAGATGTTCTTGGAACTATTCATACTTCTTTAAAAACATTTGAAGAAATTATTCATCTTCTTTCAGAGTTAGCTTTTCCTTTGCTTGATAGTCACAAAAATAACAGAAGAGGCTTTTTCTCTTGATAAAGCCAAGTAAAGTAGTGTGAAAATACCGGACCAGGCAAGTACAACCCGACTCTTTGCAATATTATTTAATTTTCCTTGATTTTGTTATGAGGGACACGGGGTTTTGGTGAGTTAGGGTGCTAGCTTGCTGGAGTGTGAAAATTGAAAAAAATATTGGTATACTAAAAAGTATTGGATTATTTGCTGCTTCTTACATACCTTAAGAAAAGCAATTCCGAGCCAAAAAATAATCAAACTAATATTTTCACCTTTGAGTACTAAATACCATTTGTTACCATTAGCATAGCCCGCTAGTATACTAGCGAGGTATGCCATTAGAAACAATTTAGTAGGCTTAGACTTAACTTCGGTAACATGGGAATGTTGCTCAAACGATCTTTTGCATATTGAATAACTTGACTAACCGACACATTGAGTTTAATATCAAATGGTGTATTATTTACAAATATGAGTTTGCTGCTGGGTGTTGATGTACATACTTCCAGTATACCGCCAACATTTAAATCGTGCGTTTTGGACTGCGATCGTTGGCAGCTGTCGAGGGACTTGCGCTATTATTTCTATAATTTTAAAATTTAGTGTTTTTTTTAAAATAATTCACGTAGTAT
>JAHLJT010009419.1:155648471-155689953 GCA_031308135.1 Acheta domesticus
AAAATCTTGTTGACTGACAAGTATCCTTTTCGAATTAAGAAGAAACCAGTACAACACCCCGAAAGCTGACAATGTTTTTCTACTGTGATAGTTTGACCAAGATGGCAGTAGCAATATCCAGACAGAATCTTGTGCATGACACATCTGCATATATACACCCACTTTCCTGAAGTGGGACAAAAGGTTGGCTTTGTTGAATTTTGAAACTTGGAGATAATGTAATGGGTTGTGCCACTGATATCCAATTTTTTAATTTAATTATCACACAATACTTTTTTTTTTTTACTGTATATTATTCAACAAACTTACTTGAACCTTCTTTTATCGTTCCAGAATAATTATTATGCAGATAAGTCCTTACACAGCTTTATTATTGATAAATTTCAATAATGTTTACACAACTTTGGGGATTAGTGATATATGTTATGACATGATAGAAGAAATGCAATAGGAATATAATCATTGAGTAATAGACATGTAAATATACTGTTTCATATTTCCATTCCTGATATAAGTACCTCAACTTGGAGATAAGTCTTATCCTACATTGTTGCATCATTGTATAAACAATGCTTCAAGCATAATTATTTATTTTATGCAACATTCTGCTTATTTGGGAAATGATAGAAGAAAATAAAGGCAGCTGTCAACTACTGAACTTATTTCTTGAGGAAGATGACCTTATTTTGCAAATACGATTGATGCTGTGCACATTCCTCCTTATGTTGACAATGACAGATAAGGAAAATAAAGATGATCTTCTGGAGGAAAGGAAGTAGAGAAGAAAAATTGATTGACTGTGGAAATGTCAACTCATTGAAAATACATAATACTGCGAATGAAGAAAGATGTCACAACTAAGTTTTGCTCTTACTTAGGTGACTCTAATGAAATCTGAAGACTGCAGAAAACTGAATGTAATGATCATTCATACACAGGAGAATAAAAAAGCCGATTTTGGTTGACCCAAAATCAGTGCCCAACGTAAAGAAGTATGTTATTACGGTGATTAGGGTACTAACAGATGTGGCTCGGCATATATTAGTCACTGCAGTGCCTCTGACCCATGAGGTCCTAGTGTTGGAGTCTAATACCGACAGATTTCGACACTAGCTGCATAACTAGGTCGAGTCAGCGGCCATCTGGAAAACATTATTACTGCCAGCTGCTCTCCTTGGTTTCTCTGATCATACTAGGCAATGCAGGTGCAGGTATCCCACAAATGGGCCACGGACCACGATCATTCCTCCTCATCCTTGTCCTACCCTCACATGTTACTTGCACACATGACACTTACTTGTACTTCTCACTATCCACTTGCCGGGAGATTGATCGGGCTTTAGACTGGTCCCAGCCGAGGCGGTGCTCCACTAGTGGGAGATACCTGCATGGAATAAACCACAAGCCGACCAGTAGGTCGGCATGGATCTCGCCATCCATGGGAAAATCACTGCCACCGTCCCGCGCTAAAAAGCACACACTACATTTAGAAGACTAATGAACATGGTAGTTAATGCACCCAGAATCATCTGTCAATCAATCAAGCAAGCAAGCAAGCAAGCATGATGTAGAGATTGTGTTTATATAAGGAGTTGTGATTATATAAGGAGAAACTGAAGCCAGAAGGAGGCACAGAGTTGAAAAGCAGTATGATTTACAAATGTAAAATATGCAATGTCATCTTCATTCGAACTGTTTTCAGTCGTCCCTTGTCAAGATGAAATGATATACCCTAAAGTCCCAAAATTGCATATACGCAATATTTTGTTGTAAATTGATTATTCATTTAAAAAATTATACATTTTTTATTGTTTCTAGTGTAATATTAGAGAAAATACATAATAGTGTTAAAAATACTATTGTTTGCAATGCTTGGTCCTTAATTGGTGAATTGATGGTAAACAAGTATTTTTCAATAAAATCCACGTTACAAGTACGTTGTTTACAAGTAGCATCTTTACAAATTAAATACACGTGTTTAACGAACAATCATTTAAATAGACTAACTTGATTTACTATTTCTTAGGATATTGAAATGTAAACCGACATGCCATAAATTATCAAATCCAGTAGTTTTCATATCTAACCAAAATAGTTAAAGCAGCCAGCTTTAAACCATGTAACTTTCATAGTAAGTAGTAATACACATTAATAGAGAAAGTTATGTATCTTGCAGAAAATCGATTTCGAGATTTCAACGGAAACACACGTTTTGGAGTCCCCTGATACCAAAAAAGTGTTTTTTTCAAACGCCCGTCCAACTGTCTCGCCCGTTCATCGCCTCCTACCTTAAAGGGGGGCATTGGTCCATCTGTCTGTCGGCAACAAACGTATAAAAAATTATTTATTACCTAACATCATATGAACATTTTGATTTTATACTAATATCAAATGTACATTTTATAATGTAAATTTTGATATGTACATCTTGATTTTATACTTAACATAAAATGTACATGGTTGTAAAGTTGGCTGTTTCGGAAGTAATTCGCTTTCTGTCTCTCACGATGTATGCATCTCCAACCATTGGGACAACCATGAAATCCCATTATTGCAGCAATGACAGTCTGCGAGCGTTATGGGGAATACAGATGTGTGTGGAAAAACATTCATTATTGCAATATATACCAGGGTAGTGAAATTTTCAAAATAGAATAATTTTATTTGTTTAAAACATGTTAAAACATAATTCTTGTTTCAAAGTGCTGGAGTGCAATCACCAAATTTTAGAAACCAAGTTCTTTTTTGTTGTAGATTATTTCTATTATCAAGATGTGTCTCAATGCATAACTATACAGAAAACTTAAGTGCCCACTGAAAATCAAAGCCAGATTCAAAACCAGTTAAAAACTAGTGGTGCTACAACAGCACTTACTTTCCCGTATTAGAGGAAACAGGCTAAGTAGTACTGTAATATTGCACTTTATGCGCTACTAACATCTTTGCTTGGAAACTCACTATTTCCATTGCAGTGTTGTCAGAACTATGTGAATTCTACAACTTCACAAAAATAGAATGCAAAAGTTTGTAACCCTGTATTGGAAAAAGAAGCTGATACCCTGGAAATATAGAAATGCCTTCCATTGGGCCATGATTAGGGAAGAGTATTTATAAACCATGCAACAAATTCTCTACTCACTACAAATGTACAGCATTTGGTGCAAAACTAAAATATTTGCCTGCAAATATCAACATAAATTAGACAATTATAACTCCTTTTCATACAACTCCATTAGGTCACAACAATGACACTAATTCACAGATATTCGCGAGCGCAAAGTGAATTCCATTGTTGCAGACCCTGCATTGTCGCTATTCTGAGAGCTATTAATTCTTTTTACTTATTTCAAATATTTCAAATAAACAATTTCTAAATATTAATGTGTAAGTCTATAACAAAAGTTCGAATGTAAGAAAACGAAGAAAGAAATAATATACAAAATTGCACATTCTAATTTACGACGCATCCAGCTGTCCGAAGCGCAGTAAATTTACAGTGGCCTATTACGTTTGTCACAAAATTAAAGAAAAACTACTCGTATTTGAAAAAATTAAGCATGACCGTATTTATTTTATTTATTTATTTGTCAAAAAAACAGAAACAGAATGGCACAGACATTCCCGTATTAGTTTTCTATTTTCCTGGGTCTTCGCTAGCTATTCGGAATTGCCACATACTCTTTCTTGCAGCTATCATCGCCAAAAGTACATTTTTTGTCATTTTCTTAATTTTCGGTTTCCTATTGGTAGAACAGAAACATTAATTTTAGAATATAAAGACACACAAACATAACCGTAAATGGCAATTTTCTTTTAAAAATTATGTGCCGTTTAAGATAAAAATGGCGTTTTAGCACTACTAAAAATGCGAAATTTGAAGCTCATTTTCACAGAAAATTTTTGAGTTTTCAAAATACTTTATTTGAAGTTATTTGAAGCACTTACACTCACAATATAATAATGTTCACAAATTACTGGTAATGTGAATATTAAAGATATGAGAGATGTTTCAAAAAATTGCAATTATGTAATTTTTGAAAAAACAAAAAAACTCAAAATAAACTTCACGCTATACTAATGAGTGTAATTAGCACTATCCGTTACAAAAGTTTCAAGAAAAAATTGCAGTCATATACGAGAAAATGACGTTTGAGCATTTCTGAAAATGCCGAAATTTGAGCTGCATTTCACAGAAAACGGTAGTGTTTTCGAGAAACTTTACTTGACATTATTTAAAGCATATATACTCGTAAATATAATAATGTAAAAAAATCGCCGATAATGTAAATATTAACGACGTGAGAGACAAGTAAAAAAATTTACATTTTGGTAATTTTTGAAAAAACCAACCGATAGACCAAAATGGCTTTTATGTCATTGATAGAGTACATTTACCACTATTCCTACCAAAAGTTTAAAGAAAAATTTGGAGCCGTTTTTGAGAAATTTGTTTTTGTAATCTTTTAAAATTGCACATATTGCACGCAATATTGCACGAAAACTACCAAAATTGTGAAAAACATTTACATGACCTTTATTAAAGAAATCAATATGCAGAACAAATTTTATTTGAAGAAAAAATCTCTATCTTCAATTTTGTAGTTGGAGAAAGACGCCGAAAAAAATTCAACTTTCACAATTTTCGAAAATTCAGAGCTGTACGTGAAAATCGGACCTATGCCATGTTAAAAAGTGTATTTTCCTCTATTCATACAAGAAATTTAAAGAAAAAATTTGGAGCCGTTTTTGAGAAAATGTTGAAAATCCCCGGGGGGCTTCATATAAGTACCCCAAATTGTAAAGAATCTTTTTCAAAATCACATAGCTTCGACTAGAATCAGATTGACTGGGGAATATCAATTTTGAAGAAAATCGAACCGAAACGGTTTAGGCGCTAGCGTTGACCACAGACGGACGGAATGCCGTCAATCGATTTTTAAGTATAAAGAAGCAACAAATCAATGGATTTTGACCGCACCACGAGATAGAGGATTTTTTTTCTTAATTTAGGAACTGGTTTTATCCACTTATTCGTTTTCACGGCCGGCAATTAATTTTTTTCCGCCGAAAATTGGCCATTTTTTCGCGCAGCATTACATAACTTTCCCTATACTACGTATATCACTCCGTGTATACGTACGTATACGGGAAAGTAAAACTTAGTTACTGGAAATTTTCTTTATATCATGAGATTTTTTTTCAAAAACTTCCTTGTTTCTGGAAGAATATATCGATCTAAAGAAAACATCAAGTGAATATATCGGTGTTTCTGATGGTCATAATGAGTAAAAACTAAATACTAAACTCCTTTATAAGACACACTGGGGGAATGGAATTTTGTCTCTTATAAGTGGAAAATGGAATTTGACATGTTTAATAAAATGTGACCATATTTTTAGTGGATTAGTATGATTTGTACTCTATTGTAAACTTGAGAAAACATAAATTAGTTGATTACAGGGCCCATTTAACCAGATCTATTGAGTGACCTTTATGACATCATTTAAGCACGTGTGCTTATAAATTGATTTTGTGAACAAATTGCCTCTAATGTAAATATTCACATGAGGCATATAAAAAGTTACATTCGTGTAATTTTTGACGAAACCAAAAGATAGAGCAAATTATGTTTATGCCATCTTATAGGGTACATTTATAACTATTCTCCCAAAAGTTTAAAGAAAAAAATTTGGAGCCGTTTTTGAGACAATCTTGTTTTTCTAAATGTTTAATATTTCGCGCAATGTAGCGCGAAAACTTTTTTAGTACATAACATCAAGGAAAGAACCAATTATGGAGAAAAAATTTATTGGAAGGAAAAATTTCTATCTTCAATTTTGTAGTTGTAGAAAAAACGCCGAAAAAAACCGCAACTTTTCAATTTTCGGAAATTCCGAGTTAACAGTGAAAATCCTAACTACGCCCAACCTCTATAAATGAATTTCACTCTATTCTTACAAGAAATGTAAGAAAAATTTGGAGCCATTTGTGAGAAAATTTCGAAAATTGCCCCAGGGTCTCCATGTAAAGTAGCAACAAAAATTAAGAAAGTCAAAACCGCAGTTTCGAGCGGAACCAGATCGATCGGGAAAGAGCCTGTTCGTTTTGGAAAATCATCGTACGAAGAGTTGTAGCGCTATACTGCGATTTTTGTGGGAAGAGCTCTCAAGGCCACTCAAATCCCATCTTCGCGATGGAATATGTCACGGCATTTCGTGTCATTCACAGTTGTTCCGCTAGATTTCGCACGATCGCGACCGTACGAAGCAGTGCTTGCGATCATGCGACTTCTACCGGCAAGACCGAGAAAAGACGCGAAATGCCGTGACATATTCCATCGCGAAGATGGGATTTGAGTTATCTTCAGAGCTCTTCCTACAAAAATCGCAGTATAGTGTTAGGCCCGCAACAGACTACACCGAGGAATGTGTTTCCAGAACTGTGCGACGAGAATTGTGAATTTTACTATGAATTATAGCATAGTGATGGCAGCAGTTTTAGCTATGAGATCATCTGAGAGTCCCATTTCTTGTTTTATTAAGTGCTATGTAATTTTAACTCGTGATATCCTTGTTTTGTTACAATAATCGTAAAACCATTTGTTCAACGAGTTCGAATTACCTATAGAGAAACACACTACTACATTGCATACAAATCATTATTTAATGTAAAAAAACAGGAAGTTAAGTGAAGTATAAGGGAGAAGTTGTACATCAGCAAATTTTCTTGAACTCCGTAATCTCTACCACGCTCTGGTTTACTATATTTGTTGGTTGAATAATGAATAGATAATGAATGATCAAATAATTCATAATAAAATTCACAATTAATAATCATTCATTCATAAATACCAATTAAGAAAAGTAATAAATTCATTCACAATACCCTTTCAAGTTTCTTGCTTCAAATTTTTGTTTTTATGAGCGGGTTTCACACAAATAAGAATATCTTCCATACAGTTTTTACTTGTTCATTTCGTTTTAAGAGAAAATTCAAGAAAACAATTAAAAAACTGGTAGTTTATCGCATCTTTTACTGCCAAATGTTATAACCTCACTCATTCTATGCACTGTTTGGTGTTTTCCTGCGGCAGAGAACGCCTAAATGTCGTATAACAAGTGAAGGAGTAGAAATGTGTCCGAGAAAACTCGCTCGCCGACCGACTCGAGCGAGGAACTCTCTCGCCTCCGCAGAGGCGAACGAGGAAACTCTTTCAAGTGTGTGGGGGTCCATAAGAATCCCTTGTTTCGATTTCCACATTTCTCGTCGCACGTTTCTGGAAACACATTCCTCTGCGTAGTCTATTGCGGGCCTTATTCACGGACCGACGAAGAGAAGTTTTGAAAGAAAAAAAACCTTTTTCGGTATCAGGGAACCGAAAACGTGCATTCCGTTGAAATCTCGAAGTCGATTTTCTGCAGCATTACATTACTTCTCTGTTACGTATATACGTACGTATACAAGAAAGTAACAATTGGAAACACTGGTAAAAACACTATAGCAATATACTTCGTTTTATTTAACTCTGCCTCTGGCAGGTACCAGCCGTTGGCGGTTTCATCCAATCGGGAGCTGGAACGTCACTATAGTGACGTCACTAGCGACAGATAAAAACGTAAACAGCTGATACCTTCCAGAGGCATGGTTAGAAATGTCGGACCATAGGTACTTCAGTGACTTCCTTGTTGCAAAAAACCGCGAATGAAGCTTACTGAATGAGCTTTCTTCTCGAGAACCTTACGTGCACGCGCGCGCGCCCACACACCCCCACACACACCCACACACACCCACATCCACACACCCACCCACACACCCACCCACACACCCCACACCCCACACATACACCCTCACACACACACACACCCGCACCCCACACACACACAGCTTCTGGCCTTGGTTGTCAGATCAGTTTTGCTCTATGGAACCCCAGTATGGGCCAACTCCACGTCAACAAATAGCTACGTCCGAGGGATGGCGTCAGTGTGCAGGTTATCAGCATTGCGGGTAGCTTGTGCATTCCGCACTGTGTCAAACGATGCAGTGTGTGTCATCGCGGGGATGCCTCCGGTCGATATCATAGCGCAGGAGAGACGGAGGCGATATCAAAAAGAAGAGAAGAACCCAAACTGCTCGACAACACTGCTTGAATGGCAGGATCGCTGGGACAAGTCCATTAAAGGGAAGATGGACGTATCACATGATTCCCTCCATTGCACCGTGGATCAACCGTAAACACGGTGAAGTAAACTTCTGCCTGAGTCAGCTGTTGTCTGGACATGGATGCTTTCTGGCATATCTCCACAGGTTCAAGCTGGAGGATACCCCCTTCTGTCCATTATGTGAACCTGCTGTCGAAGACGCCGAGCATGTGTTTTTCGAGTGCCCACGATTCCATCTGCAGCGACGGCACGTTATGAGTATACTCGGGATCAATCCGCTGACACCCGAAGCAGTGGTCGGGTGCATGCTCGCCTCAGAAACCAACTGGGCTGCGGTGAGCGCATATGCGCAGACCACAATAGCTGAGCTCAGGAGAATAGAAAGGGAAAGAAGGGAAGTCGACTGATCCTCCTTGGATCCTTCCTACGATCTGGGGAAGAGAAGTGGCTTGCGACTGAGCCACTCTGATCCACACCCCGTGATGTAATGCCTAACGACGGTTCCGCGAGGAGGATGGAGGAGAAGGGAGGTGGTTTTAGTGGGTAAAAATCTCACACTATCATGTGGTACGGGCCACATGGTGTCTTTTGAAGATTTCCACCTACCCTCGTAAAAAAACAAACAAACAAAACACCCACACACACTCACCACCCACCCACACACACACACCACCCCACACACACACTCCCCACCCACCCCACACACACACACTCCCCACACACACACACTCCCCCCACACACACTCCCCACACACACACACTCCCCACACACACACACGCCACACACACACACACACACACACCACACAGCTGGTGGCACTGGTGTTGCGAACTCCTGCTCCAGTCAATTTTAAGCACGGTGCCCCAACTTTGTCTCCTATAACCGAGTCTCTTATAACTGTGTATATGAGTTTTACTGTGTATATGCAGGGTGAGTCACGTAACTTTAGCACCTTCTGTAATTTTTGAACGGTTGAAGTTACTGCAATGCTTTTTTCACGAAAATGCATGAGGGAATGGGGCTAATTGATACGTGAATTCATTTAATTTCTATTTCACTTGTATTTTAAAAGATACTTGAGGTAACTTCGTTTTTTCAAATGTAACTATTCATATTTTTTTCAGTCTGTCATGACGAGCGTAAAAAGACAAATCCAATGATATACTACTGTCATATGTTAGATAGGATTTTTTTAGTAATTTTGATTTTTTTGCGTCTAGGTTTTAACGGAACAGTCCACCACACAAGGTCACGCAGCGCTCTACCAGAAAATGTGCGCTCGGTGAAGGGAAGGGATCGTAGTATTTGAAGATACAAAACATATTCCAAATATTCACAAAACTGTTGCAGTTTTATTCCTGAACTCTGCTTTCCATCCTTCTGCATTTTCAGATTTTTTGTCTTTGCCGGAAGGAATTAAAGGATTGAAAATAGGATTTGTCGTAAGTATGTATTGTAATAAAAGTATTTATTACTTCAACTCTATTTAATGGTATTTTATATTTTAATGGTATCAATGGTATTTTATACATTACACAGGATATTAATGGAATCTTGAAACAAAACACAATAAGAATAAATAATTAAGATTGGACAACAAATATTGCGTATTTTGAGCTAACAATTTCAATGTTAATGAGCATATTGTAGCTTCATAGCACTGGGCTCGACCGATCGCACAAGTCGTGCAAGGGGTAGGGGTTGGTCCTCTCATGTCGCGCTGGCGGCGGCCGGACCTCCGGGGTCTCTCGGAGGGTCTCGCAGCTGGGGGCGTGTCTGAGAAGGCGGCTGACCATTCGCACAAGTGATGAGTGACGACAGAAATCCGCTGCAGATGGACGGCAGGCCCCATGTGCAGCCGGCCCAAATCTCGAGTAGGAAATGACGCTTTGTGCGTGGGAGGTCGGTCACGTGATGCGTCGCAAGAGAGGCGGGTAGGAAAAGCTGCCTGGCATTCGAGGTTGACCGGACCGATGTGCGGATGCGATCGCGAGCAGCGTCTTGCGAGGCGTGGCTTTTCACCACGGGACAAGAGACCAGGGGCGGCGCTAGTGTTAGCGAGCTGGGATTCTCTTGGGAGATGCTGAGGCAGCTCGTCTCAGGAGTCGGAGTGCTGTGGAGTGCAGCGTTCCTTAGGAGTGTATACACATTACAGTATGGATGCATATTGTAATTAACGATTGTAAATAAATATGTACTGCAAACTCCGTCTGTGTTCTTCCTCATCTCATGACGACGTCACAATATACTAGTAATAACTTAGGGATAGAAACAATCTTATCTCAATACATACTGCTTATGACAAATCCGTATTTTCAATCCTTATACAAAAAAAACTGAAAATGCGGAAGGACGGAAAGCAGAGTTCAGGAATAAAACTGCAACAGTTTTGTGAATATTTGAAATATGATTTATATCTTCTAATATTAAGATCCCTTCCCTTCCCATCACTGAGTGCGCATTTGCTGGTAGAGCGTTGCGTGACCTTGCGTGGTTGACTGTTCCGTTGAAAATATCCGTTAAAAGCTAATCGCAAAAAAATAAAAAATCTCAAAAAATGCTTATCTAACATGACAATATGTACATCATTAGATACGTCTTTTTACCCTCGTTATGACAGACTGAAAAAATATGTATAGTTCCATTTGAAAAAACAAAGTTACCTCAAATATCTCGTAAAATACAAGTAATAAAATAGAAATGAATACACATAACAATTAACCCCATTCTCTCATGCACTTCCATGAAAATTTGTTCAGGTTATTTATGCATAATATATTTTAGCCCTGTCCTATTATTCTGCTATCCATTAATTTTTTCTTTTTAAATAGATATCATGAGTTTGCTGATGGAAAACATAATTTGCATTTAAAATACGCTGATGAATTCAACAAACTAGTTGAAGAATTTCTGTTGCAGTGAATATGGTTTAATAAGTACAAGGTAATGTGAATTCAATGATCAGTTGTTCATCACAGGGTAGTTATATTTGTTCATCTGCATTTAATAACGCAAGTAAATTGAAATATTAATAATAGCTTATATTTATTATGATACTTCACAATTGAGAAAAGTACTTCAAGAACTTTGTTTTCAGACAATTAATTTTCTGTTAATTGAAAAGTTAATAATTTTTTCAGATTAATGTTTTGTACTAATTTTTTTTTCAGTTTTCTTTCACATCAATTTAAAGACAAACTTCATTATTTCTTTCCCATAATTTCGCTGCTTTGTTTTTTTAAGAACTGATGGAAAATATATTAAGAATGGCCGTAATTATTGTAAGTATAAAAGGTAAATGACAGTAATTTCTACTGTGGGTTTTCGTATCTGCTTCATCTTGCCAAGAATGTGGGGGAGTTGGCTGGCTAACATAAACACAGAGCAAGGTATTTATCACTACCTTCTTAGTAAACCTTTCAAATATCAGATATAGAATTGTATTTAATTGTTATGTTTTTATTTTACCCACAAATGTAGAGAGTACGTTCCTATTATGAAATATATTGTAAATAATATATTTTTATACAAAATGGAATAAATGAAATTTTGTGTATTGTTTCCTTGTATTTTATTAAATACCTAATTGGAGAAATTTGTGTAGTATACCTGTGTATTTGGTGCATTTACACTACATGAGGCGTTCATTGATTATGTTCAATTAAATCTCCTTGACCATTTTTGAAAATAGGCTAATTAAGATAAATATGCTATTCTGTAAAAGTTTACATCAGTGGCGTGTCATGAATTCTTTTTCTCGGTAAGCAAAATAGAATCTGCGGACAAAAAATAACCATTTTCTGGTTCAATGTTGAGATGAATATTACACTAACAATATTTTTACCCAAAAAGTAATACACTGAAAATCTGGAAGAATATATCAAACTGAAGAAAACAATATATCAATGTTTCTGATGAGCATAACGATATTTTAAGGCCGGTATACACAGTACAGTTTTTGTGCAGTTCACACTTTACGTCATACTACATGTCTTTTGCATGGAATAATTATGAATACAGTAAGTGTCAAAATATTGGAACACCTTGAAAATCTGAGAATATGAATAAATTTTACATAGAAAAAGTAATCTAAATAACAATTTTTCAATGGAATTAAATACATTATATTCAGTAAAGTTGCTACAATAAAAAACCTCTTAAAATTAAGCACAGGAAATTGAGAAATCAGAAATATAAGCAGCAATCCCATAGCAAAAGGAAGCCAAAAGTTTTGGAACACGCAAAGTCTCAAACACTGTAATGGCTTTCTTGGAAACAGTGCGGGCGCTACCTATAGACAAACTAGGCGACTGCCTAGGGCGCAAACCTCAGGGGGGCGCAAATTTGATACATTTTTTATAATAAATATTATTGTTCTATTTATTGTGAAAGTTATTAATTTAAAGAAGAAAGAAAGAAGTTAGAAACTTCTACTTAGAAAGTAGTTAATTTTTGTTGAATATACACATATTATTACCTACTAAGTTTTATTTGCTTACTCTTCAAAAACTTGTATTTATTTAATTTATATATTAAATGTATTAAAACATGGAACTTGTTTTAAGAATATCTACGGAGTCCAAAATAATCCAATACTTTTTAGTATACAAATATTTTTTCAATTTTCACACTCCAGCAAGCTAGCACCCTAACTCGCCAAAACCCCCTGTGTCCCTCATAACAAATCATGGAAAATTAAATAATCTAATCTAACTAATAAATCTAAAAAATTTTAATAGTACTAGCGTACTCGTGCGAGAACTCTCGCATGTTAAACCCCACCCTCTTCCCTATACATTTGTCTATTCTTTCCATTAAGAAGGAAAGGAACTTCTAAAGTTATTACACAATATCAAACAAAAATAACAATGCAATTGATGTTGGCAACACATTTTCAATAAAAGTTTATTCAGCATTATAGAGAGATGTTCTTGGAACTATTCATACTTCTTTAAAAACATTTGAAGAAATTATTCAATCTTCTTTCAGAGTTAGCTTTTCCTTTGCTTGATAGTCACAAAAATAACAGAAGAGGCTTTTTCTCTTGATAAAGCCAAGTAAAGTAGTGTGAAAATACCGGACCAGGCAAGTACAACCCGACTCTTTGCAATATTATTTAATTTTCCTTGATTTGTTATGAGGGACACGGGGTTTTGGTGAGTTAGGGTGCTAGCTTGCTGGAGTGTGAAAATTGAAAAAAATATTTGTATACTAAAAAGTATTGGATTATTTGCTGCATTCTTACATACCTTAAGAAAAGCAATTCCGAGCCAAAAAATAATCAAACTAATATTTTCACCTTTGAGTACTAAATACCATTTGTTACCATTAGCATAGCCCGCTAGTATACTAGCGAGGTATGCCATTAGAAACAATTTAGTAGGCTTAGACTTAACTTCGGTACATGGGAATGTTGCTCAAACGATCTTTGCATATTGAATAACTTGACTAACCGACACCTTGAGTTTAATATCAAATGGTGTATTATTTACAATATGAGTTTGCTGCTGGGTGTTGATGTACATACTTCCAGATACCGCCAACATTTAAATCGTGCGTTTGGACTGCGATCGTTGGCAGCTGTCGAGGGACTTGCGCTATTATTTCTATAATTTTAAATTTAGTGTTTTTTTTAAAATAATTCACGTAGTATTGTAGGCTAGCGCGTTTTGATTTTTGTTTTTCATTTATTTCAAGCTATTTTAATTTAGCTACCCTCTACCCTACTAGTTTTCCCCTACTACCCCCGCGTACCCGTGCGAGAACTGTTGCATGTTGGACCCCATACTCATTCCTATTCTTCAACTTCCATTCTAAGAGGGAAAGTAGGTAACGAAACTTTTTTATTTGTTTGAAAATCTATAAAGGTAACTTGCAATGTACTAACACAATAACAAATAAAAATAAATAATGCAATTGATATTTAAAAGAAATTTTCAATAAATATTTATTCAATATCATGGACAATTTTCTTGGAACTATTGACAACACTTCCTTAAAGACACCATTTGAAGTAATTATTCAATATTCTTCGTCAGTTAGTTTTTAGCTTTTCGTCATAGTCACAAAAATATTGACTTTTGAGAAAGTTACGTGTCTGAACCCGCTGACTTGAAAATTTCATCGATTGATAACGAAAATATTGGTACAGGTAAAACACACAATCATCACTCTTCACTATACATCCACATCACTCCACAATTAAGTATACAGCACCTACAGACCACGGCAAAACGTTAATTGAATAGTTTCATTATACACATAAGAAACAATCTTCATAGGTATCAAGCAACTGTAACAGTACTTCTAGTTATTGCTGGAGAGCAAATCTTGAATTAATGATTATGCAGTCTGACGAGGTTCATTTCCATAAACCACGGTGTATACAGAAAGCGTAAATATCAATGATGTATACTGTAGTGATACCGAATCCATTACGGCTGCGAGCCTGAGAATTGCGCCGTGTTGCGCGACAGAGGGGCCGACGGCGGCGCCAGGCCACCCGCTGGACCCGCCCCCTAACGATTCGTCGCAGCCTGGGAAGTGTTCCCGTGCACGTGCACGCCAGTACTTTTCCGCGGCGCTCCTCGCCTTCCCCATCCTCCCTTGAGATATTCGTTCCCCCCCAGTCATTAATTTCTGCCCCTATTTGACAGAAAATTGAAGCGAGAGAGAACGAGTGCGAGTCTCTCTCATTTCTCGGCCCCAAAAACTTCCGATGATTGGGCGGAATTATTCTACGACGCAATACCCTTTCACCAATAGCCGTCGGACGTGGACAAAGCTCTAGAATGTTCTAGAACATTCTGAGGGAATTTTGGTGGGGGAAGGGAGGCTCGAAAGAGAAGAGGTGAGGCCACCACACAGAGAGGCTGTGACGCCGTCACAGAGAGAGGACGTAAGAGGCGGTCAGGGGGACGAGACGTTATAGTGGAGGCGCCCGGCGCCAGAGATAAAGTTTTGTTTATTAGTTGGACTTATAAGAAAGCGTTGAGTTTTCGAGAGGAATTTGTGAGCGGTTCTTAAATAAGTGTAGACCGCGGACTGTGAAAGGTTTTATTGACATTCTAATAGTTCAGAAAAAGTATCTGATCTGTGCTCGTGTTCGGAACATTATCGTGGAATTATTTGATCGTTCACGAACTTGCTACGAACTCTAAAGTATCGTGCGGTGAACCGAAAGTGACAAGGTCGTTCAGCTGTGCAGACATTATCTGAGTATTAGCGACAATAAGTGAGCGGCGCTGTGTGTTGGGTCAACACTCCTGCGACCCCGCCTACTACCTGACTCGGCACTGCGCGATCCTTTGTGCGGCGTCCCAAGACGTCCCACGCCGCCCCTGTCAAACAGGCGGCGGCTCGAGGTCGTTCAACTCTGGTTTGTTGTACCCGCTGCCCCGCTGAGACGGTATTTCTTTTTTGTTCTTTTGGCGCGCCCGTGGTCGAAAGGCACAAACAGTTTGGTGAACAATTTTTAATTACCTTTGCCCGGGCGACGAAGAGAAGACTCCCGGCCGCGCTTGGCTGTCAAGAGGGAATCAGCGTAGAAAAAAATATTGTTTGTTTTCTTTTACTGTAGTAATTTTCACTTGTTAGTTTATTTTATTATCGTATGTGTGCATGTCATATTTTGGAATTGGGAAAGGGGAGCATGCTTGCCGTAATGAGTGGTAAAATCTTGCAATTCTTCTTTAAAATAAAAGCCACCTATTTTTTTACATGAGTAAAAGTCTCTTATTTTACACCGGCCACCAACTTCCTCCATCTTCGTCAGTTTAGGCAAGCCTTTCTATCGACTGAGCGAGCCGGCTACCACGTCTACGGCGCCCAACCGACAGACGGGTAGTCGCAATACAAATACCACTAGATGGCTGACTCCGCACTTTCCATATAGGCGGAGGTGAGGCCATAGAGGGAGCCATGTTGCACGGCAAAAGCTTCGAATGTCAAATGCAACACATGACAGTTTGGTAGATTTTTACGGGTGTAACACGTATACATTGTATTTATTAATATGGTTCTGTTCCATCATAAGAAAGTAAAGCTGTAGGCAACAATAATTGTCGAAGTATATTTTATAATTTACTATGTCAATAGGAACAGTATTGACATAGTGTTATCGGAGACTTGCAAAAACGAGGACTTGTTTTTTATTATAACTTACAGGTACACACTTCTTATACTACTTTAGAAGAGATCAATTTATATGTTAATACTGCACGTGACAGTCAATTATTATTACTACAGCAGATTTATTATTATGGATTCTTCCTCTGATCCAATATTCCGTTTTCAAATAGAATAAGAATAAGACGTACTTATTGTTCATGTGATTAGAAAAACTGCGTTTCACTCCAAATATCCCTTTTTTCTTTGTTAATGGATGGTTGTAAATAACTGGTGGATTTGGGAGGTTGTAGAGAGATTTAAAATGAAAACACGTACAGAAATATAGTACATATGTACTTTTTATGGGCAGACATTTTTATTTACATATGAATACAAAACTTTTTGCATGAACAAACATTCAAATGATACCTTTCACCATTGAAAGAAAATACATAACAGGAAATAGAACAAAACATACATTTGAAGAATAAATGAATACATTAAAATACATGCTCCAAACATGAACACATAAGACTAAGATTCCACTACACGATATTGTTGTGAAACCCACCTTATAGTGGTAAAACATGGATAACAAAGCCAAAAAATAATTGATTTTTTGGGCCAATTTTGAAAATAACAATTACATTAAGTAAATATTGTAATGGGACGGTCGCGCACGTAACAATTTTGGCGTGTGCGAAAATAATATTTTATTTAACGGGGAGTACTGGAAAACTTGATGTCTAGAAACGTGTGCTTTTCCGCTACCTGAGCGGCGCGAAGGGAGGGCCGGCCGCCGCTGGGCGCGGCTCTCTTTGTTCAGAAACGCTTGTCGCACCCTGGGTATTTCCGCGCGCTGTGTCAGAGCACACCCCGCTCTGAACCTCGATTTTTTCACATTATTATATTTACGAGTATATATGCTTTAAATAATGTCAAGTAAAGTTTCTCGAAAACACTACCGTTTTCTGTGAAAAGTAGCTCAAATTTCGGCATTTTCAGAAATGCTCAAACGCCATTTTCTCATATATGGCTGCATTTTTTTTTGAAACTTTTGTAACGGATAGTGCTAATTACACTCTTTAGTATAGCGTAAAGTTTATTTTGAGTAATTTTTTTTGTTTTTTCAAAAATTACATAATTGTAATTTTTTTGAAAAATCTTTAATATGCACATTACCAGCAATTTGTAAACATTATTATATTTGTGAGTGTAAGTGCTTCAAATAACTTCAAATAAAGTATTTTGAAAACTCAAAAATTTTCTGTGAAAATGAGCTTCAAATTTCGCATTTTAGTAGTGCTAAAACGCCATTTTCTCTTAAACAGCACATAATTTTTAAAAGAAAATTGCCATTTGCGGCTAGGTTTCTGTGTTCTTTAATATTCTAAATTAATATTTTCGTTCTACCAATAGGAAACCGAAAAATTAAGAAAATGACAAAAAACTGTACTTTTGGCGGTGATAGATGGTAGTTAGCAAGAAAGAGTATGTCGCAATTCCGAATAGCTAGCGAAGACCCAAGGAAAAACTAATACGGGAAAGTCTGTGCCATTCTGTAGCACCACTAGTTTTTTTTCCAAAGTGGAAATTTGCGCCCCTCGAAAGCAGCTACAAAATGAATTTTTGCGCCCTCGGCCTAATTGCTTTTATACTTCTAAATATCATTTGTCTTATATTTGTGGTACACCTAAATATGAAATTTAAAATAATTTGTGTTTTATGTGTGTGTTTGTGTATGTATGTGTGTGTGTGTGTATATCATAAATCAAATTTTCCTTAAAATAAATATTTCTAAACATTATTATTATTTGGGGGCGCAAACATCTAACTTTGCCTGAGGCGCAAAATAACCTAGCGCCGGTCCTGCTTGGAAATCACCCCGGCCGCAGCCGTCTGTGGATTGACCTCCAACTTGTTATAGTCGGGACTCTCCTCTTCACCCTTAGCTGTAACGGTTTTCGTATCAATTTCCTTTCCGATATTCGTCAGTCGGTGATTCAGATGTTCTGGAATATATGTTCATCAAATGTCAGTATGGGGCGTAAAAAAAAGAAACAAGTGAAGAATAGAGAAAAATAATAGTATGCATAATGATTGCTCATCTTTGAGGGAAATCGTTAACTACAGCGTTTAATGTAATTGATAGGTATTGTATTCGGGAAAAAGTGACGAACAAACGCAGATGTGGACACAGCCACAGTTGCTGAACGAACGTAACACAAGAATTTTTTTTCGCGACATTAAAATATATCCAAAACTTCGTGCTCCTAAACTTGCTTCTGGAATAGACATTTCTCCAAGTACAGGTCGCAGAATACTGAGAAACATTACGTACCATGGACGTGTGGCACGTTAGAAATTCTGGATCAATGACAACAGAAAAAAGCGCTTAGAATTTACTAAAAATTATTGAAACAATTTCCAATAAATGTGGAAACAATTTAGTTTTACCGATGAAAATAATTTTAATATTTTTGGCGCAGATGGTAGACGTATGGCGCGAAAGAAGAGAAACTCCAAAATTCACGAAGACAACCTCCAGCTCACAGTGAAATACAGAGGTGGTTCTGTACTCGGCTGGGGGTGGATGTGTGCTTCTGGTGCGGGGAATCTTCACTTTATAAGTTGTACAGTGGACCATGCAATGTACATCAATATAGTGCAAAGTAAATTACACAAAACTGCTGAAAAAGTGGGTCTCAAAGACGATTTCATTTTTCAGCAGGACAATGATCCAAAGTACAGGACTTGAAACACAAGAATGTGAATCCTTTTTAATACACCACGATACGTGGAAACGCGACCACAGTCTCCAGACATTAATCCTATTGAATATTTATGGAATATTTTAGAGAAAAAAATTAGGAACAGCGATTTTTTATATAAAATTTTCTTGAGCGCGCGTTCTAGGAGGGATGGGGCAATATTTTGCCTCATATGACGGCGAAGCTCGTGAATTAATGCCAAGACTTCTAGAAGCCATTATAAATGCCAGAAAGACATCTCATAAAATAATAATTTGTTTTACAATTACAATTTTATTTAAGTTTAATCGCTGTTCAGTTGGGTGTTCCAATACTTTTGGATGCCTTTTTAAGTTCTAATGTGTGTAAACTTTGTTTGATGCTTGATATCAATTACGAAATATAGTTTTCAATGCGACCAAAAGCTTTTAATTTGTGTTTTATTTACACCTGAAATTTATTCATTTTCTGAAATTTCCGAGGTATTCCAATACTTTTGACACTCACTGTATGTTCATAATTTTTCGTGTAGAAAGTATCGTTTGACTCCAGCGCCTCTAGCGGCAGAATCGTTCACTAACGGTAATCGACCATGTCGATTTTGTGGTTTAGGTGTGTCAAGGTGCGATTGTATGAACTGATATGATAAACTTTCTTTTACCCATTGCCTGCCATTCTATTTTTACTTTCCCGTATACTATTACGTACGTATAGTATAGGGAAAGCTACGTAATGCTGCGCGAAAAAAACGGCGGATTTTCGGCAGAAAAACTCGTATTACAGGGCCGTGGTAACGAAAAAGTGGATAAATCCAGTTGCTAAATTAAGAAAAAAAATCCTAACACGTGGTGCAGCCAGAATCCCTGTTTTGTGGGTCCTTGATACCGAAAAACTAATTGAAAGCAAAACGTTAGCGACTAAATCGCTCAGCCGATTTTCTTCAAAATTGATATTCTCCAATCGATCTGGCTGATCTTGTGGCCCCTTGAATCTGAAACCGATATTTTAATTTTGGGAGGTACTTTACATGAAGCCCCCCGGACATTTTGAAAATTTTCTCAAAAACAGCTCCATTTTTTTTCTTTAAACTTGTTGTAAGAATAGAGTAAAATATGTTTTATTAAGGTGGCATTGATCCGATTTTCACGGTTATCTCTGAATTTTCGATAATTGCGAAAGTTTGAATTTTATTCGGCGTCGTCTTCCAACTACAAAATTGCAGATAGAGATTTTTCCTTCAAATAAAATTTGTTCTTCATAATGAGTTCTTTCTTTAAGGTCATGTACACTTTTTTGAAAACTTTGGTAGTTTTCGCGCAATATTGCGTGCAATATGTGCAATTTTAAAAAATTACAAAACTAAGATTTTCTTAAAAACGGCTGCAAATTTTTTCTTTAAACTTTTGGTAGGGATAGTGCTAAATGTACTCTATTAGATGACATAAACGCCATATTGCTCTATGCCTTTTTTTTCAAAAATTGCAAAAATATTTTTTGACTTGTCTCTCATGTCAGTAATATTTACATTAGCGGCGATTTGTTGACATTATTATATTAATGAGTACATGAGCTTTAAAGAATGTCAAGTGAAGTTTCTCGAGAACTCAACCGCTTTCTGTGAAAACTAGCTCAAAATTCCAGCAATTTGTAAACATTTTTATATTTGTGAATGTTAAGTGCTTCAAATGACTTCAAATGAAGTTTTTTGAAAACTCAAATATTTTCTTCAAAGAGAGCTTCAAATTTCGCATTTTTAGTAGCGCTTAAACCCATTTTCTCAAAATCAGGTACATATTTTAAAAGAAAAATTCTGTTTAGGTGAGGTTTTTGTGTTCTTTGATATTCTTAAATTAATATTTCGGTTTTATCATTAGGAAACCGAAAAAATTAGGAAAATGTCAAAAAAAGTACTTTGGGCGGCGATAGATGGCAGCTGATTTTCTCAATATTTATCAAAACTACATCTTCAAATAAGGTCATGCTTAATTTTTTTGAAAATACGAGTAGTGTTCTATAATTTCCTGACAAACATAATAGCCCGCTGCAAATTTACTGCTGCGTTTCTGACAGCCGGATGCGTTGTATATTAGAATTTGCAATATTAATATATAACGCAATATTAATATATATGCAATATTAATATATAACGAATTATTAATATCATTGCAACAATAATAATACGTTTCTAAGAACGCAAACATTTGAATTGCGCGGTAGCAGAGGGCGCGCTGACTGAATCGTGCGCTGGAATCCAAGGAGGTTATAATACATATAACATGTATTATAACCTCCTTGCTGGAATCGAATCAGAGAGGAACCGAAGCGCAAGTGACCAAGAGAGAAAGCGAGAGAAAAGTCGGCAGTGAGGAAATGGCCGTGAGATAGAAAGGATATTTACAAACGGCGCGGAAACAAAAGTATGAACAGTGTTGAAATCGAGATTCATCGAGAACGGGAAGCGTAAGGAGGGACAATGTGGAGGAAGAAGGTATGCAGTGAGTTTAAATGGTAGTATTAGTGAAGTACAGGAAAGATAATATCAGTGAATGGAAACAATCACGTGGGTAAATGTGTAGCGGCGGAGGCACGTGGAGTTCCGTGCGGCATCTGACTGGTAATGTTCGGTAACCGTGTATTAGTGATCATGCAGGAATAAGGAACGGTAATCGGAGTGATAGAAATTTCATCAGTGAACTGTGTTAGACGGGGTGGAATCCGCGTGAATGCGGTAATGCATGGGAATGGACGCAAGGAGAATATCATGTGAACCCAAACTGTGCAGCATTGAGCATCCGACTGCGAGGTGTAGGTGAAAAGGTTTATTACGGACAGAGAACTGAGGAACGTTGGAGGGTGACGCGTGGCGAGTCCGCTATAACGGCAGTGGACGGCGAAATCGCGGCAGGTGTTCTGCTGAGAGTGACTGCGAGCGGCGGCGGGGCACCTGCGGCAGGCATTCCCCCCTACCTCGGCGGCCAGCGACCCGATGAGTCCCGAGCGCCGCCGGCGCTTCGCGAGGCATCGCTTCATCGGCTGATTGCAGACGCGGGGTGGCGAGGCCCTGGCCAGGAGGGGCGGTGTGGGTAAGAACGGACGTAAGAACATTGAGAAGGGGGTGGGGAAGTAATAGGAAGCAGTGATCAGTCGTGGAGGCCCCATAGTCATTAAAATTGTGAGCAACAAGTGGCACCGTACAGACAAGGGACCAATCGTGCGCACCGCACAGGCAAGGGATGATCTAGCCTCAAACTCGCTTCAGAAAATTTGCCCCAAAGGCAGCTAGTTAACACACCTATATATCTTACACCGTGGTTGATCGCTTCTTGGTTGAATTGGACGTTTTCAAATAATAGCTAAGATGTTAGTAGGGCAGAAAATGCAATATTTCAATTCTACGTAGTTGCTTCCAATAACTCGGGAAAGTTCGTGCTGTTTTAGCACCACTAGTTATTCTGAATGCTCTTCATGGTTATACTGCAATTTTTCTAACTCTACCTCTGAAGGCCAGTCTTCACAATGGAATATGTCACGGTATATCGCGTCATTTTTAGTCGCGCCGCTAGGTATCGCATAATCGCGACCGTATCAAGCAGTGCTTCCGATCATGCCCAACCTACCGGCAGGACCGAGAAAGACGCGAAATGCCGTGTGATATTCCATCGTGGATATGGGCTCGAGAGGCAGAGTTAGAAAAATCGCACTATAATTAATACTAAATCAAGATCACAGCCAGAACGCACGCACAGAAATACCACCACTCAACGTAGTCGGACGGCGCAATTCCGTTGTTTCTCGAACCCCTAGCGGCGGCTTTTGGGTTTTATACTTCTAGTTTGAGATCTTGAAGTTTCTGTACAGAAACTGTATGAGAATCTGCACGAAAACTGTCCAGTGTATATCGGGCTTTAAAAACATCGTTATTTGCCAACTCTAATACCATTCAGCTCGCCATTATTTTTGTGACACGACATTTTGAGGCCAGGAGCGGAGGCATGAACGGGAAAACAAATGAAATACTGTAAACTGTATGTGAGATATACGAGGTATTTTATGTGATATATTATTCAACTCGCCTCATTTGCGGAATGCGCGTCTTATTCTGAATATATTCAACTCGCCCATATTGCGTGAAATATGTGCAATATTAAAATCTATCCAAAACAAGAATTTCTCAAAAACTGCTCTACATATTTTCCTTTAAGTTTTTGTATATTTAGTGCTAAACGTACTGTAACTGATGACAAAAATGCAATTTTTCTCTATTTTTTTATTTACTCAACTAACTTTTTTTGATTCTGACTTTTTCTCTCGCATATTCGACATTTACATTACTGGCGATTTGTATACATTGTTACATTGATGAGTAGGCTACATGTGCATCCTTTACGTAATCAATTCTAACTTTCCCAAATGTCTTCTGTAAAATTATGGTTTTGCGATGATGTTTTTTATCGCTTTATGTATTCTCCAGTGTAACCTCCAGTGTTTCACGCTTTTGTTTGAGAAAGAGAAAGCAAGACAGTTTATGCACTTTTTACATCCAGTAAGCCATTCATGAGTTGTGGGAAAATGTTAAACTTCCTTAGGCAGGTCTTCACTTGTGTACTTATTTTTAATTTAGGTGTGGGGCTTCCGTTCAAATTATTTGTTTATATTCGCTTCAAAACTACGAGAAATGAAGTTTTGCCGCAGAAGTCTTTCTACAATACAGTCACAAGTATTACTGTATTCAGTATCCGTTGCATTTCTGAATTTTTCAACTTCCATCACTGTACGCAACCCCGAGAACCTTGCTTACCTTTGTGAGTAAAGATACTTTGAGGTTCATAATAGGGGCACAGTACTGTGATAGGGGTGTAAGTTGTCAATAATATACGGTACTTGAAACCGCAGACACTAAACACTTAAATGATTAACAAGTATTTAATTGACTTTAAATGTTTCAAAATCACGGCGTTATAAATATCCGGTGTTGAACGAACACGCACAAACTAAACGGAATGATCTTCAATTCCTATACTTTGATTTATTCAAAGCTGCCTCTGACAGGTCATCAGCTGTTACGGTGTCATCCAATCGGGACCGTACACATCACTACAGTAACGTTACTATGGCGGCGTTCAACCTCCTGATTGGATGACACCGAAACAGCTGATTTGGAAGCGTTGGCAAAAGCGCAGTAATAGGATTGCGGAACCTTGCCATAGAGCATCAGAACTTATGACAGGATACTCGTTCCTCAAGGCAAACGAGATACAGAAAGGGAAGCAAGAAGCCGAGAGATTGTGGGGGATGGGAGGGTGTGATAGAAAGTGAAAATACTACCTCTCTCTTGGCGTGGAAGCTGCAATGAAAACATGTCTAACATTCTTATTAGGTTTTTCATAGTTTGTAAAATAATGTATGTTGTAAATACCGTAGAACGTTTCGTCAAATTATTAGGGTAAGCCGTGCATTGCATCTATGGAATACAAATCATGGTGTACATTCCCAAAATTTCTGGGTTGATGGCCCAGTTTGTCAATTTCACAGTTTCTGGGTTGATGGCCCCATCTCGATCAGGTTTCTCGTCCAGTTTCCCTCATCCTTTGAGCAGATGCTGAGATGGTCCTTGTTTTGCTTGTGGATATAAATGTAACTTCATTCTTTGTGCACGTCTTCTGAATTTCAGTGGGAAATATAGTTATTCACATTATCGTTTTCCATATTATTGCAGCAAAAAGTATTATTCTTTCATGAAGAACATTATAAGGGTTAAGGGTAGAAATTTATGGCTAATTTAGCTTTGAAAATATATTTTATTATATAGGAGCGAATATTTTGTCAACAAAACTTGAAAAAAACGCCCTTTTTCTGTATTCAAAATTCGACTAGAATATGGTTTAGGAGAGAGACCACAGAATTATGAAAACGTGCACAAATTTCACTTCTCCCCATAGCTCGTCACACACAGTTTTTAACTGTTTTTGACGTAAATTAGATAAATAAAAAGTGGGAGGACGCCCCCCAAGGGAGGCGTCAAGGGGGCCGCGGGGCCCATCGAGCCATGGTATACCCGAGCATTCCCGAGGATTTGGCGCGCTAGGAAGATATGAATTTTGTCAGAGTTTCCTTTTTGCATTGTGTGATTTGTGCATCGTTCAAGATAAGCACAGCAAAAAACTCTAGTATAGCAATGATTATATTAAGTAAACTTTTTCCTTTCTTCTTTTTATCAATGTATATACTCTTATAATTAAAACAAACAGTTCCTCTTCAAATTTCAGACATTCATATTTATTTAAAATAAACACAACCGTGATTCAATCTATCTACATCGTTTGCGTGACGTTTCGGCTACATCTTAGTGTATCATCTTCATTGGTTTAAAAATGCATATTAAAAAATATTATAATGCAGATATAAATTACGGTTGTATAATTTGTATTTATATATAACCTAATGGTTATCAGACGTCTAGCTGATAAGGAACGAGCAAATGAGAATGATCAAGCGTTCAAAAAGGGCGCGCGCCGAGAGGAGAATCTCGCATTGCGCGGGGTGACTCGTTCCCGAGGTAACGAACGACATGATATAAGAGAGAGAGCGGAGTGATGGCGGCGGACAGAAAGCTGAGTTAATCCGGAGGTTTTAAGTGGCGGTAGTGGTTGAAAAAAGTGTGGAACTGCATTAGTCGGAGTTGAGGGCTGGTTGAGGGACAGGGAATATGTTTTTGGGGAGTGAAAAGTGATTGTTGAAGGGCAGTTGAGATTGGAGGAAGTGTGTTGGATGCGGATATGTAACTGCAACAGGTGGCCGTGCGTGTTGGACGAAAGGGCGAACGTAAACGTGGGCAGAGTAACGGTATAACGCTTGAGACTAATGAACACGATTACAGAAAGCAGTTTATTGTCTTAATAACCAGAGTGTAGACGTAATCGGAAAGGATTCATGTGGTTAAGAAGAAGCAAATTTATTATTTCATGAGCGTGTGGATGAGAACAGTGGTATCTTCTGATCGTCTGATTTTGTGCTGCACGCAAGAAACATCGTGGTAGATGGACACATATCTTTACCGAGCAAGACGCAATGGACACGACGCCGACGACAAAATGGTATAAGAGTGAATGCTGGCTGAAACATTCTGGAAGCGGCGCGGCCCTGAGACAGGTGGCAGTAGTGGCAGTACGGCACGCCGGGGACGCGACCGCTCACTAGTAGAGCAGGCGCGAACGGAGCCGAGCGCAGGCGATGCCGATGGCATCGCGGAGACACAGTTCTGGCACAATGAGTATCAAAACATTTCATGAGAGGGATCTGTTAGAATTAGTATAGTGGGTGGGCACAATGGTACGTGACTAACCAGATGCATGATGTTAATGAATGATTCTAGTGAATCAGGGTAATCAAGTGATTTGTTTCACCAAGTTGATCAATAATAAGTATTATTTTAGGGAGTGTATTCAAGTATATTTACATGTGAGCTGTTAATGAGAAATAAAAGTGCCATTTGTTTTGTAACAAATTTAACTAATGTGTAATAATAATGAAGTAGAGAGCATTTTCAATGGATTTCATTTAAGAACATGCCAACAAGTGTTATATCAAGGCGATCCCCCAAAAACCAACCCTGCTCCTTTTGTCATTGTTTAAGATTGACTTTCAGCTTACCTGTCCGACAGCAGCACCAAGTACGGTCACTATATATATCCTGACGAAAACCCCGTCTAGCAATCCCTAGACGCCTGTCGGGATCTTCATAGATCTCATGCTCTTGCGAGCTTTTTATTACCTCAGAGCAGTGGTAACTTTTGGGTGTCCAGAGGAATCCAAACAAATCCATAGATAAAATCAATTAAACTTGGGTTAATTTTTCTTAACCCTTTTAAATGATGACACTGATTATTTGAACACAAAAAAATAAATCACTGGTATCTTTCTCTTTGTCGATGTGACTTTCATTCAATATTCTTCTATCCTACCTTGGGAATTCCAGTCGATTATTTAATCTAGAATTTACAACAATTTGTCAGCTGAAGTCGCCCGGTGACGCCGGGTTCAGACTTGCGACATTCACTATTCAAATCAATTTGACAATAAGTTTGATTAATTGGATCGTACTCTTCAATAAAAAATCTTTGCTATGAATATCACAAAATTAACACAATTTATACAATTTTCCCTGTCAGTTACTAAAAAAATGGCAGTCAATTCTATGATCTCTGCTAGTTCCGTGAATTATGGCGCTCTCCCCACCAACGTTCCCCTTTTACAGTTCTCCTCGGCCACGGGGCGTTGACCAATATTCTCGCAGTTCGCAGCTCACTGTTACCTTCGCCGAGTCTCGCCAGCTGCGTGCCTCGGCCTTGGAGCGACGGCCACAAGCGGTCGGTGCGCGGTCGCGCCGACTACGTCACGCTGAGGCCAGGTGCGCCCGGCGGCGGCGTCGCGAGGCGATCCGCGTCGGTCGTCCGCTGCTCGTCGCGGCGTTTCCTCGTCTTCTTCTATGGCCGGATTCCCATGGTCCTTCGCGACGTCTTCTTTCTTCTATCGCCTGATTCCCATGGACCCTCGTGATCACGTCCTCTTCTTTCTTCTATCGTCTGATTCCCACGGACCCTCACGACCACGTCCTTTTGCTTCTCCCCCGTCGTCGCGATCAACCCGGGTGCGAAAGTCTCATGCACGACGCAACTGAATGGAGTTGCCTGTTTGCTCAAAATTTGGGCGTATTCGTTTCACCAATTATTTCTATTTAGCGCCTTTCTACTGGTAACTGCGCGTTATGCAAATCACCATCCCCTTTCGTGAACCACAGACTCTTTCAACTACTTCACGGCACTTGCGCCCGTCCTCGATTACTGTATACTTTTTCTCAAAAAGTCTATGCACGCCGTGCCTAACTACGCATTTCTCTGACGCTCAACACTCCTATCTAACTCTCTGAAGAACTCAATTTGATGATGTCGCTCGGACGGTGATCGGGAACAGAAGGAATAATCTTCCGTCGTTCGGCGTTTTTATGGATCGAGTCATCCCTCTCTCGAAGGGGAAACAACGCGTCATTTCCCTTTCCTTCGACCGCCATACGTCATCGTGCTCCGCGCTATGCCGCGGGTATTGCGCGAATCAATTTAAAACGCGCGCCCCTTTTAAACCGCGCCTTGCTCGCCGCGTCTGCAATCGATGATTATCTGTCGCGTGGGCGTGTGGGACGAATGTGGGCATTCGCATTTCGTCACAATATGTAAACAGGTCTTTAGTTTAACTCGCAACCCATGTCTGAGAGCACTTGTTCTTGTTTTGGTAATTTGGCAACCGCGTCTCTTTGCCACCTTTCAAGAAGCCGTGCCTGACACGTCTAGAGAGCAGAGGAGGCGACCGTCAAGTCATAAGCTGCACCAACGTTCCTGCAGTGGCATCTCCTGACTAGTAGATGTGGGGATGCGATCATGATATTAAAGGTTGAAGGCATAATTGCACATATTTAAAGCCTGCGTCATTCTATTTTACTCTGAAGTATTTTAGAAGTTTATTTTGCAGATTAGATACCTACTGAATCTTCCTTGAAAATCACCAATTACTTACATAAACAAAACAATAAAACAAAAAAATTAACCATAAAAAGTACATATCTATTTTTGAACTCGAGATCGATTTGCGTTGTCTTGGTTGTAAATCACTAATTACCTTAAGTGTTTCGGAATACGAGAAAGAACTAAACGGAATTTGAAGAATCCTGTCTATTGAACAATGAGACGTTTCACTACTGTTCTATGTCACAAAGTAACACATCTACCGCCATAAATGTATTGGATGAGCTCGCCATGTCGCGTCCTTTCACACACACGTTTTATTCTTTCACGTTACAATTTCGAATTCACGATTCTCTTTAACGCATCAATAGTTACACAAAGTAGTATATTTAACGCACATTCAGTACGAAACAGCATTTACGCTACAACGAAGGACACACAAGACGAACGAAATAACGCACACACCGCACCGTTTCAACTTCACGGACTGTCCCTAATCTTTGTTCAGCCTAAGAATGATCCTGATGTAAACAAAGAAGCATAGTATTCATCCGCGTCTACTAATCTCATTGGCCGATTGCCCCAGGCTCTTCCTTAATGGTACACGTGTATACGAACTGTCAGCAGCGTACGCGAACTGCGATTCTCACCTGCGATAAAAATTAAGTTCCGATTTCCAGCAGTTACACACGCATCCCGTTTCACAATCATCATTCCTACTCTTTGCCGACGCGTCCGGAAGAGGTTCAACACCAAAATCGTTTATTTCCGTGATATGACAAGTTTTCTTTGTGTACTCACCTCTGCGTGCTTTCATCACACTTTACGAAGACACTTCCGTTGTCCCCGATGTGCGGCGACGGCCAATGCAGTATTTTCTTCAGCCACACGAGAAAACACTTAAAACTACATTTTTTCAACCTGTATAAATGGGTTACCTCTCGTATGTTTTGTAAAAAGACTTCTGCCTCAGCATCCGCCATTATAAAATATAAGATACGCCTAAAAATTAAAATTATTAAAAGATGCTACACCGATCTTGCTGCACTAAGCGAAGACAACTGATCGGTCTACTGCTCACGGAGCCCAACGAACGCTGCGTTTGGGACTTTTGTTACAAATCAACCGCCGATAAAGCTGTCTACACCGGACGACGGGCATAAGGTTCCTTCGCCGCCATTACTGATGCCTTGGCCTTCGGCGTATTTCGGAACAGTGGTCCGATTCAGAGTTTCCAGTTACAATTTTCTGGATTCTACCATGGTTTTCCTTCCTCTGAATCTCTTGTTGTATTTTCAAACTTTCATTTTAACAAGGAAATTTATAATTTTGCTGAGAACTATTTTCAGAAGTGAAACGTTACACGTACACACCCGCAAATCCAAGCAACCTATAAGAGGCTCTATTAAGGATGGGTATTTGTATACATCGGGATCATTCTAAGGCTGAACAGACTTTACCTACTATTTTCTTACATAAAGGCAGTGATCTTGTTTTGTCAGGCCTGCTAACCCACACGTCTTACCCACCTAAACTGAATCAGGTTGAAATGTGTTTAAGCATAGTTGACAGACGTGCAGTTGTGACGAAAGACAGTCGTGCCTTCTGCCCCCTGCGCCCCGCGCCCCGCTCCCCGCTTCGGGGACCACAATTGCGGCACGTGACGTCTGTGATTCCCAGGCGTACTGCCGAATTATGACTGCATCAGAGGAGGGATATGGAAGGTTCTTGGGAGGGGATACCGAAACGCCAATGAGAACTCAGAAGCCTGAGATGTGAGAGGTCTGGTTACATCATTGGCCGTCGAAACCTCACAGCAAACCACACAGCGCATGACCGTGAGTTCAATGACCTCGCCAAAGTAGCGATGTCGTTCAAGGGATGCTTCTTGTCCCGTCACATCCAGCGAAGGAAATACCGCCTATTAGCCAGCGCACGTAAATGGCGAGAGGGAATAGAGAAACAGAGGGAGATGCTTACGGAAGAAAGTAAATTACTTTCTCTACGACCATTAAATAATGTATGCATTCCTGGTGTGTTCTTAAGCGAAGAATGACATCCATTCCTCAATGGCCGTGAATTCCAAGTTATTATTCCAAGACCAATCACAATACTCGAATTTTCGGAAGCCACGGGCAAAATTGCTTTCTCTTTGCGATTCGTGCTTCTTTTGAACTGCAGTAAAGTGATTTCGTTGTTTCATGTTGTTTTTTTCGTTACATTAGAAATTGATAATTCAACATAAAATTAATCTAGAAAGCAGCAACAGCGACAATGAAATTTGAACGCCTCCTGAAATTGATGAAATTGCAAATTCCACAACTCTACAATTATTACCACAAAAATCAAAAAAGTATTATGAGCAATCATATTCATCATTCATGGAGTGGCGAAAGACTAATAGGGTAAATTCTTTTAGCGAGAACGTTTTTTTTAGCTTACTTCGCTAAACTATCTGAACAGTACAAGCCCTCTAGTTTATGAAAAATTTACTCCATGCTAAGAAACACAGTATTCATACACGATGAAGTTAAAATAGACGCTTATCCCAAATTGCGTGCTTTTCTGAAAAGAAAATCAGTAGGCTATAACGTTAAAAAATCAAAACGTTTGATGAGGTACAGGAGAGGTAAGTAAATTCATCACAGAAGCTCCAGACTATATTTACCTTGCAACAAAGGTAATCAATTTAAATATTTTGCAGACATGATTACATTTTGTAGTGTATTAACTAACAAATCCTTTGCATTTCTTCAGGTAGCCCTAATAATGGGAATAATGAGTGCTTGTCGAAGTAACGAGATGCACTCCATGAAAATGGAAGACATTCAAGATCTTCGAACAGCCTATTTGGTAACAATACCCAATTCGAAAATAAAAACTGAGAAAATTTTTACTGGTACTGGTAACTTTTATAAAATATGTAAGAAATATACTGACCTTCGCCCGGCTAATGTGCAAACACCTTCACTTTTTTTTAACTATCAACACGGGAAGTGCACAATGCAGAAAATTGGTATTAATAAATTTGGACTTATGGGGAAACAAATAGCTACATATTTAAAGTTACCGAATGTAAATTTATATACTGCTCATAGTTTCCGTAGATCTTCTTCCACCTTATTTAGTTGATGCAGGTGGAGATATCACGTCTCTCAAACGACACGGTGGCTGGAAAAGTACTTTGGTAGCTGAAGGCTACATAAATGATTCTATGGCAAATAAAACGAATACTGCAAACAAAATATTGGAATCTGTAGAGCATAATAAAAGCATGCAAAATTCCTTACCAACAACATTGCTTACTACTACTGATGTCAATTTTGCTGAAGAGTCAACACATTCAGTGATAAATATTTCTAACTGCAGTAATTTCACCATTAATGTTGTAAGCAAATAAATTCAAACTTATTATGCTATTATTACTTATTTGTCCCATTATATTACAATTGTTTGAAGTAGGTAATTCTTAGACTCCATTAAGGTTTCATTAAAAATGTTATGTTAGTTTAATTGTTTATGCATGGCCTTCTGCGATGTACGATGTTAGAGCAATCGCAGACGGCTATGGTTTATGTATTTCGTTAATATATTCATAAGTTTCAAATAAAACATAAAAATCTGTTCAAAATCTATTCTGAATATTTCCAGGTCGTAGAGAAAGTATAGTCTTCTACTCGCGTAGAATGGCTATTATTCTCTCGTAGAAATTTCGAAACTCGCTCCTACGTCGATTTTTCTTTCTTGGCGCTTGGGGGGGGGGGTATCATCAAAACGGAAAATCTCACGGTATTTCGCGTCGTTCTCCGTTGTGCCGCCAGGAATCGCATGATCGCCAGCACTGCTCGATACAGTCGCTAATATCACGCGTCGTGTCATAAACATCTACTCGTGAAAAAAATAATAGCTTAATAGCTATCATTCTACGCTCATTGAAGAATGTACCATTACTGAAAAGAGTAATGAAAAACTAGGGGATGCAACACATCACTCGCATACATTGAGTCTACGCCTCTGATCTTTATGTAAACTGCTGGTCAAAAGCGTTTGGAAACCCATTAATTTTTTTTCGGCGCGCTCTATTTGGCCTTGCTAGCGCAGCCCAAACCCAGGGCATCGAAGTAGGATCTTTGTCTCAATTTATTTTGTGTAGATAAATATTACTTAGGGATGTTGTAAAGTGTTAAGTCTGAGAAATCCAGTTTAAATACAGGTTTTGTAAAATAATTCTTTGAAGCAATTATTGTTTGTGAGAAACTCATGAATAAGTTGCCATTAATCGTCAAGGAAAAAGTAATGTAGCCAAACATTTACTAATTCTCTAGGAAACACCAGCGCATACTAATGCCTAAACAATTTTGACAAGTACAGAATACTACTTGTCACCACATTCCCGCCAAACGTTGTGACGTCCATAGAGAACCCACGTCTATGGTGACATCTTTTTGGACACCTCCATTGTCACCGTGATTTTTTTAATTCAAGGAGCTGCGATATAACTTGACAGGACTACTGTGTGCACCTTGTTAATTGCAATGAATCAATGCAAATATTTTGGCTGTGGCTTTAGTTAAAATTCTGGGTAGCTCAAAAGATTTTCACACTTTTTTGATGTCCCTCAAAATTGTAGATACGGTACTTCCCAGAGATGCCCATGGCTTCACTGCAGCAACTATTACCATTGTAGGAAACTTGTTACGGATTATTGTGATATGCATTTGGGATCATATCATGTATTTATTTCGCGGTGGTTCATTTGTATTTATTATTAACATACAATTTTAACATGTTCCGTCTCGAATACAGCGCAAAAGCCTATGCAACTATACTAACATTGACTTCATTCCAGATTCCATGCTTAAAGGTTTTTGTCCGATCATAGTGTACTTATATTTTTCTTTCTTGGCGCACGGGGGGGGGTCAATAAAATGAAATGTTCTCGGTTGTGCCTCTAGGAGTCGCATAATAGCGACTGTATCGAGCAGTGCTGGCGATCATGCGATTCCTGGCGGCACAACGGAGAACAACGCGAAATACCGTGAGATTTTCCGTTTTGATGATCCCCCCCCCCGCATGCGACAAGAAAGAAAAATCGTAGTACATAAGTTATAACTTGTGACACAATCAGCTGGACGTTCTTATTCAATTAAGAGTTTCGTTATGACAATAGATTTTGTATTAAAGCTCTCGATTGAATAACCGCGTCACAGCTGATGATTTGTCACAAGACACCTACAAGACCCACCTTTATTTAATCAAGCAATAGTACGAAGTTCATGGGCCAACAACACGGCCTGCCTTGGCCGACACCCAATGTGCACTCAATCCAACAAGGGGCCGAAATTCCTACTTGTGTCTCGGGAGAGCAAAATGGGAGCCACGAACGTACACGAAGACACCCGAGCGGAGTCGAGCGAGTCCATGCGCGAGCCGACGGACTTCCATGGCGCAATCTTTAATTCGAAATCTGTCAGAAATTTAATGTTTCTAATGTTAAGTGGTCGTTAACGCCATTAACAAGATTTGTTGCGAAACTTTCGTTTTAAACGAAGAATTCCAAACTATTATTCACATTAGTTTCTTTATTTAACTTTTCTATAACATAGTTATTTGGTAGGTGTTTTTAATATTCTCAATTTATTTTCCGTCGGCTAGTTCAGGTTAGATTATTTCGGTGCAGAAGAGTGTAGTGGTAATAAAAATGCAGCTTTTGTAAAGAAGAATCTGCAGAAGAGTGCAGTCACAAATGCCAGTGCTGAGGAAGTAGAAACTTTTTTAGTATCAGATGTCAAGCTCACCGGTCAAGCCATCAGCCAGTGCGAACATTCTTTCCAAGTTCACTGATGTTTTTCCTGCTGAACAGTGAAATATCCGAAGAAGAGAATTGCAACTACATTTACTTCACAAGTGTGTTTAGGAACATTTACTGAAAGGATGACGTGAGAGTGCTGTCTGTTGATCCTCAAATGTATGCATTGAAGTACAAAAATCAATGTTAATTTGCTTTTCAGTTAGTGAACAAGTGGTAATAATTGTGAGCAATTGTTAAATAAAATTTCAAATAGCCATCGTGTACTGTAACATCATCTTGTAGTGGGCCACACATGAAGTGAATAGGAAAATTGGGATGCTTCTTTGCAAATAGGTAGGGGCCATTCAGCAATAGAGCAGTTTCAATGGTAATTGGTTTACCATGAATTAATGTTTCAATTTACAATTCTCATGTTCTCTCTGTTATTAAAATAATGCAAAAATGAGAGGAAATTTTGAGGCTTTCATATGCAGCCATACATGAAACTTACATAGATGTTCTAGATTCAGGAAGTGATGAAGTTATAAATTTATTAGTATTGTATGATGGAACATGGCATAAACGAGGCACTACATCTCGTTATGAAATGGGAATTGTTGACTCGTTATGAAATGGATATCTTGACGGGTCTTGTGACTGATTTCATGGTTTGTCAAAATACTGTGGCACTTGTGAAAAGAACAAGAGCAAATTATGAGACAAAAAGCTGTGAACATAGAAAATGGAAAGAAATTCATAATTAGTAATTTTTAATGGATCTTCAAATGCAATGGATGTAGCTGCAAGTGAGGTATTGTGGAAGAGGGTCCTGTCTCATCATTTTAGATATACAAAAAATACTGTCGGATGATGATGCAAAGACTTTCAATCACCATCTGAAACTAAACATCTATGGAGACAACTTTATTATTAGAAAAAGAAGAATGTATAAACATGTGATGTAAAGATTTAAAACAGGCTTACAAAAATAATCCAAGAATAGAAAGTGAAAGGGTGTTACACTTGGTAAAAAGCAAGGTCAATTTAAAGGATGACATAATTATTTGTCTTAGCAAATTATCGCAATGCCATCCAGAAGAATATTCCAGATGTGCAGAAGATGAAGTCTGCAATACTTGCCACCTTATACCATGCAATGCCAACAGACTTGAAGCCATTGCATTTTAATGCCCTAAAGAAGGAAATTCATGGTGCTTCTACAATCGAGCTCATGGGAATGAAATTTCAAACATGGCAAATACAACATGAAACTGTAGTCTCCCAGTGTTATTTGTAAATAATTCCTATGTATCAGAGGCTTGCAAAAAATGAATTATGGAATGTGTGTATGGGAAAACACAGAATGCAAATGAAAGTTTTGCATAGTTTTGTTTGGGCAAGTGCCCCAAAGAAACATTTTCTTTCCAGAAAAAATATTGAAATTGCTGATATCAGCAGTGTCCCAGTTCAATATGGGATGTGAGGCCAGTGAAAGAGTCAAAGAGCATGCTTCAGGAATCAAAGTGACATCTCCTAAGAAAATAAACTATGAGAGACAAACATTGTCTCCACAAAAGTGAAATGGCATTACAACCAGACTTTAAAAGTGCTTAAAAAAAGCCAAGTCAATCAAGAAGAAAGGTTTGTCAAGTCAATAAAAGAAGTAAAGAAAAAAGATGAAGATGCAATGTTGCTCTGGGCAATTTTAAAGAAAAATTTTATTAATAAACTGTAAATGCACTATCTTAAATTTTCTTTTTCACATTCCTGGTAATTGATTTCCTTACATTATCCCATATCTAAAAAGTTCCAACTTTAACAATTTTCAGTCATTAAAGTAATAATGTAGGAACTTGTTAAGAGATTGTAGATTATATAATTATCGTAGTATTTTTGGCTGATCGAAGTTTACGGTGCCCGTTCACAAATAAGTCAATACAATGAACCGTGTCATTGAACGAAAGAATCAATAGAATGATCGAAGCTTTGTATTATTTTGTATGAAGAATCATTATTTGAATTAGGCTCAACTTCATTCCGTGTTTCAGAAATTCATGTCAGATAGCCCTAATCTGAGGGCTTTTTTTCATTTCACTTCTTTTTTAAGGAGTTGGTCAGGCTCCTGGGCGAGCGGCGTGGGTGGCGCCGGTCTTCTGTTAGAACCGAATCCTTTCTGGTGAACGAAATTTTTCGTCTGAAAGAACCGGGCCCCGTCACTTCTGATTACCGTATTTTTGTCATAGTCATTACTTTTGGAATTAAAAACTGTTTGGTTATTTTTCATTATTTTGGATGATAGACAATAAACTACAAAAGTAAAATTTTCTCGGATACTAATAATATTATTTTCCAAGTAAACATTTAATATTTAACACGTAAATAAACAGTTAATTAAAATATCAGTAAGATTATTGATTTAATTTGCTAATTGGCTATTTAATATAAATACTTGTCTCGAGAAACAGAAGGCACAGAGCAACAACAGTGGCGCAAGCTCAAGCTCTCCGATCGCTCGACTCCGCTCGGATGTCTTCGTGGACATTCGTGGCTCCTCACTTTGCTCTCCCGGACAAGTGAAATTCCTTAACCTATATACGCATTCTTCATACATTTCGTCCAAACACAATTACGACCAGGTTACGATTGTGCAGCGATTGTGACATCGGAGGTTATAGACCATTACCTTCGGACATACCGGTTAGGTCATACACTTCAAGTTTTTCAAATACCATACTATATATTATATTTATATATTTGGGCACATGTAGGATCAGTGCGAGTTCGCTCGTACTTAGACGTCGGCTCGTAATGTTTTTGTCTTCCAGGTTTCTTTATCAGCACGAGAAATCTGGAATCATGAACGCCTCAAAATGATTGCACAGGTTTCCAGATTACCAGTTTCTTTAGGTTGTCCAGGACGCGGAATTGGTGGGCATTTAAAGCATTGGATATCAAAATGCTGTCGACTGAAGTAGCATCAGCGGTAACACGTAAAGCTGTAACAATTGAAAATAATAATTCGTATTTATTTTTCGTTTTAACTGTAAACTGTGTGACTCATTCTGAACTCATTTTGGTTTAGATGGAGAAAAAATTCAAGTTATGGAGTTAATATTAATTACATTAAGGTTGGAAATGCCCACATCACGTTTGTGTACACCCGGCGCTTTGGGTAATAATTATATTTTGAAGTCAATTTCAGTTGGTAGTTAGGTGTTAATGTGCAACTTGTAAAATATTGTGTAATGTCGTTGTCTGTGTCAAGACCATTCATTGTGACTGTCTTAACGATACATACTCTCTGGTCTTAACCCTCGGATGCAAACATGGGGTCAATCTGACCCCAGCATGTTTGTTTTCTGTTGAGTCTTTACATTGTTTTTGCAGAGATCTGGGTCTTCCTGACATCTCTTATTACATCTTCTTTGTTATAAACATTAATACTTTTTAATGTCACAATTTTCAATGCCGTATTTAATCCTTTTAACAAAATTATGCACAGTTACAATCGTGGGGACACCCTGACCCCATCCCTGTATTATTCTATTTTCCTACATGTAGTTATTTTTGTAGTTGTATTCCTTTCCTGTTGTAGGGGAATTATAAAACTGTACAATTCCACAAAAAGCGGAGTTGATGCAATGGACAAAAAACTTGTAACTTACACATGCAAGAGAATCACAGAAAGGTGGCCAATGGCTTTTATTCTTTACTGTTTTGGACATTGGTACCCAAAATGGTTGCTTAATATTTTCAAAACCGCATCCTAATTACCATAGCAAAGTTTCTCATAAGCGTTGCTTGTTTTAGATGAAATTTTTGACAAGATGATCAAAACTTGTATGCAGAAAAGAAGCAACAACATTCACCTCAACGGACAAAAAAAAAAATGCCACGAATATTTGTGGAATTGCTTCACAAAATAATTCCCCACCCACAAGGACCCAAAGAACACTTGACAGAAAGCGCTGCACAAAGAATGATTTCCTATTGTGAAAATGATAAATGATTAAATTCCAGAACATAATTTGGAAAAAAAAATCCAGAACTATATTTTCTTAGCCTGGGGTCAACCTGACCCCACCTTTGTAATGGAGTTTGTAAGTTCATGATTGCATCCGAGGGTTCGCTGTCACAATGAATGTTAGATTTTTAAAACACACATAGTTGTTTTCTTATTTTGTGACAATTTAATTTCAAATACAGTAACAGCTCCCAGAAATTAGCATTTTTTTAAGTGGTGATATTTCATTACATTTAAATTGTTCAGTAAATGAGTTATGTTATGATCATTTTTGTTGGTATTAAAAAAAGTTTTAACCCCTTGTGTGTTTTACACACTTAAAAATTACTATGCCCTTGTGTATTTTCTGAATTAGGTTCCATTTGGACGGATTTTAAGCCCCAAATTGAAAACATGAACAAATCAAGATTTACTTTAGTGGTTTGGGATCCACCAGGATATGGAAAGTATTCCTCCAAGAGAGATTTCTCCCCAGGATTCCATCATAGAGATGCTGATTTTGGAATTAAATTAATGCAGGTAATAACTGATAACTGTTGTGAGTTTATAGAAATGTTTTTTGTCTTAAACCAATTTTTTTTTTTAATTGTAGGTATTAAATATTGAAAAATATTCCTTGTTAGGTTGGAGTAATGGAGGTATCGCATCAATGATAATGGCAGCTAAATCACCACAGAATATAAACAAACTAGTTTTTTGGGGTTCCAATTCATATTTTAGTGAAGAAGAGGGTGAGAAATACAAAGGTAATGTATTAATCATCAAGGTTATTTGATTTTCATGAGTGTTTGATTCCTTCCCTGCACTACATCGTTGTCATTACAATTTTAATATTAAGCAAAATATAAATGTTCTGAAGTTCATATTGTAAATCTTTATATTGTTTACAGTGTACGATAAACAAATAAACTTTTTTTTTACAATTATTTTATCCCATCTCCATCAGTTTTCTTGTCCAGTTTCCTATGATCCATTAAGCAAATGTTGAAATGGACCCTTGTTTTGCTTTGGACTTTAATGTAGTTCCACTATTTTGCTAAAAACCCTTGTTTCTACCCATATTTATAATTTAACTTAATGTTGTAGGACAGGGATCCCAGTGCACCAATTGCACTTCTCCTCTGTTGTACATTACATACAGTATTTAACCTTTTTTGATATTAAATAAAAAATAAATGAAAATAAACAAGGTCTGGGATGCATTGTATAATGTTAAAATACTTGATGAAATGTACAATCATTCACCACTACATTATTAAAACGCAAAGTATTTAATTAGTTTTTCTTGTTTGTTATGGTTAACTGAAAATGTGAATGGTTTCAATAACATTTAAATGTGTAAGTAATTAATTGCTTGAGTAGTCTATCATTGTATTATTTACTTATCCTTCTTCTCTGTACAATATTAAAATGTTACAATACAAATTATTTCTAACAAAAATATTTCATTTGACGAATCCATCAGCATATTAAAATAAGAATTATGCTGCATCATTGTCAATACTGAACATTGGGAGACTATTAATTGTTCTTGAGTCATTGAATTTCAAAGGGATGTTTTACAAGCTGTAGGTTTGAAACCGACAGCTCAATTATTGCTGTCATTACAGGCATGTCGTGAATAAAAATAGTGTTCTACTAACATTGGGAAAACTTATAGATGAGAGTGAATGTTAGCAAATTCAAATTTGGACTATAATTTTGTCAACATTAAACATTAACAGGAAAACTTTTAGGTATGGAGGAAAAGTACTATCTGTATGCATTTTTCTAGAGCTCTGGCATTTCCAAACCCCTCTCTTAGTTGAAAATAGTAGTAACAATAATTTTTGGCAAAATTAATAACAAAAATATTTGTTCTTATAATGTGCATTACTAATTTCCAATGCGCACAGAAATTGAAAGAAAATTATGCAGCCTCCTGCCATGTGAGAGATGCCATTATTAGATACCAATGAACTTAGGAAAAATTCAAAAATAATGAAACAGTTTCAATTGACTGAAAAATGAAAATATTTGACTGTTATGTCTATTTTCATACTTAGATACAGAGTGAATTCTCACACTCAGTGCATTACTGCTTATGACATATCTGATGTTATGCAACAGCAAAGCTCCAAGAAAGGTTTTCCCCTATTATATATTTGCCACTCACACTACTCACTATATTGCACTATGGAACAACAACTTTTTTGATATTCTTGGACTGTTGTACTTTCTATATCATACTTTGTTCTTGTGCAGTATTCATGAAGATTGTTTTTGTTAAATATGTAATTTATTGCAGTGTTATAGGAGAGTACTTTATTTGTTCTCAAGCACTGTTCATGCAAGCTTGTGGAAAACTTTATGGGTGTAGAGAAAGTGTGTGCATACAAACAGCAAACAAGCATCAGATATTATTTCTTAGTACCACTTATGAACTAACTAAATCTCTCATACCCTGTGTATCTAGGAAGCATGGAGGGACAGAGGAGATGCATTCCCATATTATTTTTTGATAAAGAGGGTGTAGTGGAGGGGTTTTCCCAGTAATCTGTACTTTATGTATTGATTGCCCTCACAATAATTTGGTGCAGAAGACTTTCATGTGTAGAAAAACCAAGGTTCAACAAAACTTGCCTAAATTGTGATAGTTAAAGCTGTCCAAAGCAAAGCAAAGGGGACATCTTAGTATATATCGTTGGATCAAGGAGAACAAGATTGAAATCACTTTTGTATTGATCACATAATATCAGTTATTGCTTGCAATAAAGTGTGTCATCACTAGAGGACAGATTTTAATGAAATGTCGTTATTTTCTTTTCACTTTAGAACAATGCCATTTAGTATAGAAATTCATTTTATGTTATGACAAAAGGAAATGACTAATTTTTATTGTCATTTTGTGCATTTTTCACCAGTTTCGACTAATAAGTCATTTTTTCCCTTTTCCATCATTTTAATTGCATTTTTCGCTGATTTCATCGATATTTATATCATTGCAATGATACTTGCTTCAAAAAACATTAATGAGATGCAACAAATGTTCTCCACAGAATTCCTGAGTACCTATACCTGGTTTCGATTTAGATTTCTTTGCTCTGAAGTTGTAATATCAGTCATATGTATGTAATTTTAGACCCTTATGACA
>JAHLJT010009419.1:155697769-155735223 GCA_031308135.1 Acheta domesticus
GTACATATACGGAAAAGTAATAATGTGAACAAATCCTCGCTAAGGTAAATATTAATGACGTGAGAGATAAATAAGAAAATACATTTTTGTAATTTTTGAAAAAGCAAAAGAATAGAGCAATATGGCGTTTGTGTCATCTCATAGAGTACATTAGGCTCTATTCCTCTCAAAAGTTTGAAGAAAACATTTGGAGCCGTTTTTGAGAACATCTTGTTTGTGTATTTTTTCTAAGTAGCACATATTGCAATATGGCGCGAAAACTACTAAAATATTCAAAACAATGTACATGACCTTAACAAGGAACTAAGTTTGGAGAACAAATTTAATTTGAAGGAAAAATCTCAATCTTCAATTTTGTAGTTGGAGGAAGATGCCGAAAAAATTCAAACTTTTGCAATTTTCGAAAACTCAGAGTTAACCGTGAAAATCGGACCTAATCCACCTTAATAAGTGTATTTTACTCCATTCTTACACGAAATTTAAAGAAAAGAAATGGAGCCGTTTTCGAGAAAATTTTAAAAATGGAGGGCTTCATGTTAAGTAACCCCAAATTTTGAAGAAAGTTTTTCAAAATCTCAAACCTCCGACTAGAGCCAGATGGAGAGGGGTTTCTTCAATTTGGAAAAAAGTTGTGTTCACAGACGGAGGACGGACAGACGGAGGTTTTGCTTTCAATTGTTTTTTCGGTATCAAGGACCTACAAAACAGATATTCTTGTTACACCACGTGTTAGGCGATTTTTTTCTTAATTTAGAAACGTGTTTTTCTTAATTTAGCAACGTAACAAGCGTTTTTATTCACTTTTTCGTTATCAGGACCCGGCAATGAATTTTTTTCTGCCGAAAATTCGCCGTTTTTTCGCGCAGCATTACATAAATTTCCTTGTACTACACTATATTACTCCGTATATACGTATGTATATGGGAAAATAAAAGGTAGCATTTTATCTACGGTGTCAATATAATCTGCAGAATAGATTTTGAGAAAGACCCCCACCCAAGGTCGAATCGTGAAGTAATGTATAACAATAAAATGTTATAAAATTACCATGTCTGTCCGTCAATATATCAATACAATAAATAAGCAATACAACAGACATATATATTCATTATAACGAACATTAAAATTAATGCACAGGAATTTAATGTTAAAGGTTAGAGAAACAGTCGAAAAACATCGATGTTGTACATAAAACATGGATGGCTTTTAATCGACGAGTTTTGAACATGAATGTTTGTAAACATGGATGTTTGTCGCATCGCTAATGCGGCAGGCGCGCGACGCTGCCGGTGGACAATCTGGTGAGCGAGGCGCGCGACCTGCACGGGGAGTACCTGCCGCTGCTGTCGGCCGACGGCCACGAGGAGGTGGGCTACGTGGCGGTGGACGTGGTGGGCCACGAGGTGCTGCGGCGCCTGCGGGACGAGCGCCACCCGCTGCGCCTCGCCGCGCGCTCCGCCTCCGCGCAGCCGCTCCATTAAACGCAGCCTTCCACCCAAACGCCCGTTTCGTTTATTCCTCTTGGAGGGAAAGACACAGAGGTGTATCTACATGGATGGGCGCCACTCGTAAGGGGCGCTATTTAGAGTATACCCGCTAAAACAAATAGCAACTACCCTCATTGGAAGTATCCTGACAGAGGCGCAAATTCTATGCTTGCCAGAGACACCTGAATACCCAGATAGGCCTCTGGAAGTACAGTCTGTCCCAGTCCCGTTAGGTCCGCTTCTGAGAAATTCCACACGACAATATTTTTTGGCAAATAATTGCGTTACGATTATTGTAGTTTCGACAACAGCTGTTACGAATTTCGAACCGCTAGCATCCCTTCAGCAGTCGTCTTGACGCGAATATAATAGGACGCGTCTGTCACTCGTCGGAAAATGGTGTTGGGGCAGCGATACTACATTAAGTTTTGTGTGAAACTTAATGTTAGGGAAATCAATCAATGAAACAATGAATTATGATATGATGAAAAGTGTTTCTGGTAATGACTAAAGAACGAATTTTCATATAAATACATATTTTACAGGAACAAGATATACGCATTAAATAATATTATTTAGGGTTTACAAGACATTTTGAATGAATTAGAACTATTTTTATTTTACAATTTTTTACTTATTTTGGTACAATTACATATTTCACCTATACTACATATTTCGTTACATTTTAATACATTTATACGTCGAAACTGAACATTTCAGTTGCGAGTTCGCACTACATGTTACTATATTCATCTTTCTTACGAAGCAATACGGCAATTATGACTACCAGACGGCTTCTATGACGGCCAGAACTATTATAAGGCTTCTATGACCACCAGACCTTTATGATTTGTTACACTTACTCCCCCCTCTGCTTCTTAAATCGGAATCAAGGATGAGAGACTGTATATGAGCCATTCCATGTCAAATCGCACAAAAAAGACCAAAATTTGACCTTCATATTTTTAATTATTTTCTATTTTTTTATTTCTTATACGGATCAAATGAGTTAACACGTGTATTTTTATTACTTTCCTGTAAACGTACGTATACATGGAGTCAGGAGTGATATATGTAGTAGAGGGAAAGTTATGTAATGCTGCGCGAAAAAATGGCCATTTTTCGGCAGAAAAAAATTAATCGCCGGACCGTGAAAACGAATAAGTGGATAAAACCAATTGCTAAATTAAGAAAAAAAATAGCCTAACACGTGGTGTAGCCAGGAACACTGTTTTCTAGGTCCTTGATACCGAAAACCCAATTGAAAGGAAAACGTCCGTGTGTCCGTCTGTCTGTCCCTCTGTGAACACTACTAGCGCCTAAACCATACGTAAGATTTCTTCCAAAATGGATATTCCCCGGTCGATCTGATTCTAGTCGAAGCTTTGAGATTTTGAAAAAGATTCTTTAAAATTTGGGGGTACATTATATTAAGCTCCCCGAGGATTTTCAAACTTTTCTCAAAAAAGGCTCCAAATTTTTTCTTTAAATTTCTTGTATGAATAGAGTAAAATACACTTATTAACATGGCATATGTCTGTCCAATTTTCACGGATAACTCTGAATTTTCGAAAATTGTGAAAGTTTGAATTTTTTTCGGCGTCTTTCTCCAGCTACAAAATTGAAGATAGAGATTTTTTCTTCAAATAAAATTTGTTCTGCATATTGAGTTCTTTCATAAAGGTCTTATAAATGTTTTTCAAAATTTTAGTAGTTTTCGTGCAATATTGCGTGCAGTATGTGCAATTTTAAAAAATTACAAAAACAAGATTTTCTCAAAAACGGCTCCAAATTTTTTCTTTAAACCTTTGGTAGGGATAGTGGTAAATTTACTCTATCAGATGACATAAAAGCCATATTGCTCTATCGGTTGTTTTTTTCAAAAATTACAAAAATGTAAATTTTTTTTACTTGTCTCTCACGTCGTTAATATTTACACTATCGGCGATTTTTTCACATTATTATTTTTACGAGTATATATGCTTTAAATAATGTCAAGTAAAGTTTCTCAACAACACAACCGTTTTCTGTGAAAGTAGCTCAAATTTCGGCATTTTCAGAAATGCTCAAACGCCATTTTCTCATATATGGCTGCAAATTTTTTCTTGAAACTTTTGTAACAGATAGTGATAATTACACTCTTTAATATGACGTAAAGTTTATTTTGAGTTATTGTTTTGTATTGTATGTTTTGTATGTAATGTAACTCTTTCCGATAAACGATATTTAGTTTAATCCAAGTCAAACGAAATTAGCTTTACTTGATTCTATGAGATCTCTTTGTACACAAAATTTTAAGTTTACTGTTAAATAACTTTGTTATTACTTCAATCATAATACGTTACTCAACCAAATAACTTATTGTCATGGCAAGAATTTCCTTCAATTATTACACATATTATATTGTGTTAATAGTTACTTGACATAAATCTAGTTGCAGATTAAACACAGAAAAAATACACTTCTAATTTCACAGTAATACTTTTTGAATATCTGAATTCAGTAACGATACTGTGTTACTTAGCTGGCATTCGGACACGTCTTTTTAATGATCACGACAGTAGTCGAGTAAAGTTACAGTCAACAACCTCGCAAAATAACGTAATCAAATAGTTCTGCAATCTGACCAGCGACTCTATAACTTGGAATGAATCAGACGGACTCACAAGGTTTCCCGCGCCGCATGATGTCTCGACGTTTTCCCGAGGTCGTCCGTAGCTACAATTGGGTACGAAGAATTTCCATCGGTTACGCTGCTCTTCTAGGCTGCGACCGAATAAATGAAATCCTCTTTCCTATGTGGCCTCTGATGTCGTCCAATACAGGTTCGCAGATTACGGCTGCTTTCCTTACGTTTTCGTCACTTCTGTCGACGTTGCCTATTGCGTCGAATGTAGCGTTGATCGTATTAGGTTCAAATAAGTCCAAGCGTTCTCATTAAAGCTGAAATAAATCATATATTCATAATAATATTTCTATTTTAATTTATTTCCCTTTACAGGTTTATACTCGTTTTCGACTCGTAGTTTCGAACGTAGTATAAATCTTGCTATTCATTCCTAAAAGTTCTTCTTTAAATATACTCATATTTTATATATAATTCATTTTTTTATTCTCTAGAATAAGTTATCATATTAATTGAATATATTACCTTATTCTAAAAGCTTCAATAAACGATGATTTCCTAGAGTAGCGTGATCCGTTATTCCAATGGTTCTCTCTGGGTAACGTTCCATACACTCATTAGTAGCAAAATGGCAGAATCTCTCTTTTCTAGCTTAAAATTCAGCAATTTTTGCCTACTAAATTCTGATTGGTCAGTCTGGTTGTTCCAGTGGCTGATTTCGTTATCTCGACTTAAAATATGAGTTACGAGCGCTTCCCGTAGCTGTATTTTGAACTACTTCCGGATTCTTATCGGAAAGGATTTTCTTCCGTCTTCTAGCGTTCTCTGTCGGTTTACCTAGCAACTTCATGATCTCTAGATAACGAGAGACGTATCTACGAAAAAAAATTATATTTTTCGTAATGTAAACGACGTGAGCGGTTACAATATAAGTATTCAAATATAAAATGATATCAAATATATACTTAACTCAAATAAACTGAATTTCCTAAGACCTAAGCCTAACGACTAATTTCTCGAACAAATCACCAGACAATAAATCTCTAGTTGGGGATAGAATAAAACCCGCAAAGGAAAACATTCATTCAACTGGCGCGGATAAACATAAATTAAAGTTATAGGAATAAAAGTTATTTTTATTGTCGGATAATTATACAGATTTTTTCATGATTTCGATTTATCATTTAAAAATTAAGAGAAATTAAATTTAACATCTGAAAGACAGATATTTCGATAACCGAATATCTTAAAACTAACATATACCTAAAATAAAGATATGAGGAGATAAAATATTGGTGATATTCACTCAATAGTTCCATTTTAATTTTGACGCCAGTTCCAAATCGGAATAGATATTTTGAGTAATACCTCAAATAGTTATATGACGGCATTCGAAGGAAGATGGAAATATGTGAACGAGATAAATAGTTTTACACTACTATTACAGATGATACGAAGAAAACATTCATTGAGATGCAAAGTGACGAAATCATAAACCGACCGCCTGGGTTGCCTTCCCGAAAGAACGGCCACTTCCCCAAAGAATCCCGCTCGTGGCATCGAATTTAACAACATTGATTTAATGCTGGAAAAAATGGATAAATGCATCACAATACAATGATTTACATCGTTTTATCAGAAGTTCGTACGTCTGTCAGTTTTCACTACTTTGTGTTGCGCAACGGCATTGTCAACAAATATTTTTCACAAAACAATTGTTACTGCAGTTCGGGGAAATTTTTCATTTCCAGCGACAATTTTCGGATACCTTCCATTCTTCAAAACAATGGAAAACTTGAAAATTGTTGGAGGGTAATCTACTTTCTGCTCATCACTGTCATTGCCATTGTCATTTTCTTGCTGTGTGACACTATAAATTCTGTAACCGAACCAGCTACTTGATACAATGGTAATTATATGTGTAATGTGTAGCATCAACTATGAAATATTTCAAATCCATGAGATTGACTGCTCTACTCTACAGCTCTCTGCTGTCACGGCTGTAAGACTAGCTTCGAATACACATGTATTGAGATGTTTGAAAAATTGAGCCGAAAATTCCAAGAAACCGAAATTCCATTAGAGTTGCACAATAAGCCCAATAATGGTCTGACGTGACGAATGGGCGAACACTGAAGGGTCGTGAAGGCGAAGTTTATAATTAGCACAATTTTGTTTCGGACAGTGAGATGTGAAAAATAGGCTGTGGTTTTCCGTTTCCGCGTTAGATTCTGTTTTATTCAGGTGATATAACATGTCAGAAAACATGGTCTTCCTCAGGACAAAAATATTTTCCATCTTGAATAGGTTTCACTGTAATAATAATTATTGTTATTGTTATTATTATTATTACTATCATTAAAAACGCCTGCTCGGTGGCGTGGACGGTTGCGGTAGCAGTCGTCTAAGTAGAGGAGCCTGCGGGTTCGAGTCCTGCGAAGGCATGGTCGTATTTGCGATTGTCACTTCACCTCTCATTGTCATAATTTCTCCTCGTTATTCATAATTGAAGCTGTAACAGCCTTGTCTTATCAAGGGATACAGCCGTAAAAAGCTAATCCCCATAATTATACACGATAATCTCTCCAGGACCTCGGAAGATAACGTGCATAGTGTTCATAAATGGCCGGTACAATAATAATAATAATAATAATAATAATAATAATAATAATAATAATAATAAAGAATAAATAAGCGATTGCGCGTTGATATATTTGACGTTTTGAGGCGCAGGTGTGATTGAGCCATCCTACAGAAAAGGAAAAACAAATAAGATTTTTTAAAAAATTATTGATGTAAGCATATATTTTCTTAGGGTTTTCAGAAACAATTCACATTGAAAGATGCCGTGTTTACTTTTTCTTCTCTGGAAAGTTGTGCAGATTACATTACGACGCTCTTAGTGTAAAGTGTATCTTATGATAACATTCAAAGCCGAAGAATTCCTTGGTTTTAAAACATGTTTGAATTTTCCATATTATTTATAACATTGTGACTAATACATAAAACAGGAGCAATTAAATCCCATCATTGCACATTATTAATTACGTATTTTGTACTAAAATGACGCGCCGGGAATTATTTATACCGTCTTCAAGTTTATGCAAATACAACACATATTTATTTTATATCAATATAACTTACCAAGGGTTATGTCATGATTCATAATAACTGATTTTCGATGTTTGTTACGCCGTTGGATTCAGGTTGCAGCTCACTAGCGCGTTATTTTACCACTGTTTTCAAATTTGTCCGAAAGTACGAATAGATTTTGAAAATTATCTTCGGTTACTTTACTTGGGAAAAGATTCACCAGATGAATTCATAAAGCAGTGCCGTTTCGAGATCAAAAATCGGGTCATAGGATAAAAGAGCTTGTACGTTTTCTCTGCTCATTCGCTCCGGACGTGAAATGATAACTGAAGATCTTAAAACTAACATGTACCCAAAATAAGATGTGTTTTATTTATTTATTTATTTATTTGTCAAAAAAACAGTAAAAACTTTGTATGACGTGTGGGGAAAGAAATTTATCTGCGCATATTTTCTTGAAGGCCAGAATTAAAAAAAAAACGAAAAATGAATTTAGAAAATAATTATTTTAGAAAAATAAAAATATTTGAAAAATGTTTTTTTCCCGAGTTATAGAAAATCAATTTCAGCGGTAAATGAACTACAAGCAAAAAGAGTGCTCAACAAAACGTGCGCACAGTGAAGCTACATTTACGTTCAGGAGCAAAACAAGGGGCCATCTCAGCATTTGCTCAATGGATCAGGGAAACTGGACAAAAACCTGATCGAGATGGGGGTCATTGACCCGGAAGATGGATTACATTACTTGTTATAGGCGTATTAAATATTTTTTTAAATGTATACAATGCAAACGTAAACTAATTCATTATATATCTTTGTTTTGTTACAATAAACATTGTTTTTCTTTTTCACGATCAGTATAGTCTCTAATTGTATAGAAAGAGTTTTGATTTTACTTTAAACTTAGTAGTAAAGATTTTACTTTAAACTTAAATTTGCGTACCGACTTTAATTGTTTTATGTCTTCTGGCAATGCGTTGTAAAGTAACGTACATGTATTTTATGTTGATTTCTTGTACTGAGCTGTTGATACTGACACTTGATGCACGTGATTTTCTACAGTTTGTGTTGTAATTATTAATATCAATATTGCATGAAAATATGTTCCCTCCATTAAATAGGTTATTTTTGACAAATATTACAGATTCGTAAATAAATAGACAAGGCAATTGTAAGATTCCAAGCTCAATGAAAAGAGGCTTGCAGGAATCACGTGGAAGGCATTTTTTCATTATTCGAATAATTTTCTTTTGCAATCTGAAGGTCTGAATACTACAGGATGAGCTTCCCCAGAATATTATGCCATATCTCAGGTGGGAATGTACATTTGCAAAATAAACGCAACGAGCTGCATGAAGGCAGACAGAATTTGAAAGAATTCTGAATGCATATCATAATGAACTTAATTTAGTGTTTAATTCTTTTATATGTACATTCCATTTGAGGTTTGATTGAATTGAAAGACCTAAAAATTTTGTTGCCTCAACATCAGCGAATTGCATATTGTTCATTTTCAGTGGAACATGCAATTTCCTATTTGAGATGCAAAAATGCATTGAAACAGTTTTTTTCGTTAACAATTCATTTGTTATTATTAAACCAAATTGAAACTTCTGACATTGTACTATTTACTGCTTCTTTTTTGCAAAGAACATTCATGTCATCAGCAAACAGAACTGTTCTTCCATTTTTAATAGACGAGGGCATATCGTTTACATATAACAGAAAGAGAAAAGGACCTAAGATCGAACCTTGCGGGACCCCATGCTCAATTGGCAAAGAATTGGAAATATAAGTATGTAATGTCCTTTCCTGCCAGTATGGTATTTCTACTCTTTGAGTCCGATGTTTAAGGTAAGAAGTTATTCAGTCTAGGGCAATACCACGAATTCCATACGAAGGTAATTTTGAGAGCAAGATGTTATGGTCAATAACGTCAAAAGCTATCGAGAGATCTAAGAATATTCCAATGGGTACTTCATTTTGGTCTACTGATGAAGCAACATCTTTGAGAAGAGAAAAAATGGCAGTTTCCGTACATTTTGATTTTACAAAACCGTGTTGTGAGTCTGAAAACGCTTTGTTTTTCCTGAGAAAAGTTTCCATTTGTAAGTAGAAAAGCCTTTCTAATATTTTTGAGAAAACTGACAAAAGAGAAATTGGCCGGTAATTTTGAATATCATTTTTGTTCCCGTTTTTAAAAAGTGGCTTAATTTTTGCTGTTTTGAAAATATCTGGAAATATTCCTGTACATAAAGAAGCATTGAAAATGTGAGTTAACGGATGTATAAAGGCAGGTGCACAAGTTTTTAATAAACAATCCGGAAATTCATCTAAACCAGTTGAATATTTATTTTTTAGTTTACTGACTATTCTGAGGATTTCGTTGGGAGAAGTTTCGGAAATAAACATCGTATCTGAAATTTTTTGGGAAGTGTAAAATGTTGAATTTTGTGGTTTTAGTCCCTTCGTGAGATCAGACGCAATTATAGAAAAGTGTTTGTTGAAGAGATTGGCAACTTTTTCCGGATTACTCGTTTCTCTTTCATTATCCTTTAAAATAACATTCTCTACAAGGTATCGAGATGATGTGGTTGTATTTTTTACGATATCCCACATTGCTTTAGTTTTGTTAATAGCGCTCAAAATGTCCTGACTATTTTTCATTATTTTTGCCTGAACTATTACTTTTCTTAAAATTCTTTTGTATTCTCGGAAGTACATATGGAAACCGGGTGATACGTTATGATGTTTAGAAATAAAGTAAAGCGTACGTTTGTTTTTACACGATGTTCTAATTCCTTGTGTGATCCAAGAATTACTTTTGCTTCAAATGTTTAATTTTCTCTTTTTAAGAGGAAAGCACGCGTTAAAATTAATTGAAAGCTTGGAGAAAAATAAATTATATTTTTCATTTGTGTCAACAGCGTTATAAACTGCGTCCCATGATTCCTTCATCAAGTAGTCCGTAAATAATTTTATATTAAATTTAGTGAATGCTCTGCACATGCGTGTATTATTTAATGTGTCAGTGTTTATGTTCTTAGTAATTGTAAGAATTTGTGCATCGTGGTCACTGTATCCTAGATTATTCGTTATTATTTCATATGTAGTTGTGGTTTTGTTAATTATAATTTGATCTAATGCTTTTTGTGATTTAAGCGTATTCCGTGTAGGTACATTCACTGTAATATCTAAATTAAAAGCATGAAGTAAATTGAGAAACTGCTCTTTTTCGTGGGATTCGCTCAGAAAATCAATATTGAAATCTCCACATACAACAATGGATTTAAAAGAGAGTTTACTAATTTTGTTCATAATTATCTCTAGAATTTCCAAGAAAGTGAAATAATCTGAAGCTCGCTTTGTTGGAGGTCTGTAAATGCAAAGTAAGATAATTTTGAGCGTAGTAAGATGTACTACTGTTGTTTCAAAAACTTTTTCAACTGCATATAAATTGAATTCTGACAAGAAGGTAGAATCAATTTAATTTCTTATGTAAATACACGAACCTCCGTAAGCAGGACCCTTATTTGATTCCCTCGCTCAACAATACGATCCTGCAAGGTAAAAGCTAGGAATTTGGAGTGTGTTTATATCATTTTGAGACAACCAATGTTCTGTAAAGCAAAAAACATCTATTTGTCTTAGATCACATTGTAATGCTGCCTCGATAAATTCAATTTTATTTGAAAGAGATTGCACATTATGATGCATTATTCGAATCTTTTGCATGTACCTACACGGATGTTTTTCTACTGCATCTGACTGTAGTTGCTATTTAATTATTTATTTATTTATTTCATTTTTACCTCGAGTGCGTGGTCGAAGGAAGTATCGTGTCCCAGCAGTGACAAGAGATGAGGAAGGAGGGGTGACAGATGTAGAGGAATGAATAGTAGGAGAGGTAATACACGGATTAGGTTCAGGGGATAAGGTAATTGGGTCCAAAGGGGTCCCAGAGGATGGAAGAGAACTAGGAGATGTGGGTGGGGATGGGTCGTGGGCAGGACACCGCCAAGTTTGTGAAATGATGTGTTTTGCAAGCTCACTACCGAGTGCATGTTTTCCGACAAGGTTCAGGTGAAGACCATGTCGGGTGAAGTGTTTTTCTGAGAGAAAGTTTAGCTCAAACAATTTAACATGTGTGCCTCTCAGATGCAGTTTCAATTGGTTGTTTGCGTGACTAATTTCTCTGCATAGTGTTGGCTTGTTGTACCAGAAGGGCAGAGTCACGACTACAATGTTCGTGTTTTGGGCGGCACGTTGTAATTTGTCAACATGTTCTTCAGGCGTAAAGTGACCACCCAAATTAATGTCATTCTGCCCTCCTATGATGATGACTGTATCCCGTTTGGTGAGGGTTTTTGTGTGTGTGTCCAACTCACTGGTCACGTCGGCAAACCTCCCGTTAGGTTTAAACACACACATGGCAGAGAAATTGGTTGGGAGTTTCTCACTGAGCAGGGAGGAGATTTGTCGCCCATGGCTATCTGCTTAAATGAGTACCTTTTTGATGGGCTCAGTGGGAATGTCCTTGTTTTCTTGTGAGCCAGTTTGCGCAACTCTACGTGTCTTTGTTACTTTGCGCTTGCTAGCCTGTTTGCGTTGGTTTGTGAATGGACGTGTCGATGATGAGTGGGGGTTGTGAGCATTGGGAAGGCAAGGAAACTCATTGTAGTAGTATAATACAGTAAATCTGTTTTGAGTCGTGATTGGTGGTGGTGATTGTGTTTTTGCTTCCGTGAATGGACGGTTGGAGGTTTTGGAGATAGGTGAGGAGATAAAATATTGGTGATATTCACTCAATAGTTGAATTTTCTTTTTGACGCCAGAGCCAAATCGGAATAGATATTTTGAGTAACACCTCAAATAATTATAAGATGGCATTCGAAGGAAGACGGAAATATGTGAACGAGATAAATAGTTTTTACACTACTATTACAGATAAGACGAAGAAAACATACATTGAGATGCAAAGTGACGAAATCATAAACCGACCGCCTGGGTTGCCTTCCCCGAAAGAACGGCCACCTCCCACGCCGCGCCGCACCGCACGCCGGGCCCTTGCCGAGCTGCGGGGTGGGCCTGCCGCAGCGCGAAGGGCCCACAACCGGTGCGTGACGTAACGGCGCGGTAGGAGCAGTGGGGTGAGGTGTTTTCCAAAATTCGACTTTACGTCGCTCCTATTCATCCGATTTGCATGATTGACACGGCGTTGGATTCAGGAATCTTGTCGCCATCGCGCTATAAGCCCACATTTTTTAAATTGTTCCCAGAAGTACGAAAAAATTTGAAAATCGAGTTTCTGCTAGTTTTTTTGGAAAAAGGGCTTCGTAGCGTAAATTCTATTATAAACAGGAGTCAAATGCCGTTTACAGATCGATAATCGGACCATTGGTTCAGACGTTATCGGTAAAGTAAATTCCCTACAATAGTGCTGCGATCTAGTGAATTTTCCTACAAGTTTTTTTCTAGTTCAATTTGCCGCCACCACGTGGCAGCACCAAAATTACTCAGATTTACTTAACCGATAACGTCTGAACAAATGGTCCGATTTTCGATCTGTAAACGGCACTTGATTCCTTTTTAAAATATAATTTACGCTACGAATCCCTTTTTCCAAAAAACTAGCAGAAACTTGTTTTTTAAATTTTTCCTCGTACTTCCGGGAGCAATTTCAAAAATGTGGGCTTATAGCGCGATGGCGACAAGCTTCCAGAATCCAACGCCGTGTCAAACATGCCAATAGGATAAATAGGAGCCTCTGAAAGTCAAATTTCGAAAAACACCTCACCCCATCCCCCTTCCACGCCGCCGCGACATCCGCCCCTCGTGGGCGGCGCGGCCACAGCCGACGAGCCGGCTCGGCGGAGCGCCGGCCGAGGGGGCCGAACTTTCGGGCGCAGCAAGCCAGGCACTCGGCTTATCCTTCCGTCACTTCGCATCTCAATATATTTTTTCCCCCACATATGAAACTAGTGATGCTGTAATAGGGGCAAATGGTCTCGAATCATCTTTAATAGTGGTATAAAACTAGTATCTTATTCACATATTCCGACTTCCTTCGAATACCATCATAAGAATGTCTGAGGTATCACTCAAAATACCAATTCTGATTTGGAACTGATTCCGAAAAGGAAATTGAACTAATTGTGTCAATATCACCCATATTCTGTCTCCTCACATCGTATTTGAGATATATTTTACTTCTAAGATCGTCCGTTATCATTTCACTACCGGAAAGAACAAGCATAGGTAACGCAAGAGCTCTTTTATCCTACGACTTGATTTTTCATTTCAAAACGGTGTTTGTCACCTTGATAGAATTCACCTGGTTAATCTCTTTTCCCAAGTAAAATAGCCGAATCAAATTTTTAAAATGTTTTTGTACTTTCGGACAAATTTGAAAAAGTGGTAAAATAGCGCCCTGGCGAGATGCACCCTGAATCTAACGCCACATCATACACTGAAATCATATAAATAGACTTCTCTAGTCATGTAGAAAACAGATCTTCAGTAACGTCAAAATTCTCTTTCGCGGTACTGCTCGACGATCTCATGGCTAAAGTCCGGGTTCTAATGTAATTACATACGTTTTGTCTACTGTTCTAATTGTGTGATCTTCGCAAACTGTAGCAATCCTAACAAAATATCTAAATTTTTAGTTACATATTTTGTAATGTATATTTTACATATTTTGCTGATCATTTAATATCCGTTTACCATTATATTTATTATTTGCTAATCATTATGATATTTTTACAAATCTACCAAATTTTCTTGAAATTATTTCCGAAAATATATTTCATTAATTATGAAAAATAGTTTTTATTTAAATATGTGTTTATATTTTAGCAATGAGCATATTTTGTCTTGTACTAATTCAGAATTGCTGACATCCTTAGGTGCTGCACGTAAAGATTTCGAACAAAGTGCTTCACAGATACTGTTCGTCCCTGAGTTTTCTATGGGCGTCTCTTTGCTTTCATTGCTGATAGAGGAAAGTACAAAAACAGTTGGCAAAAAAGTATTTACTTTTGAATTCGATATAATTAATATTTTATTAATGGAATTTCAAATTGTGAAAATACATTTATTTTACTTTCTCTCTCTTCTCAATCTTCGTACGAAGAGAAAGCTATACCGTGCGCAGGAAAACTCTCATTGCCGGGTCCTGGTAACTAAAATGTGGATAAATCCTGTTGCTGCATAGTAAAGTAGCTGGTACCCGGCGCGTTGCTGCCGCAGAAGAAATAATTGAGGAAATATTCCTCTCCCTCCTCTCTTTTTCCTCCTCTCTCTCTTTTCCATTTGTTTTCTTTTCCCCCTCTGTATCTCTTTTCTCCGTCTATTTTTCCCTCTCTGTGTCTCTTCTTCCCTCACTCTCTGACCCTTTTCCCGCTCTCTCATTCCCCCTCTCCCCCCCTCTCTTTTCCCCTCTCCCTATTTTACCTCTCTTTCATTATTTTCCCTCTATTTTCCTTCTCTTTCACTATTTTCCCTTTCTTTCTCTATTTCCTTCTCTCTTTTTTCCTTTATTTTCCCTTTCTTTCTCTATTTCCTTATCTCTTATTTTTCATCTCTCTCTCTTCCCCTGTCTCTTCTTCACTTTCCTGTCATCAACTTGCGCCGCCTGCTCCTTGTGTTCTTCTCGTCCTCGCCCCACAGCACACGGCAACGCCCAGCAACAATGAAGCTCACGTGGATTGGGAATAGCATTTAACTGAAACGCTATCATGTGCTCTAGCGTCATCTAGTGGAGTTACAATAATTGTACTATGCCTGTGTTCTTCCCGCAAGTGCAAGCAAATGTTGACACATTTTTATCGCAATTGGATGCTGCTGCGGCAACGCATTAAGCACGAACCAACAAACATTGATTTTTATATATTAGATTAATTTCTGTATAATAATTTTTCTAGCTTATGAAGAACTCCGCATTGCCGGGGTATTTGTCATAATTTTGTATTAAACAGAAAGTGAAATTCCATCTACTCCCGCCCTGTGGCAGAGCCTACTTCTATTCTACCGTATATTCCCTCCACGCTATCACGCCTCTCTGCCTTGCTCCAATTTGGAAAAAACCTTCTACACACTACAGCACTTCTCACTAAAAAATATTTAAATTTTAGTCCTATTGGGGTTCCGGCTCCCCAAACTCCTTTCTCTTTATAACTGAAAATAATGAACAAATCTAAAGTAAAAAATTAAATGCATTTACTTACGTTATTCTGTTTGTGGAATTTTATGTATTATATACCAAAACTTACAATAACTTGACACATTATAAATCTTACTCTTTTTCATATTTTTTTCTTCTCGCGTATTTATATACAAAAGTTTGAAATTGGTCTTGCCGCATCAATCGACGCGACGACGGTTAGAAATAATTAAAGTAATTTTAATTGGATTCTAGTACCTGTTTTAGGATCCTTGATAAATTGTGGCTGACCAAAAGGAGCCATTAACCACTTATACGCTTATAATATCTCCAAAAATCCGAGATCACAATGAATCCCGGCTAGACAACACTTTTTCTCTTATTTAAAATAACAACCTTCAAAACCAGCGTTGTCACACATTAAATTTCTCCAAATACCCATTTACCAATACTATTTACTTTAACTGTACTGCCGTTTTACTAAAAACTGTATTAATGCCGAACTGTCATCAGTTTAACCGTTCCTTCAGCACCCAAAGGTACTCTCTACTACATTAAAACACTTCTCTGAAGCATGCATTCCTCCATCAGTTTCAGAATAACTCGTAAATCGCACTGTCACTCGCCTAACCTGCAAATACGTAATAATAATGCTTAATTTACTACAATTAGACATATGTGCATATATACCTTTTCACGGCAATGTTAACCACATTCATCAGAAAATGATGTCTTCCAAACATTTAGTCTCTTGTACACTTAATGCACTCACGTCTGCACGCAATTAAAATCACAAAAAAATCTAAAAACAACACTTTTCTATACTCCCATACAAATTGTTCGTGATCTATATCTATACTAATATATAAAGACAGAACTGCACTGACTTACAGCGCGATAATCTCTGAATCTACTGAACCAATACTGATGAAACTTTCGTATTAGCTTCTACACGCAATTCAACTTACTTTTCTAAATAAAGCGAAAAAAACTACCATTATACTAAAACAAATATTTATGGTTAGACAACTGACTGTGAAACATAAACAGTCCTGTAAATACACAATTTTTTACATTGATGAAAACAATAGAAGATCTTAGACCTCATCCTCTGGTGGCGCGCAGCTAAACTATTAACATTGATCCACTATTGAATCTGTGATGTAAAGCCAAGCGAAAAATGTCCGGAAAAGTAATTATTTTGTGAATGTAGTAAGGTTTGCGATTGTAAATCATAGCCTATGTTACTCCAGACCTTTAAAGGAAGCTAATACAAAAGTTTCATCAGTATTGGTTCAGTAGATTCAGAGATTATCGCGCTGTAAGTCAGTGCAGTTCTGTCTTTATATATTAGTATAGATATAGATATAGATTACTTCCTGGAACTCGTGGTGTAGCCAGAATCCATGTTTTGTGAGTCCTTAATTGATTGACGCAAAAACGTCCGTCCGTGTCTCTGGTGTATGTGAACAACACTAGCGTTAATACTATGCGTACGAATTTTTCCAAACTGAAAAAGAAACAGCTGTCGATCTACTCTGAATCAAAGTTCTGCGATTTTCAAAAACGTTCATTACTTTTTGGAGATACATTACACGAATCCCCCTGGATAATTTCAAAATTTCCTCAAATATGGCTCCAAATGTTTTCTTTATATTTCTCGTAAAAATGGAACAATGGAATACACTTATAAAGATGGCTTAGGTTCGATTTTTACTGATAACTGAATTTTCGAAAATTGCAAAAGATTGAATTTTTTTCGGCGTTTTCCTACAAATTCAATACTGACGACAGAGATTTTTCCTTCCTAAGAAATTTGTTGTACATAATTAGTTCTTTGATTAAGACCGTGCAATTTTTTTAAACAATTTTTGTAGTTTTGGCGCAATCTTATGTGCAATTTATGCAACTTTAAAAGATAACAAAGCAAGATTTTTTTCAAAACCGGCTCCAATTTTTTCCTTAAACTTTTGGTAGGGATAGTGCGAAATGTGTTTTAAGAGATGACATAAATGCTATTTTGCTCTATTCTTTTGTTTTTGCGAAAATTACAAAAATGAAACTTTTTTGACTAGCCTGTAACATCGTTTATATTTACATTATCGGCGATTTGTTCTCACTCTTACATTTATGAGCACATCTGCTTTAAATTATCATTTAAAGTTTTTCGAAAACTCAAAAGTTTTCTTTGGAAACGAACTCGCAATTTCGCATTTTCAGAAACGCTCAAACGCCATTTTTTCAAAAATGGTTCCAAATATTTTGTTCAAACTTTTTGTAAGGAAAGTGTGAAATGCACTGTCTAAGGAAACAAAAAATGTTGTGTTGAATTATTTTGTTTGTTTGTTTTTTTTCCCAAAATTTACACAAATGTATTTTTTTAAATATTTCGCATGCCTTGTATGCCCATTTGCAGCTATTACTAAACATTGTTGCATTTGTGAGTGGAAGAGCTTAAAATATTTTCCAATAAAAAGTTTTTAAAAAACTCTCAAGATTCCTGTGAAAAAGGGCTTCATATTTCGCACTGAAAAAGACGCTTAAACAGCCTTTTCTTAAAAATGGTTTCAAGTTTATGGATGAAAATTGTCTTAAAGGACAAGGTTTCAGTCTTCTTTAATACTCTAAAAGCAATATTTTGAATCTACTATTAGGAAACCGAAAAATTGAGAAAACCTCAAAAAATGTAGGGCTGCGTTAGACGGCAGGTGGCAAGATGGGGCAAGACCATAAAGATAGCTCATGCCAACAAAATAGAAAAATTTACTACGATAAAGTGCTGGGAGGCCAGTGGGAGGCTTGTAACTTGTCCCGGCTGTGGGCGGTGCACTGCTGGTGGGAGATACCTGGTTGAGAAAGAACCCCGCAAGCCGACAGGTAGATCGGTCGGTGATTTGGACCTTGTCCCGGCTGGGGTAGTGCCCCGTTGGTGGTAGATACCTGGATGGGGAAACCTCGCTAGTGCACGGAAGGTCGGCGCCGGATCTCGCCATACATCGGAGAACATCACCTACACCTCCCGACGAAATAAACATGCCCTACACTTACGGAACTATAGACCTCAGTAATTGACGCGCCCGAAGTTACTAACAATCAATCAAAAATTACTCCAAATGTTTTCCTTTTAATTGTAAGAATAAAGTAAATTACACTGATAAAGATGGCATAGATCTTATTTCCATTGTTGATTCTGATTTTTTCTAAAATTGCAAAAGCACGAATTTTTTTCGGCGTCTTCCTACAACTACAAAATTGAAGACAGAGATTTTTCCATAAAATATTTGTTCTCCATACTTAGTTCTTTCAATAAGGTCGTGTACATTTTTTTGAAACTTTTAGTAGTTTTTGCGCAAAATTGCGGGCAATATGTGCAAGTTTAAAAAATTACAAAAACAAGATTTTCTCAAACCCGGCTCCAATTGTTTTCTTTAAACTTTTGGAAAGGATAGTGCCTATGTACTCTATGAGATGAAATAAACGCCATATTGCTCTATTCTTTTGTTTTTTCAAAAATTACAAAAATGTAATTCTCAACTAGCCTTTCATTTCGTGAACATTTTCATTATGGAGTGCCTGCCTTGCCTGCCCGTCCGCTGCAGGCCGCCGAGAGTTCCACTGTCTCGGCGTTGAGGGAGCGGTCCCTCCCCCACCGGTCAGATGAGGTGGCGCGCCGCGGCGGCCTGGAAGGGGATGGGGTGACGTGTTTTCCGAAATTTGACTTTACGACGTTCCTATTCATCCAATTTGCATGATTGACACGGCGTTGGATTCTGGAAGCTTGTCGCCATCGCGCTATAAGCCCACATTTTTTAAATTGTTCCCGGAAGTACGAGAAAAATCTAAAAAACTAGTTTTTGCTAATTTTTTTTGGAAAAAGGGATTCGTAGCGTAAATTCTATTTTAAAAAGGAGTCAAATGCCATTTACAGATTGAAAATCGGACCATTTGTTCAGACGTAATCGGTAAAGTAAATTCCCTACGATAGTGCTGCGATCTAGTGAATTTTCCTACAAGTTTTTTTCGGTACATTTAGCCTTAACAAACAATCCAGAAATTCATCTATCTTGTGTTTTAATGTTGTGTTTTAATTCATCTATCTTGTAATTTCAAGCATGGGAGGCATTTTCTGCAAGTTCTACTTTGGGAAAATTATTGTCTATGTAAAAATTGTCATAATTAATCACCAGATATTTCTTTGTTTTACCATTTAGGATTTAGGGAAGACGAAGTCTGAAAATAAAATCCCACACATTCAATTTAAATATATATTTGTTAAGAGTAACAAAGGTTTCTGGGTCTTTCAAAGGTTGATATATATTTAACATGTGTTTAAAACACATCATCGTCATGACGAAATAAAAGTAATGCAGTAGCAACCCCATGCAATGCACCAAGAAGTTATTCCAGATATTAAAAATAAGAATCATAAAAACAGTTTAAATAAGCTTCACAATCCAAACTTCAGGAAGTGAGAGAGCATCTACATCCACAAAAATGTCAAATACCCCTTAGGGACGTACCACCTACATGCGATTACTGCAAAACGGACCTCACCATGGAGCATGTTCTCTTCCAGTGTGGTAAGGTAAGGGCTGCCTAAGGCAATAAATACCTTGCTAGCTCTCTAGCGGAGATACTTGGAAATGATGAGTCTTCCCTCTGCAAGCTTTTTAGCTTTTAACGAGAGACAAACATCTACAGCCTTATCTGAGAGAAGAGGATTAAGCCAATTATTTGGCTTTTAGTTGGAGAATTTAAAGTGTTTATCTGGCTTTTTCTTGCCAAACCCTTTTATAATTGGACATGTTCTTTTTCAGTTTTTACTTACGTTTTACTTTGCATTTTAAACTAGTGGTGCTATAGAATGTCACAAACTTTCCCGTGTTCAATGCACAAGGATCATACATTTAAGAATTTTAAGTTGCTGGACCAATCTGATTAATAAATTTTGTTTTTAAAAGATGCAACATATTACTTTTGGGACATGCCTTGTAAATTGTCATGATATTATCTACAAATTTTGGGGGTACTTTATATGATGCCTCCAGAATATATTCAAAATTTTCTGAAAAATTACTTCAAATATTTTCTTTAAGTTTTTTTTTTTTTCATATAGAGGAAAGTATGCTTATAAAAGTGACACAGTTCCCATTTTCTTTCAAAACTATCATCAAAAATTGCAAACCTACAATATTGATGAAAAATAGATTATTTAAATACGATCATGCACACCTTTTCAAAAATATTAATAGTCTTCATGTACCATCTTTTTTTCTTGAAGTAAAAGAAAAATTTTTCTCTCAGAAATGGCCCATATCTTTTATTTTATTTTCCTCCTTGGATAGAACAAACTTTAAAAAGCAGTATAAGTCTCAATTTCATTAAACAATCTGAATTTTCATAAATTGAAGGGGAGGGAGCAAAAAGTGAGAAAGTATGTGATGTTATAGTGCATGTTTTCACCTGAAATTACTCTCTCTGTATAAATATAACTGAATAAAAAAAATGACTCAGTGCTTACAAATTGTGTTCCTGGAGAGAAGCACTAGAAAGTATTTGGTTCTAGAGAAACAAACAACTAATCTGGGCACTGACACTTATCTTTTTGAGAACATTTACTCTCACAATCTGACAAACTTACAATTTTATTATACAGATAAATACTTAATCACAAATACGAAGTGTATGAATATATTGTACAGACAGATTGTATTGCACATGTACAGACAAGGGTTTTTTGCACTGACAAATACACCATACTGATCATACTTTGCACTCTATTTTCTGAAATACATGGTTCACACAGCACCTAGTTCATTTACAACATCAAAAATGTATTATTACTGAATTATCAAATTGTCCATTCCAGATGGAGTGATTACAAGACTGCATATACTGCTAGAGGAAAATTAGCATCAATAAATAAAAATATATTATTTTGCATTAATAAATGGTCAACTTTACAGTCTTTGTATTTAACATCAATGTATATAATGTTTCTCAAAAGAATGGCAGACAATGCCTTTTCAATAAAACAAACAGTTTGTACTAGTGGAGTGATACAAATCAATCACAATTACAATTAGAAAATAAATCTCAAAATTCTGGAAACTCAAATAGATACAGTTTATATGTATTTTACAGTTATGGGGACTACTTTTACTTAACCTTAACAAGTAATTTCAACTCTCAATGTAATATTGTGGATTTTCATATAGTTAAAACATATTTCAAATGAGGTTGGAGGAATATTCAACAAATTTTAATAGTACGAAGAGAAAGTGTGATCCTAATACTACATTATTTAATTTGAGCAATTTAATATACAACAGAGAACAAGAAAGGTTACCTAAACGACTCAATAAATTTAATAGTCATATTTTATTAGGTACTCTTAGAATGATTTAAGTAAAGAAATTACGACTATTTGCACCTTCCCTTTCTGTAAAGTCAGGGATAATTTGGACAATATATTTTATTTTATCCTTTCTTCAAAATATGCTCATTGAAGAAATATCATGCTGCCAGCAGCAAATGTAATTAGAATTTCAAACATAATTATTTTATTTATGTAGTTTTATTTGTTCATTAGACAACTACTAGAAAAATATTGCTATAAAAACAAACTCTTAATCAAACCGACACTTCTTTCTAACACATATTTACTTCTAACAAACAACATGCATATACATTTATATAAGCAATGAGTATGCAAAAAATAATGTATTAAATTATACATTAAGAATGAAAAACAAACAAACCATTCAAAATGCTGATAGTGAATAAATTAACATAAGCAAAAAAACATTTTGTTTGAGAATTTGTTAAAAGTATTATAAATAAAGTACTAGACTTACACATTTTTCAGCTTAGTACAAAAGTAATCAGTTATTCACAAGTGGCTTTTATTTACATGGCAGAAAAGTAAGTACAATAATAGTTCTTTCAATTGGTCAAAGAATTGGTAACAATAATTTTTCATTAATAGAATGCAATTACAGAGTATTGGAAGGGGTAATGAACTGTAATCTCAATTATTTTTACATTCTTTAGGGAAATAGTTTATTAATATTAAATATTTATGTAACTAAAATGCTATATTTCTTTGTTTATTATAAAAATTATATGGCATAACAGTTTAAATTAATTCTGTGCCAAGTGAAAAGTCCTAAAATTTCAAGCGTTAAATTATTAAGTTCCCAACTGTATGCACATTAATTTTGGATTCGAATGCCAGATGCAATTTCTGGAGGGAAAATCCTCTTCATGAGCAATTTATTTTTTCTCTTTGTCAATGAAAGTAGATGTATAATATTGTAACAAACATTGTGAGATAAACACTTCATGGAAAGTTTCTTTTCCTTTAACATCACAAACTAAATTACAGAAAGGTTTATCTCAAAATGTAGAACTTATCTCAATAAAGGCATGTGCCATTTTAAAATTCAAGATCTTCCATTAAATCATTATCCTTTTCCACTTATGTTTTGTTTCTTGTTTTCATTCTCTCTTACATTTCTAATAAAAAGATAGATTGCAATTCCTATTTGTTTCAAAAACATTTTTGCATCCATGAACAAGATTAAAGTCAAATTTGAAAATTTCATACATGGTGCTTTGAAAATGGGAGCTTAATTTCTTTTATGAGATTCAAAACAATGTATTGCTCGATTTCATTTCAAACACTATAAAAGAAAAGAAAAAAAAAGAAGCTAAATAGTTTATTTAAAACATTCAAATTCCTCCACCTCATTCCCCACACAAAATCAACTTCCTTTAAATGAATATAGTGCATTCACTGACCTATTTCTCTTATTTGTTTTGATATATTACGCAATATGAATGTGAGACATTTTGTGCAAAGTGGAGGATAAAACTTTGTCATAAATTACTTCACGCAAATGTCATGGTTTCTTGACATCAACAGTACTGAAAGAGTTCTTCATTCAGAAAGAAGAAAAAAACTTTGTCATAAATTACTTCATGCACAATGTCATGGTTTCTTGAAATCAACTGTACTGAAAGAGCTGTGCAATCAGCCTGAGTCTCAATATTAAATGTAATAAAAGCTATTGAATAACACCCATAATTTATTTTGGATAAAAAAAATATATTCATTGTGAATTTGCATAGAAAAGGAAATAAATGTTTATTTTTACATATAAATTGTAAAGAGATAAAATAAAACATTCTTACATTAACAGTAATTAGGAACTTTCTCAAAGATGCTCAATATTTTCTTACTAATATCTCACATACTACATTTTGATTTTTCTATAAAATAGAGGAATACATTTTGTTCAATACTTTTCTCCCAATTCAGACTGAATTGTATAAAATCATATCTCACAAATATACCAAATAAATGTTTGCTTATATGAGTATTATCCAAAATAGCTTTTCCTTTACAGTGATGTTTGAAAAAGTTGTTTAATGGAAATTACTACAATACATTTGGCATACTTTTTCATATTTCTTTTCACAATTTGGCATAATTTCAGTCAGAATTTACTGGGTTTCATGGAAAAGCATTTAAATTTTCTCCTTTAGATTTTACGAACGGGAATACCAATAGTTTAAGACTGCTGATATTATGTGTATTATATATTTTGAAGGTAAAAAAAATATATGCAAATAATATGCAAATTATCCCTTTGAAAATTACAGTTAGTTCCATTTCCACGACAATATATTTTTTGCACTTTTTTGTGCTATAAAAACGAATGTGACACAATCATGATTTTGTATTGTCTCTATGACTGAACATACATCACAAATCTGTCACGTTCATGAATTTGGCAAAACATCAAGCAATGTATAACACAGTGTATGTGCCATACTCATTAATTTTGATGTTACTACCGTTCTTGTCTGAATAAATCAAAAACAACTACTTGAAAATTTGCAAAATATAGTGGCATTAATTTAAGCTTGGTAGAGAACGTTTTCCTACTAAAAAAAAAGTTTCATTTAAGTGACACAAATATTCGCATACCATGGGCTTCAAAAATTCAATTATTTTTTTCTCAAAACTAACAACATTTGAGGTTTTGGTGTATGGGGCAATATATCGAATATACTGTACAGACACATATGTATTGTATTGATAAAAAGTACAATATCTAACAAAAATTCAGTTATGCCTTCAGGAATTTTAATTTTGCCAATCTCAAAATCTAATGTTAATAATTATGTAAATAAGTAACAATGCATTTTTAATAAAAAATATTTTAAAATGTGTATCTAAAAAGCTCTCAAGGGAAAAATTAAATACAGTAAAATCTGTCTAAACCGGAATCGATCGGGACACAAAAAAAATCCGTTTTAGGGAGGTTTCCGTTTTATGCAAAGTTTTCTATTTTATGACACTTGTGATATTGACGTTTCTCCCCTGAAAGTAGTAATTTACATGACATTATTACAATTAACGAAATTCATAAACATATAAAATATTTATGGAAGAAACCACCAATAAATGATTATTAAGCACTCTTCATTGACAGCTTCTGAGTTGAATACACACTTAAGGGCTGTATGGACTGTATTCGGACTGCTTGCTGACTCTTTCAACGCACAATGCGTCACAACCCAGTACAATGTGATACCCTCGCATGGCCTTCAGCAATGCGTATCTGGTCGAGAGGTTATGATTTTCAACGTAAGGCAGAGAGATGTGTGAATAGATGCCTTGCCCGTACACCTTCTCACGCTCAGAGAGTCAGGAGAGAGGGAATTCCCCCACGGCTTACGCCTTAAAGAAAAGCGACGGTCGAATTCTACGCTGACAGCAGCAGCGCCTCTCCTTCAATGTCCGGCTGCCACGACTAAATCGCGTGTCACAGGGATAGAGAATGGGGCAAAAGAAGCAGGGAGATGCATTCATTTCATTAAAAACATCTCGCGTCTCTCTTACAATTGCATATTAACAGGAATTCCGTTTTATAAAGATTTTCCCCCTGCAGGACACGAAAAAAACCGTTCCGTTTCCGCGTTGGAGAGGTTCCGTTTTATGCTGTGTAAAATGCCATTTAACTTCACTGGCCGGAGAAATTTTCCGGTTAAGATAGGTTTCCGGCTTGTACAGATTCCGGTTTAGACAGATTTTACTGTAATTGGTATTTCTAATACAATATGAAAAATAAGAAGTTGTTGAGCAATGTTTCGTGTTCTTTAAAACTGGAAGAAAATGCATGTTAAGTGGAAAAGTGCTAGTTTCAAGACCAAGGGATTAGAAAATACTGAGATAAAAGAAGATTTACATACATTGGTAGGATATAAAACTTTCAAGTATCCTGATGACACTTATGAAAATACACTTTTCAGATCAAAGGAATGTACTGTATTCTACTGATATGTGTTTCTCGCCAGGAAATCTTTTAACATTCAAAAAATTTATTAAAAAAGAAAAAGGTTGTCAGGATCTTAAAAATAGGTACACATCTTGTGATGAGCTCATCTGCCTTTAGAAGTTCAAATTTTCTTTTTCAAACATATATTTGCATTTCACAGAAAGTATGGGAAAGAATAATTTGAAGACTTCGCAAATGAAAGTCTACAAGCAATATTTTCTAATCAAGATTAAATCTAATTTCATGCTTCACTCATTTTACCGTAACTGGGTTGGATGAGAAAATATGGTATATTTTAAGTAACTAATAATTGAACCTGAAATACCATTCATTTTACCTGATTTCACTCCAAAACAATGTGCTAAAATTTAGAAATTCTGAACTGTTCAATGGACTCAGATTAACATGCTCAGTAGCTATTTAATATGTTTGTAGCTTTCAAGAAAGGTATGGAAACAACGATTTTCATAATGATTCAATTCTTTTGTTTTTAAGTGTTCAAAACATCTGCCTTTAATCCTTCAAAATAGGTATCATTTGAGTAAAACTTCCACTTACAAACAAACTCATTATATGAAGAATTATAATGGTAATAGTAATGGGTTAATATGCTTCAAAATGTATAACTCAATAAATAATCATTAATGTAATTCATGTTTTAAATTCAATATCAATGGTTCAAACAAATTCCTAATATTAGCTAACAAGGGGATATATGGTTCCACTATTTTTATTCAGAATTGATAGGAGGCGTAATCAGTAACAATTTATACATCATAACCCTTATAAAGATCCAGTTCAAAGCATCAGGAAGCTGAAAAAGAGTGAAAATTAAGGCCAATCAAATTACTATGTAGAATAACTCGTAGAAGGAAAGTTTCTCGCCCTTCCTCTCTCAATTTTGTCAGTAAATGTATCTTGTAATTCTGGATTTATTTGCCTACACAAGCAAATCCTTGCAATCATTTCCTTTCTGATTCCAGACATGAGCATCCACTATGTTTGCTGTCCATAAAAAATGAATATCGGTTACCTAAAACTTCTAGTTATTTATAACCAAGTATTTCAAGTATTCACATCATTAAATTTAAAATAATACCATGTAAAATTTCTTTTGACATAAATATTTTTTATTTAAGAAATAAGACAAGAAGAGAAAAAAAGAAAGCAAACTTCAAAGAAAAATTAAGACTATTCCCTAACCAATAAAATAATTAGTTAAATTATTAATTAAATGAGAAGTAACTGAATAGTAAGTTCTTGTCAAATATATATTTCGGAATTAAAAGGTACATAAATAATTAAAAGATATGAAATACTTGAAAATTTGTATTGGTTATTTTATTTAATATATAGATTGCAGAAGAGAAGAGAGATTTCAATAAAACATCTTTGAAAAGAGAGATTAAGAAATCATCATTCATCTTTTAGGAGAATGACTGAGCTAAGTGAATCACGAACAGTCCTTTTTCTCTGAGATTAAGAGGTTCAGCTAAGTAAATAGAGGAATACCACACCAAAACATCAGAAATGAACAAGGCTTATATTATGATTATGTTATATCAAGTACAATTTTAAATTAAAATTAAAATTCATCATTAATAATCTCAACCTGAAGATTTGAATCTTCAGATATAAAATTATTCATGGTCTTATCTGATTTCATTAATATTGATTGAAATTTCACTTGTCTAATACATATTCAGGATTTTTTTTTTTTTTGTTTAATTTTTTATTTTTGTATTGTTTTGTTTTTGATTTTTTTTTTTATTATTTTATTTTTTTTTTTTAAAGATGAAAAGCATTCCCACAGTATATTTTCCCATTTGTAGATTTCACTACACATATAGGTAATACACATGCATATAAATTGTCTCAAAATTTTGTAAGCATAATAGTAATAACCAAGATCATTTTTTGAAGTGTTAAGCAGGTCAGTGAATGGTTTAAAATGTTTTGTAGATGTTGATATTTTTTGAAAATAGCCTTTACTCCTAGTTTGCAGAAGTGAGTGAAAAGCATGAAACTGAAATCATTGTCACATTACCACAATCATCTTGATAAAATCTTGCATGATAATTACACAGCAAACACAAAATACATACTTTACTTTGGTCCCCCTTATTATGATTGTGAAACTTCATTATAACTTCAATACAAACATAAAATATACTTCTCACACGCATGCAGATTTATAACAACTTATTTTCTTTTAAATGTAATGTTTTTGAAATTAAAAATCTTTCACAAGTATAAGTGACAATTTCCTGATAATTAGAGCCCAGAAGTATGGCAAAATGCCGTTTTATTATTAAGGTTTTATGACTTTTAACAATAGATTTTATGATTTTCAACAATCACTTAATTGTACTTCTGGAGTTGTTTTAGTAGATTTTCATTTTGCCATTTTTGCCTATTTCAGCTTGTGATTCCTATTTTTAGTATTTTGCCTTTTTCTTTCATTATTTTCCATTTTACTCCTGACATCGATGTCAATCAAGCTGGAAAGCTGAACAATTAAAAGGCACTCTCAGGTTTTGTCCTTCTTTGGAAGTGGAGGCTCCATGGCCAGGAAGTGTTTAAAATCTAAATGAGAAAGAAAGAAGATACCAGTAAAGACTTGGTCTACTTTTATTGATGCTAACACACTCTTTTCACTCATGAGTAATCCCACCCTACACAGCCTCCGATCCCTCCTGACTATGTCCTCCAATCCTTTTTCAGACCAGAGCTCACTATCTGATAAACAATTCCACTCCTTTCAGTGCTCATGATTACACTAGTGCAAAAACAAAAACTATAATCACAATTTCAGTTATGTCACTCCAAGATTCAAATATGGAGTCTACAACATTTCATAGAGCCAGAGACCCGAGTGAAACAATTTCTTAGTCATCATACTAGGAGCTCATGTGCATTGAATATTACAAAGAAAATATCATTTTCTATCCATGTAAGTGCTGATGTAAATTCAAGAGTTAGAGTACAAATTTGTATCATTTTAATTATTAATTTTTACAATAATTCCTTGAAAATTGTGATTTTTCATTGCTTACATGCATTTTTGCACCACTATTTCAGCCAGAATAAACACTTTTTTGCCTGCCTATTTCCTGTAAAATAATACCTGAACTTCTGGGCTCTATTGGTAATAAAGAAAATACTTCTTTTCAAAATCAAGATATTGATTACGATTTTCAAGCAATGAAATTCATTGAGATGCAAGTTCAATCTCCCATTTTCTAATTTTAGTTTATCCTAATTATTTTTCTTTCTATTTAAATTTTAATTTATAATTTATCTCTCACTCCTAAAATGTCAGTTGTGGAATCAGTTGAATGTATTATAATGAAGTTCCAACAAATGTACTTTACATTTCAATGGTATCAGGTAAGATATTTTCTGCCATCAACTAATAGACAGCAAAATGTATTTGTTATTAATTAATTTCATTGACATATCAAAAATAAAAATAATCCTTTTCCCAAAATTTATTGATGACTTGATATTAAGTAAAAATGTTTATTATTTCTATAAGTCAATCTAGCAGCAATCCCAAGAATTGACTAATTAAAGTGAATGAACACTTACTTGACATGCATTTTGTAAGAAAACACATTGCCTTCTCTCTCTGTACTTTATTTGTTACTTTAAACAATTCTCCAGCAAGATGCAATGTGATTTTCATAACAGATGAACCATAATCCAGTACTCACTGTAACTTTGTTATTTCAACTCTGAATCATACTCATCAAGGTAGAAACCTTTAGTAAAATATTAATCTAAAACTTGATTAACATAATTTCTTAAAAACTGTAGCAGTAAAAAGTTCCCTAATCTCTGAAGAATAAAGATAAACACTCACTGACCTACTTGCTTATTACTGATTCTTAACATCTATGTACCATAGATAAACATTCAGAGACAGTCTGGTGACATTAAGAATAACTTTTCAACAAGATTTCATAGTACTAACACATCTGGAAGGGTTCCTACCCAAATATGAATTTACTTTACAAAGTAAATGAAATTTTTATGATTCTACAATGCAATTTATTATTTTGGAAGATTTTGTACAGAAAAAATAGATCCACAGACATATTCATGCAGCAAACATTCTATTCAATTCTCAGTGACTTTCATAGAAGAATTCCTTTTATCAATATTGAAAGAATATAACAGGCTCCCATATAATTTTTTGTCACATTGATGATATATTGTATCTATAAAATTAACATATTGAATCTGCGCATAATGAACATCCTTACTTGAAGTCAGAAATGTGTTCCTAATGTGTCATAATGATGTATGCAAGTCAAGTTTTTATTATAAAAATATATTAAGCTTGGCACAATGAACTGAACATCTAAATTTTTAGTTCTTTGAATGCAGAGTTACTTTTTTTTGGAGAATAAAATCCATTAATTTGATTTACTTTCTAACAGAGGGAAGATATGTACTACAAATATGAAATTAAATAGAAAATAAAAAAGAAAAAACACACAGAAAGTTAATATAATACTATTTAAATGAAAAATACTTTTTTGTGCAGGGCTGCTTAGCCGCTGGAAGTCATTTCTTTTGGCATATAAAACTTTATTAAGCATTCTCACCTCAAGATAAAACACATTGGAATTGTAAAAGCTATGTGTTGTGTCAGAAATAATTTTAAATTTAAAATCCAGAATACTTAACATTCAGGATTTTCACCGCTCAACATTCATTACAGTCACGTACTTCAAAAATATATTGGAAGAAATTCCTTCAAATAAATTAAGAGCATCTAAAGGAAAATAAACCTGAGCTCTCCAATTATTGCAGCAAATTCATACAAACTTGCACAGCTGATAGTATTATTGGAGTATCAGCTGCCACAGTACAATGGGCATTAAATTGTAACAACACATTGTGCAATTGGGCGGTCCAAAGTGCTTACCTCTTTACAGTGGATCAGACATGTGGAAAATTTTGACTGACAGAAAATGTCATTAAGTCTCTTTGTCATAAGGTAAATGAAGAGTTTTTCATAAAATTCTATCTTTCCCTGTCACCTTTCTGCACCTGTTTCATCCTGCAAATCAAATACTTTGCCTGTGTTTTCTAGACATCCATACACAGAGCCACCAGAGGATCTTTCAAACCCAGGTCCATGCATTTGTAATGTTGTGATGTGTGTCTGACCGCAAAGAGCAAGAACCACAGATCGTCCACCACTTGTAACTTCGCATGAAGTCACTGGTCTATCAGGTGTGTAAACTGCCAGCAGTTCACCTGGAAATAAATCAGTGCACTAAAGACCATCACAAATTTCAAATCAAGATAAACTTTTCATAGGATTTAACAGTAAGGCATCCTGGTGGAGTGGGGGGGAGGGGAAGGGAGGAGGAGAGTGGATTTCACATACCTCCTCTCTTAAATGAAACATTAATAAATATAACTACCGCTTTTTCTGTAGTAATGAAAGTCATTTATCATCTAGGGCAGATCCAGCCGATTAAGGGGGGGGGGGGCATCATAGATTTTTGTTAAATAATAAACATATTTGTTATATTGTGTATTATTTTTGTAGTGTATATACGATTCTGTACAACATCATTATTTTTTAAATAATTCTAACTTAAATGAATATTTAAATCAACTTGCCAAAGAAAGGAAGGAAACAAATGAAAACTCTAGGCCTTTTTTGGGGAGGAGGCTTGCTCCATGCTCCCTCCTGGATCTGCCACTGTTTATCATCTCAATAAATAAATATAATCAACAAATAAAAATAAGTATTAAATTCAGGATAAATTAAGGTTTTTTGTAAATCTACGCCAGTGGCAAGGCATAGCATTTTTGCATGGTCATCATTAATTTGCCTTCCAGTATCCAGGACTATCTTTCTGAAGCGACAGGGGGAAGTCCCAATATCGTAGGGTGCTCTGTTTTAAATCCTGAAAACTAAGCCCATTTTTACGATATTTTTCTTTTTTTAAAAATCTTCTTAACTCCCTTAAGGCAATATTGAAATGAATTAGTTTGTTAGTTCACACATCATTCAGTTACTATGTTAGTCAGTTCGTACAATAGCAACACAGTGGTTTCAAATTATTCCAATGCTTCTCATTGCTGCTGGTCATGACAATCATATGATTAATTTTATCATGAAAGGAAGTAGATTTATGTCAGGTAATAGATTTAACTTAGAACTACCAAACACTCTTTTACTTTAAGAAGTTTTTATTGCTGATTATAGTAATCAGTAATTGTTAGCTCTCTTTGATGTAATCAAGGCAAGCTTTTTGTGAAATTATTCTTTCCTTTTTGTATAATGTGCTACAAATAATAGTTAAATCTATTCATGTTTGTTTCATTTGCAATTTAGAAAGAAATGACTATTATTCCTGACTCTCGAAATAAACGCAGTTACGAAACAGATTTAAGTATTGCGAGGCCCCCCATGCAGAAAGTTGTGTTGTCCCTTTCCCCCGTAAAAATATCTCCATCTTTATTAAATAAAAATCTTAACTTAATAGAAGTATTCCTGTACACAAATGAAAACTAATAATTTTTATACAAAAATTTATATATATTTACACCTACATTAAATGTTTTGTAACAAAATATGTTATGCATATTTTCCCGATGCACAGGGCCCCTCATTGACAGGGACCTCCAAGCAACTGCTTATTTTGCTTGTAGGTAAATCTGGCCTGTATGCATCACAAGCACTTAGTTTGAATTGGACTTTTTCAGTTATAGCAAGCTGTTAGTGAGGCAGAAATTCCAGTATTTCAAAATTTCATAGTAACTATTTCCAATAATGTGAGAAGGCATGTGCCATTGAGCTACTAGTTTAAAATCGCGCTGATTCAAAAATATCTGAAGCCATGCGAGCAAACAAATTCTCAAAACATTCTTCATTTCATGAACCAAAGCAAAAATGTTCAATCAGTCAAAAGTTTCTTTTCAACTGTAAGTGAACCACATAGTTTCTGTTTCAGCTTAACTATCAATATCTTAATTTTCATCCACAGTACATGACAACCAAAAAATGCAAGCAAATCTAGTAAAAGCAGTCAATCAGGATACACACAAACACAATACAGTTTCCCTCACAAGTTCATGTTTTTACAATTACCACTAAAATATTCTGTAAATTTTTTCCTAATATTCAATTTTCTCTGATACATTGAAAATGCATAATTTCTTTAATTTTTTTTCTTCTTTTTATCATTCAAAAGTCCATATATTTTTTGAGAATTACCTGCTCTTTCGTTGTTCACATTTTTAAAGTGATCTTAAAAAAACACCCAATTTTTTCTGCTAATTAACTGCTAATAATGATTCAGAGGTGCATTGTTTCCTTCATCTTTAGGTTATAAACAGACAAACTTATATCAGACTAACATGAATGGGTGTAAACCATAATGGTATAAGTAACATTTTATAAATTCCGAGAAAAACATGTATATATTAGGCTATATTTCAGTGCCAATGTAATTTTGTGGTTTTAATGAACAACTGAAATGCCATTGTTTTAATGATGACCCAAAGCACCATGACTTTACAGAGATATTGATTTAAATAAACGTTTTCTCAGAATTTATAAAATGTCACTTATATCTTTCTGGTTTTCACCCATTCGTATAATCAAATATTGGAAAACAGTACACACGTGTTATACATTATTATTACCGTATTATACATATTTCTGTTTGGTAATTTTGTTTGGTCATCAGCGCATCTATTGATGACCGAACGCCTTGCCACTGACCTATACTCCCAACACAAAAAAATCCTAGTTGCCCCACAGAATCATTAATGCTGTGTTAGAATAAACCTTTATTGTAGTTCCTCATTCTCATACCTTTATGTAGATTCCACAAACGAAGCGAACGATCTCTACAATTTGAATCAGCGGAAAGAAATGAGCCTCCTTGAGGATCTAGTCGAAGAAAATTAACAGGTGCAGTATGGCCACAGAGACTCCATCTACAATTACCTTTAAAGTAACAAAATGTATCAATTTCAGTTTTTAAAAGAAGCAATCAAAGTACAGAATCAAGAGAGCTTCTTTCGACTTTCCATAAAGAAACAAGAAGAATTGATTAACGTGATTTTTTGGGGAAAAAAGGCAAAATACTTCTACGATAAACACTGAGAAAGGTCATTTAATCTGGGTATTTTTGGGACATCTGACAGTATTATGAACTTACAGTCTTATGGGAAACATCACAAGACATCACTACACTATTCTTGAAAATTAAAACATATTTTCAAAGATTTCATCAATTTCAGAAACATTTAGAAATACCTATCATTTTTCTTTTCAAAGGTACACCAAGCATTTATTTTCCTCTCTCAAAATGTTAATTAAACACAATTAACATGCTAAATGGGAGCATTGGAGAACAGAACTTACCTGTAACTAGATCCCAAACCAAAATACGAGCATCTTCTAATCCGCTTAATACGCAACCATCACGTGAAGATATATCTAATGAAACAGTATTAACTCCTGGCTTCCATTTTTTAAACAATGTTCCACTTTGTAAATCATAGACCACAATAAAATTTGGACTTGGTTCATCTACTTCCTGCAATTTATTTTGCAACATTTTTGACAGTGAAATCTGACATTCAAAGCCATTTCATAAGCTTAATTTTTTGTACTCACCTTTGCAACACAGCATACATAATGACCCTCATGAGTAATGGCAGCAAGACTTGTCAGAAAGTCATGATGAGGGATGCGCAAATCATATAATAATTTTCGAGATGCCAAATTCCATACAAGTAAAGGGAAAGGTTTCTGTGTTTCATCTCCACATACCAAAACTCTTTAAAGAACAAGGGTATTAATATTTAATTCCACATATTAAAAAATAGCAGTAAAAAGTCAGGAATAATGATTTACCTGCCATCTCCAGATACTAACAGGGAATTTAAAAACCGATCTTCACCTGCTTTAAATGTGGTAACACAGTCTCCACTCTCCAAGTTCATTAAATTTACATACATTCTGTTGCGTGACAAAGCAACTAAATGTTCATTATCATGAAGACCATAATACGGCATCTTTTGATTCATGACCCCCTTTAATCTAGTCACAAACTGTCCAGTATCTAAATCATAAATTCGAAGTTCTCTACGGCATAATACAACACAACGATGATCATTAATAGCCTTCAAATTAATGGGATGTGTTACACCTTTTAGAGTTCTGACAGGAATAGCTTTATGAACATTCCACACTGATATTTCTTCCTTTTCTGTTGAAACTGTCACAACAAAATCGGGATTTTCACCTAAACGAGTCATAAAGTCAAAACGTGATTGATCAAACTCTCCACCTTCTGCCTCTAAGGCTGTTTTGGAATGAGGTTCTGATTCTTGTGATTTATTCCAACTGTCCAGCAGTGGTAGAGGAAGCAGGGACAGAACTGGAGGATTTGAGCAAACTTCTTTTAATTTTGACATAAAACTACAGCCTTCTAACGATTTAGAAGATAAAAAGCGATACATCTGAGAATAGAATTGCCGACCATCATAATTTAAAGCGGTTGCACATTCTTCTAGGCTATTCCTCAGCAACTGAAGATCTTTGTTATCTTCTTTGTTCTCTAAAGAAATATCTTCCAAAACCTGCATACACAATTATTTGTGATTAATAAAGTAAAAAAGTGGGAATAGAAAAAAGAAAATACAATTTCTTTTTACCTGGTGCACTCCTGAACAGCATAATTTTTCATATAACCATGTATGATTAAATAAGTAATCTTCTTTTATTGATCCTTTCAATTTAAATACTTGATATGGTAGTTCATCAAATTTTCGCTGGTCAAAACTGTAAATAATAATAATAATAATAACGATGATGGTGACGAGATGATGATGATGATGATGATGATGATGATGATGATGATGATGATAATAATAATAATAATAATAATAATAATAATAATAATAATAATAAATTGCTTATAGACAAACAATTTTGAAGTCCATCTAGCAATTAATTTAAATTACAGTAAGAATTACTTTTTAAAACCTCATTAACTTACCATAATAATTTAATAAGTAAATAGTAACTTATAAGTTACATGTTAAAAATATAATTATTACAATAAATATTTAGTTAATTTAAATTTAACAAGAAATGAATTCAATTACATTAAAAATTCAAATAGTTAACTTGGTAAATAACATGAATAATAAAACATGTAAGTTTTTACAATAAACATTAAAATAATTTACATTATTTTAAACTGCACAAAAATCTCATTAATAAATTAAAAATAACATTACAAGCTCATGACATTAATAAACTTGCAGATATACAGTGGAAAATGTATTAACTTACAATTAGAACGAGTAATTTCATTGTTACAGTAGTAATTTAAATAATTTATAATAACTTGAATAATTAGATGTTTAATAAATGAAAGGGCTTACAATAATATGAAATGTAATTACATTATTTACTACATTACTACTAAGGGATGTAGTTCATGAGATTGGTCAGAGTATAAACAATTAAACAATTTGTTTGCTGATGTTTATAGGCCTACCATAATATTAAGTCGTGATATAATTGTATCAATAATTCCTCAGTTCTATGTTGCATTAATTAAACATTAGCCTGTCCGGATACATACGGTTGGGCGGCTGTACTGCAGTGTGTTGACCCTACAAGTGAATTTCTTATTTATTCGCTTTGGTGCCAATTCAGACAATGGTATGGGATGGATCCCCTGTGCTGCAGCAGTTCTGTATGAATATGGGCAGAACTTGGATATGTTGCTGAGTGACTAAAATGATATAGGTGAGTAGTAACGTGCATACAGTTATCTCACTTTTGTTTTTGTTTTGCATATCATATTATTGTTCATTGTATATTCATACTTGTTGTTTTTTTACACAATATCCATGATGATGGAATTAAAAGTTTCAGAAAAGTCAGCAAACTAACTGTTTAATAGTTTATACTCTGACCAATCCTGTGAACTACATTCCTCATTACATCATGATCAAGAATTCTACTATGCTACTTACTACTAGTTCATTGCCTATTTAACTGAATGACTGGTGTAGTCCATCTTAATTAGTAAGTGGTTACTAATTAAAAAGAAGTTAAAGCAATTCAGATATCTTATATGAACTCAGACTAAGGTGATGTTTAAGCAATGTTTTGAAGTAGTTATTATCAGCTGATTTTATGGTAACTGGGATATTATTAACACTTCAATGGAGCTACCGGTCTGAGACCGGACAATATTTTTGTTTGTTTATACTGGCACACCTGTTAGGCGGCAGTGGTTCTCCAGCCCAATAGCTTCCCCCCAAACCTCTTCTCTACATTCCAATTGTTGTTAATCAGTTTCGTTTGATCATTTATGAGCATTTACAGTTTCCAACTTTTCAAAAAAATGGCTCTGTAGTTTTTCATTAAATTTTGTTGTTGCATAGTGTGAAGGACGTTCAAGAGAATGGTGCAGTTCCATGTTCATTGAAACCCTATTTTTTTGAAAATTGCAGAAGTTCAAATTTTTTTCGGAGTCTTCCTACATCTAAAATATTAATGATAGAGATTTTTCCCTTAATGAAATCTGTTCCTTTAAGATATATTTGGAAATAAGGTCGTTTACAGTTTTTGGAAAATTTGAATATTTTTCGCATAATTTTGCGAGAAAGTACGGGCGAGAAAGTATATGCTGTTTTAGCATTAATAGTTTTAAGAAAAGTAATAAGAT
>JAHLJT010009419.1:155736223-155840964 GCA_031308135.1 Acheta domesticus
CTGTTGATGTCAAGAAACCATGACGCAAGTAATTTATGACTTTTATCCTCCACTTTGCCACAAATGTCTCACATTCATATTGCGTAATATATCAAAACAAAATAAGAGAAATAGGTCAGTGAATGCACTATATCATTTAAAGGAAGTTGATTTTGTGTGGGGAATGAGGTGGAGGAATTTGAATGTTTTAAATAAACTATTTAGCTTCTTTTTTTTTTCTTTTCTTTTATAGTGTTTGAAATGAAATCGAGCAATACATTGTTTTGAATCTCATAAAAGAAATTAAGCTCCCATTTTCAAAGCACCATGTATGAAATTTTCAAATTTGACTTTAATCTTGTTCATGGATGCAAAAATGTTTTTGAAACAAATAGAATTGCAATCTATCTTTTTATTAGAAATGTAAGAGAGAATGAAAACAAGAAACAAAACATAAGTGGAAAAGGATAATGATTTAATGGAAGATCTTGAATTTTAAAATGGCACATGCCTTTATTGAGATAAGTTCTACATTTTGAGATAAACCTTTCTGTAATTTAGTTTGTGATGTTAAAGGAAAAGAAACTTTCCATGAAGTGTTTATCTCACAATGTTTGTTACAATATTATACATCTACTTTCATTGACAAAGAGAAAAAATAAAATTGCTCATGAAGAGGATTTTCCCTCCAGAAATTGCATCTGGCATTCGAATCCAAAATTAATGTGCATACAGTTGGGAAATAATAATTTAACGCTTGAAATTTTAGGACTTTTCACTTGGCACAGAATTAATTTAAACTGTTATGCCATATAATTTTTATAATAAACAAAGAAATATAGCATTTTAGTTACATAAATATTTAATATTAATAAACTATTTCCTAAAGAATGTAAAAATAATTGAGATTACAGTTCATTACCCCTTCCAATACTCTGTAATTGCATTCTATTAATGAAAAATTATTGTTACCAATTCTTTGACCAATTGAAAGAACTATTATTGTACTTACTTTTCTGCCATGTAAATAAAAGCCACTTGTGAATAACTGATTACTTTTGTACTAAGCTGAAAAATGTGTAAGTCTAGTACTTTATTTTATAATACTTTTAACAAATTCTCAAACAAAATGTTTTTTTGCTTATGTTAATTTATTCACTATCAGCATTTTGAATGGTTTTTTGTTTGTTTTTCATTCTTAATGTATAATTTAATACATTATTTTTTGCATACTCATTGCTATATAAATGTATATGCATGTTGTTTGTTAGAAGTAAATATGTGTTAGAAAGAAGTGTCGGTTTGATTAAGAGTTTGTTTTTATAGCAATATTTTTCTAGTAGTTGTCTAATGAACAAATAAAACTACATAAATAAAATAATTATGTTTGAAATTCTAATTACATTTGCTGCTGGCAGCATGATATTTCTTCAATGAGCATATTTTGAAGAAAGGATAAAATAAAATATATTGTCCAAATTATCCCTGACTTTACAGAAAGGGAAGGTGCAAATAGTCGTAATTTCTTTACTTAAATCATTCTAAGAGTACCTAATAAAATATGACTATTAAATTTATTGAGTCGTTTAGGTAACCTTTCTTGTTCTCTGTTGTATATTAAATTGCTCAAATAAATAATGTAGTATTAGGATCACACTTTCTCTTCGTACTATTAAAATTTTGTTGAATATTCCTCCAACCTCATTTGAAATATGTTTTAACTATATGAAAATCCACAATATTACATTGAGAGTTGAAATTACTTGTAAGGTTAAGTAAAAGTAGTCCCCATAACTGTAAAAATACATATAAACTGTATCTATTTGAGTTTCCAGAATTTTGAGATTTATTTTCTAATTGTAATTGTGATTGATTTGTATCACTCCACTAGTACAAACTGTTTGTTTTATTGAAAAGGCATTGTCTGCCATTCTTTTGAGAAACATTATATACATTGATGTTAAATACAAAGACTGTAAAGTTGACCATTTATTAATGCAAAATAATATATTTTTATTTATTGATGCTAATTTTCCTCTAGCAGTATATGCAGTCTTGTAATCACTCATCTGGAATGGACATTTGATAATTCAGTAATAATACATTTTTGATGTTGTAAATGAACTAGGTGCTGTGTGAACCATGTATTTCAGAAAATAGAGTGCAAAGTATGATCAGTATGGTGTATTTGTCAGTGCAAAAAACCCTTGTCTGTACATGTGCAATACAATCTGTCTGTACAATATATTCATACACTTCGTATTTGTGATTAAGTATTTATCTGTATAATAAAATTGTAAGTTTGTCAGATTGTGAGAGTAAATGTTCTCAAAAAGATAAGTGTCAGTGCCCAGATTGTTGTTTGTTTCTCTAGAACCAAATACTTTCTAGTGCTTCTCTCCAGGAACACAATTTGTAAGCACTGAGTCATTTTTTTTATTCAGTTATATTTATACAGAGAGAGTAATTTCAGGTGAAAACATGCACTATAACATCACATACTTTCTCACTTTTGCTCCCTCCCTTCAATTTATGAAATTCAGATTGTTTAATGAAATTGAGACTTATACTGCTTTTTAAAGTTTGTTCTATCCAAGGAGGAAAATAAAATAAAAGATATGGGCCATTTCTGAGAGAAAAATTTTTCTTTTACTTCAAGAAAAAAAGATGGTACATGAAGACTATTAATATTTTTGAAAAGGTGTGCATGATCGTATTTAAATAATCTATTTTTCATCAATATTGTAGGTTTGCAATTTTTGGTGATAGTTTTGAAAGAAAATGGAACTGTGTCACTTTTATAAGCATACTTTCCTCTATATGAAAAAAAAAAAAACTTAAAGAAAATATTTGAAGTAATTTTTCAGAAAATTTTGAATATATTCTGGAGGCATCATATAAAGTACCCCCAAAATTTGTAGATAATATCATGACAATTTACAAGGCATGTCCAAAAGTAATATGTTGCATCTTTTAAACAACAAATTTATTAATCAGATTGGTCCAGCAACTTAAAATTCTTAAATGTATGATCCTTGTGCATTGAACACGGGAAAGTTTGTGACATTCTATAGCACCACTAGTTTAAAATGCAAAGTAAAACGTAAGTAAAAACTGAAAAAGAACATGTCCAATTATAAAAGGGTTTGGCAAGAAAAAGCCAGATAAACACTTTAAATTCTCCAACTAAAAGCCAAATAATTGGCTAATCCTCTTCTCTCAGATAAGGCTGTAGATGTTTGTCTCTCGTTAAAAGCTAAAAAGCTTGCAGAGGGAAGACTCATCATTTCCAAGTATCTCCGCTAGAGAGCTAGCAAGGTATTTATTGCCTTAGGCAGCCCTTACCTTACCACACTGGAAGAGAACATGCTCCATGGTGAGGTCCGTTTTGCAGTAATCGCATGTAGGTGGTACGTCCCTAAGGGGTATTTGACATTTTTGTGGATGTAGATGCTCTCTCACTTCCTGAAGTTTGGATTGTGAGCTTATTTAAACTGTTTTTATGATTCTTATTTTTAATATCTGGAATAACTTCTTGGTGCATTGCATGGGGTTGCTACTGCATTACTTTTATTTCGTCATGACGATGATGTTTTAAACACATGTTAAATATATATCAACCTTTGAAAGACCCAGAAACCTTTGTTACTCTTAACAAATATATATTTAAATTGAATGTGTGGGATTTTATTTTCAGACTTCGTCTTCCCTAAATCCTAAATGTTAAAACAAAGAAATATCTGGTGATTAATTATGACAATTTTTACATAGACAATAATTTTCCCAAAGTAGAACTTGCAGAAAATGCCTCCCATGCTTGAAATTACAAGATAGATGAATTAAAACACAACATTAAACACAAGATAGATGAATTTCTGGATTGTTTGTTAAGGCTAAATGTACCGAAAAAAACTTGTAGGAAAATTCACTAGATCGCAGCACTATCGTAGGGAATTTACTTTACCGATTACGTCTGAACAAATGGTCCGATTTTCAATCTGTAAATGGCATTTGACTCCTTTTTAAATAGAATTTACGCTACGAATCCCTTTTTCCAAAAAAATTAGCAAAAACTAGTTTTTTAGATTTTTCTCGTACTTCCGGGAACAATTTAAAAAATGTGGGCTTATAGCGCGATGGCGACAAGCTTCCAGAATCCAACGCCCGTGTCAATCATGCAAATTGGATGAATAGGAACGTCGTAAAGTCAAATTTCGGAAAACACGTCACCCCATCCCCTTCCAGGCCGCCGCGGCGCGCCACCTCATCTGACCGGTGGGGGAGGGACCGCTCCCTCAACGCCGAGACAGTGGAACTCTCGGCGGCCTGCAGCGGACGGGCAGGCAAGGCAGGCACTCCATAATGAAAATGTTCACGAAATGAAAGGCTAGTTGAGAATTACATTTTTGTAATTTTTGAAAAAACAAAAGAATAGAGCAATATGGCGTTTATTTCATCTCATAGAGTACATAGGCACTATCTTTCCAAAAGTTTAAAGAAAACAATTGGAGCCGGGTTTGAGAAAATCTTGTTTTTGTAATTTTTAAACTTGCACATATTGCCCGCAATTTTGCGCAAAAACTACTAAAAGTTTCAAAAAAATGTACACGACCTTATTGAAAGAACTAAGTATGGAGAACAAATATTTTTATGGAAAAATCTCTGTCTTCAATTTTGTAGTTGTAGGAAGACGCCGAAAAAAATTCGTGCTTTTGCAATTTTAGAAAAAATCAGAATCAACAATGGAAATAAGATCTATGCCATCTTTATCAGTGTAATTTACTTTATTCTTACAATTAAAAGGAAAACATTTGGAGTCATTTTTGATTGATTGTTAGTAACTTCGGGCGCGTCAATTACTGAGGTCTATAGTTCCGTAAGTGTAGGGCATGTTTATTTCGTCGGGAGGTGTAGGTGATGTTCTCCGATGTATGGCGAGATCCGGCGCCGACCTTCCGTGCACTAGCGAGGTTTCCCCATCCAGGTATCTACCACCAACGGGGCACTACCCCAGCCGGGACAAGGTCCAAATCACCGACCGATCTACCTGTCGGCTTGCGGGTTCTTTCTCAACCAGGTATCTCCCACCAGCAGTGCACCGCCCACAGCCGGACAAGTTACAAGCCTCCCACTGGCCTCCCAGCACTTTATCGTAGTAAATTTTTCTATTTTGTTGGCATGAGCTATCTTTATGGTCTTGCCCCATCTTGCCACCTGCCGTCTAACGCAGCCCTACATTTTTTGAGGTTTTCTCAATTTTTCGGTTTCCTAATAGTAGATTCAAAATATTGCTTTTAGAGTATTAAAGAAGACTGAAACCTTGTCCTTTAAGACAATTTTCATCCATAAACTTGAAACCATTTTTAAGAAAAGGGTTTAAGCGTCTTTTTCAGTGCGAAATATGAAGCCCTTTTTCACAGGAATCTTGAGAGTTTTTTAAAACTTTTTATTGGAAAATATTTTAAGCTCTTCCACTCACAAATGCAACAATGTTTAGAAATAGCTGCAAATGGGCATACAAGGCATGCGAAATATTTAAAAAAATACATTTGTGTAAATTTTGGAAAAAAACAAACAAACAAAATAATACAACACAACATTTTTTGTTTCCTTAGACAGTGCATTTCACACTTTCCTTACAAAAAGTTTGAACAAAATATTTGGAACCATTTTTGAAAAAATGGCGTTTGAGCGTTTCTGAAAATGCGAAATTGCGAGTTCGTTTCCAAAGAAAACTTTTGAGTTTTCGAAAAACTTTAAATGATAATTTAAAGCAGATGTGCTCATAAAATGTAAGAGTGAGAACAAATCGCCGATATGTAAATATAAACGATGTTACAGGCTAGTCAAAAAAGTTTCATTTTTGTAATTTTCGCAAAAACAAAAGAATAGAGCAAAATAGCATTTATGTCATCTCTTAAAACACATTTCGCACTATCCCTACCAAAAGTTTAAGGAAAAAATTGGAGCCGGTTTTGAAAAAAATCTTGCTTTGTTATCTTTTAAAGTTGCATAAATTGCACATAAGATTGCGCCAAAACTACAAAAATTGTTTAAAAAAATTGCACGGTCTTAATCAAAGAACTAATTATGTACAACAAATTTCTTAGGAAGGAAAAATCTCTGTCGTCAGTATTGAATTTGTAGGAAAACGCCCAAAAAATTCAATCTTTTGCAATTTTCGAAAATTCACAGTATCAGTAAAAATCGAACCTAAGCCATCTTTATAAGTGTATTCCATTGTTCCATTTTTACGAGAAATATAAAGAAAACATTTGGAGCCATATTTGAGGAAATTTTGAAATTATCCAGGGGGATTCGTGTAATGTATCTCCAAAAAGTAATGAACGTTTTGAAAATCGCAGAACTTTGATTCAGAGTAGATCGACAGCTGTTTCTTTTTCAGTTTGGAAAAATTCGTACGCATAGTATTAACGCTAGTGTTGTTCACATACACCAGAGACACGGACGGACGTTTTTTGCGTCAATCAATTAAGGACTCACAAAACATGGATTCTGGCTACACCACGAGTTCCAGGAAGTAATCTATATCTATATCTATACTAATATATAAAGACAGAACTGCACTGACTTACAGCGCGATAATCTCTGAATCTACTGAACCAATACTGATGAAACTTTTGTATTAGCTTCCTTTAAAGGTCTGGAGTAACATAGGCTATGATTTACAATCGCAAACCTTACTACATTCACAAAATAATTACTTTTCCGGACATTTTTCGCTTGGCTTTACATCACAGATTCAATAGTGATCAATGTTAATAGTTTAGCTGCGCGCCACCAGAGGATGAGGTCTAAGATCTTCTATTGTTTTCATCAATGTAAAAAATTGTGTATTTACAGGACTGTTTATGTTTCACAGTCAGTTGTCTAACCATAAATATTTGTTTTAGTATAATGGTAGTTTTTTTCGCTTTATTTAGAAAAAAGTAGTTGAATTGCGTGTAGAAGCTAATACGAAAGTTTCATCAGTATTGGTTCAGTAGATTCAGAGATTATCGCGCTGTAAGTCAGTGCAGTTCTGTCTTTATATATTAGTATAGATATAGATCACGAACAATTTGTATGGGAGTATAGAAAAGTGTTGTTTTTAGATTTTTTTGTGATTTTAATTGCGTGCAGACGTGAGTGCATTAAGTGTACAAGAGACTAAATGTTTGGAAGACATCATTTTTCTGATGAATGTGGTTAACATTGCCGTGAAAAGGTATATATGCACATATGTCTAATTGTAGTAAATAAGCATTATTATTACGTATTTGCAGGTTAGGCGAGTGGACAGTGCGATTTACGAGTTTATTCTGAAACTGATGGAGGAATGCATGCTTCAGAGAAGTGTTTTAATGTAGTAGAGAGTACCTTTGGGTGCTGAAGGAACGGTTAAACTGATGACAGTCGGCATTAATACAGTTTTTAGTAAAACGGCAGTACAGTTAAAGTAAAATAGTATTGGTAAATGGGTATTTGGAGAATTTAATGTGTGACAACGCTGGTTTTGAAGGTTGTTATTTTAAATAAGAGAAAAAGTGTTGTCTAGCCGGGATTCATTGTGATCTCGGATTTTTGGAGATATTATAAGCGTATAAGTGGTTAATGGCTCTTTTGGTCAGCCACAATTTATCAAGGATCCTAAAACAGGTACTAGAATCCAATTAAAATTACTTTAATTATTTCTAACCGTCGTCGCGTCGATTGATGCGGCAAGACCAATTTCAAACTTTTGTATATAAATACGCGAGAAGAAAAAAATATGAAAAAGAGTAAGATTTATAATGTGTCAAGTTATTGTAAGTTTTGGTATATAATACATAAAATTCCACAAACAGAATAACGTAAGTAAATGCATTTAATTTTTTACTTTAGATTTGTTTCATTATTTTCAGTTATAAAGAGAAAGGAGTTTTGGGGAGCCGGAACCCCAATAGGACTAAAATTTAAATATTTTTTAGTGAGAAGTGCTGTAGTGTGTAGAAGGTTTTTCCAAATTGGAGCAAGGCAGAGAGGCGTGATAGCGTGGAGGGAATATACGGTAGAATAGAAGTAGGCTCTGCCACAGGGCGGGAGTAGATGGAATTTCACTTTCTGTTTAATACAAAATTATGACAAATACCCCGGCAATGCGGAGTTCTTCATAAGCTAAATTAATACTTAATATATAAAAATCAATGTTTGTTGGTTCGTGCTTAATGCGTTGCCGCAGCAGCATCCAATTGCGATAAAAATGTGTCAACATATTGCTTGCACTTGCGGAAGAACACAGGCATAGTACAATTATTGTAACTCCACTAGATGACGCTAGAGCACATGATAGCGTTTCAGTTAAATGCTATTCCCAATCCACGTGAGCTTCATTGTTGCTGGGCGTTGCCGTGTGCTGTGGGGCGAGGACGAGAAGAACACAAGGAGCAGGCGGCGCAGTTGATGACAGGAAAGTGAAGAAGAGACAGGGAAGAGAGAGAGATGAAAAATAAGAGATAAGGAAATAGAGAAAGAAAGGGAAATAAAGGAAAAAAGAGAGAAGGAAATAGAGAAAGAAAGGGAAAATAGTGAAAGAGAAGGAAAATAGAGGGAAAATAATGAAAGAGAGGTAAAATAGGGAGAGGGAAAAGAGAGGGGGGGAGAGGGGGAATGAGAGAGCGGGAAAAGGGTCAGAGAGTGAGGAAGAAGAGACACAGAGAGGGAAAAATAGACGGAGAAAAGAGATACAGAGGGGGAAAGAAACAATGGAAAAGAGAGAGAGGAGGAAAAAGAGAGGAGGGAGAGGAATATTTCCTCAATTATTTCTTCTGCGGCAGCAACGCGCCGGGTACCAGCTACTTTACTATGCAGCAACAGGATTTATCCACATTTTAGTTACCAGGACCCGGCAATGAGAGTTTTCCTGCGCACGGTATAGCTTTCTCTTCGTACGAAGATTGAGAAGAGAGAGAAAGTAAAATAAATGTATTTTCACAATTGAAATTCCATTAATAAAATATTAATTATATCGAATTCAAAAGTAAATACTTTTTTGCCAACGTGTTTTTGTACTTTCCTCTATCAGCAATGAAAGCAAAGAGACGCCCATAGAAAACTCAGGGACGAACAGTATCTGTGAAGCACTTTGTTCGAAATCTTTACGTGCAGCACCTAGGGATGTCAGCAATTCTGAATTAGTACAAGACAAAATATGCTCATTGCTAAAATATAAACACATATTTAAATAAAAACTATTTTTCATATTAATGAAATATATTTTCGGAAATAATTTCAAGAAAATTTGGTAGATTTGTAAAAATATCATAATGATTAGCAAATAATAAATATAATGGTAAACGGATATTAAATCATCAGCAAAATATGTAAAATATACTTACAAAATATGTAACTAAAAATTTAGATATTTTGTTAGGATTGCTACAGTTTGCGAAGATCACACAATTAGAACAGTAGACAAAAACGTATGTAATTACATTAGAACCCGGACTTTAGCCATGAGATCGTCGAGCAGTACCGCGAAAGAGAATTTTGACGTTACTGAAGATCTGTTTTCTACATGACTAGAGAAGTCTATTTATATGATTTCAGGTATGATGTGGCGTTAGATTCAGGGTGCATCTCGCCAGGGCGCTATTTTACCACTTTTTCAAATTTGTCCGAAAGTACAAAAACATTTTAAAAATTTGATTCGGCTATTTTACTTGGGAAAAGAGATTAACCAGGTGAATTCTATCAAGGTGACAAACACCGTTTTGAAATGAAAAATCAAGTCGTAGGATAAAAGAGCTCTTGCGTTACCTATGCTTGTTCTTTCCGGTAGTGAAATGATAACGGAGATCTTAGAAGTAAAATATATCTCAAATACGATGTGAGGAGACAGAATATGGGTGATATTGACACAATTAGTTCAATTTCTTTTCGGAATCAGTTCCAAATCAGAATTGGTATTTTGAGTGATACCTCAGACATTCTTATGATGGTATTCGAAGGAAGTCGGAATATGTGAATAAGATACTAGTTTTATACCACTATTAAAGATGATTCGAGACCATTTGCCCCTATTACAGCATCACTAGTTTCATATGTGGGGGAAAAAATATATTGAGATGCGAAGTGACGGAAGGATAAGCCGAGTGCCTGGCTTGCTGCGCCCGAAAGTTCGGCCCCCTCGGCCGGCGCTCCGCCGAGCCGGCTCGTCGGCTGTGGCCGCGCCGCCCACGAGGGGCGGATGTCGCGGCGGCGTGGAAGGGGGATGGGGTGAGGGTTTTTTCGAAAATTTGACTTTCAGAGGCTCCTGTTTATCCTATTGGCATGTTTGACACGGCGTTGGATTCTGGAAGCTTGTCGCCATCGCGCTATAAGCCCACATTTTTGAAATTGCTCCCGGAAGTACGAGGAAAAATTTAAAAAACAAGTTTCTGCTAGTTTTTTGGAAAAAGGGATTCGTAGCGTAAATTATATTTTAAAAAGGAATCAAGTGCCGTTTACAGATCGAAAATCGGACCATTTGTTCAGACGTTATCGGTTAAGTAAATCTGAGTAATTTTGGTGCTGCCACGTGGTGGCGGCAAATTGAACTAGAAAAAACTTGTAGGAAAATTCACTAGATCGCAGCACTATTGTAGGGAATTTACTTTACCGATAACGTCTGAACCAATGGTCCGATTATCGATCTGTAAACGGCATTTGACATCCTGTTATAATAGAATTTACGCTACGAAGCCCTTTTTCCAAAAAAACTAGCAGAAACTCGATTTTCAATTTTTTTCGTACTTCTCGGGAACAATTTAAAAAATGTGGGCTTATAGCGCGATGGCGACAAGCTTCCTGAATCCAACGCCGTGTCAATCATGCAAATCGGATGAATAGGAAGCGACGTAAAGTCGAATTTTGGAAAACACCTCACCCCAACTGCTCCTACCGCGCCGTTACGTCACGCACCGGTTGTGGGCCCTTCGCGCTGCGGCAGGCCCACCCGCAGCTCGGGCAAGGGCCCGGCGTGCGGTGCGGCGCGGCGTGGGAGGTGGCCGTTCTTTCGGGAAGGCAACCCAGGCGGGTCGGTTTATGATTTCGTCACTTTGCATCTCAATGTATGTTTTCTTCGTCTTATCTGTAATAGTAGTGTAAAACTATTTATCTCGTTCACATATTTACGTCTTCCTTCGAATGCCATCTTATAATTATTTGAGGTGTTACTCAAAATATCTATTCCGATTTGGCTCTGGCGTCAAAAAGAAAATTCAACTATTGAGTGAATATCACAATATTTTATCTCCTCACCTATCTCCAAAACCTCCAACCGTCCATTCACGGAAGCAAAAACACAATCACCACCACCAATCACGACTCAAAACAGATTTACTGTATTATACTACTACAATGAGTTTCCTTGCCTTCCCAATGCTCACAACCCCCACTCATCATCGACACGTCCATTCACAAACCAACGCAAACAGGCTAGCAAGCGCAAAGTAACAAAGACACGTAGAGTTGCGCAAACTGGCTCACAAGAAAACAAGGACATTCCCACCTGAGCCCATCAAAAAGGTACTCATTTAAGCAGATAGCCATGGGCGACAAATCTCTCCCCTGCTCAGTGAGAACTCCCAACCAATTTCTCTGCCATGTGTGTGTTTAAACCTAACGGGAGGTTTGCCGACGTGACCAGTGAGTTGGACACACACACAAAAACCCTCACCAAACGGGATACAGTCATCATCATAGGAGGGCAGAATGACATTAATTTGGGTGGTCACTTTACGCCTGAAGAACATGTTGACAAATTACAACGTGCCGCCCAAAACACGAACATTGTAGTCGTGACTCTGCCCTTCTGGTACAACAAGCCAACACTATGCAGAGAAATTAGTCACGCAAACAACCAATTGAAACTGCATCTGAGAGGCACACATGTTAAATTGTTTGAGCTAAACTTTCTCTCAGAAAAACACTTCACCGACATGGTCTTCACCTGAACCTTGTCGGAAAACATGCACTCAGTAGTGAGCTTGCAAAACACATCATTTCACAAACTTGGCGGTGTCCTGCCCAAGACCCATCCCCACCCACATCTCCTAGTTCTCTTCCATCCTCTGGGACCCCTTTGGACCCAATTACCTTATCCCCTGAACCTAATCCGTGTATTACCTCTCCTACTATTCATTCCTCTACATCTGTCACCCCTCCTTCCTCATCTCTTGTCACTGCTGGGACACGATACTTCCTTCGACCACGCACTCGAGGTAAAAATGAAATAAATAAATAAATAATTAAATAGCAACTACAGTCAGATGCAGTAGAAAAAACATCCGTGTAGGTACATGCAAAAGATTCGAATAATGCATCATAATGTGCAATCTCTTTCAAATAAAATTGAATTTATCGAGGCAGCATTACAATGTGATCTAAGGACAAATAGATGTTTTTTGCTTTACAGAACATTGGTTGTCTCAAAATGATATAAACACACTCCAAATTCCTAGCTTTTACCTTGCAGGATCGTATTGTTGAGCGAGGCGAATCAAATAAGGGTCCTGCTTACGGAGGTTCGTGTATTTACATAAGAAAATTAAATTGATTCTACCTTCTTGTCAGAATTCAATTTATATGCAGTTGAAAAAGTTTTTGAAACAACAGTAGTACATCTTACTACGCTCAAAATTATCTTACTTTGCATTTACAGACCTCCAACAAAGCGAGCTTCAGATTATTTCACTTTCTTGGAAATTCTAGAGATAATTATGAACAAAATTAGTAAACTCTCTTTAAATCCATTGTTGTATGTGGAGATTTCAATATTGATTTTCTGAGCGAATCCCACGAAAAAAGAGCAGTTTCTCAATTTACTTCATGCTTTTAATTTAGATATTACAGTGAATGTACCTACACGGAATACGCTTAAATCACAAAAAGCATTAGATCAAATTATAATTAACAAAACCACAACTACATATGAAATAATAACGAATAATCTAGGATACAGTGACCACGATGCACAAATTCTTACAATTACTAAGAACATAAACACTGACACATTAAATAATACACGCATGTGCAGAGCATTCACTAAATTTAATATAAAATTATTTTACGGACTACTTGATGAAGGAAACATGGGACGCAGTTTTATAACGCTGTTGACACAAATGAAAAATATAATTTATTTTTCTCCAAGCTTTCAATTAATTTTAACGCGTGCTTTCCTCTTAAAAAGAGAAAATTAAACATTTCAAAGCAAAAGTAATTCTTGGATCACACAAGGAATTAGAACATCGTGTAAAAACAAACGTACGCTTTACTTTATTTCTAAACATCATAACGTATCACCCGTTTCCATATGTACTTCCGAGAATACAAAAGAATTTTAAGAAAAGTAATAGTTCAGGCAAAAATAATGAAAAATAGTCAGGACATTTTGAGCGCTATTAACAAAACTAAAGCAATGTGGGATATCGTAAAAAATACAACCACATCATCTCGATACCTTGTAGAGAATGTTATTTTAAAGGATAATGAAAGTAGACACGAGTAATCCGGAAAAAGTTGCCAATCTCTTCAACAAACACTTTTCTATAATTGCGTCTGATCTCACGAAGGGACCTAAAACCACAAAATTCAACATTTTACACTTCCCAAAAAATTTCAGATACGATGTTTATTTCCGAAACTTCTCCCAACGAAATCCTCAGAATAGTCAGTAAACTAAAAAATAATATTCAACTGGTTTAGGATGAATTTCCGGATTGTTTATTAAAAACTTGTGCACCTGCCTTTATACATCCGTTAACTCACATTTTCAATGCTTCTTTATGTACAGGATATTTCCAGATATTTTCAAAACAGCAAAAATTAAGCCACTTTTTAAAAACGGGAACAAAAATGATATTCAAAATTACCGGCCAATTTCTCTTTGTCAGTTTTCCTCAAAAATATTAGAAAGGCTTTTCTACTTACAAATGGAAACTTTTCTCAGGAAAAACAAGCGTTTTCAGACTCACAACACGGTTTTGTAAAATCAAAATGTACGGAAACTGCCATTTTTTCTCTTCTCAAAGATGTTGCTTCATCAGTAGACCAAAATGAAGTACCCATTGGAATATTCTTAGATCTCTCGATAGCTTTTGACGTTATTGACCATAACATCTTGCTCTCAAAATTACCTTCGTATGGAATTCGGTGGTATTGCCCTTAGACTGAATAACTTCTTACCTTAAACATCGGACTCAAAGAGTAGAAATACCATACTGGCAGGAAAGGGACATTACATACTTATATTTCCAATTCTTTGCCAATTGAGCATGGGGTCCCGCAAGGTTCGACTCTAGGTCCTTTTCTCTTTCTGTTATATGTAAACGATATGCCCTCGTCTATTAAAAATGGAAGAACGGTTCTGTTTGCTGATGACATGAATGTTCTTTGCAAAAAAAGAAGCAGTAAATAGTACAATGTCAGAAGTTTCAATTTGGTTTAATAATAACAATGAATTGTTAACGAAAAAAACTGTTTCAATGCATTTTGCATCTCAAATAGGAAATTGCATGTTCCACTGAAAATGAACAATATGCAATTCGCTGATGTTGAGGCAAACAAAATTTTTAGGCCTTTCAATTCAATCAAACCTCAAATGGAATGTACATATAAAAGAATTAAACACTAAATTAAGTTCATTATGATACGCATTCAGAATTCTTTCAAATTCTGTCTGCCTTCATGCAGCTCGTTGCGTTTATTTTGCAAATGTACATTCCCACCTGAGATATGGCATAATATTCTGGGGAAGCTCATCCTGTAGTATTCAGACCTTCAGATTGCAAAAGAAAATTATTCGAATAATGAAAAAATGCCTTCCACGTGATTCCTGCAAGCCTCTTTTCATTGAGCTTGGAATCTTACCATTGCCTTGTCTATTTATTTACGAATCTGTAATATTTGTCAAAAATAACCTATTTAATGGAGGGAACATATTTTCATGCAATAATGATATTAATAATTACAACACAAACTGTAGAAATCACGTGCATCAAGTGTCAGTATCAACAGCTCAGTACAAGAACATCAACATAAAATACATGTACGTTACTTTACAACGCATTGCCAGAAGACATAAAACAATTAAAGTCGGTACGCAAATTTAAGTTTAAGTAAAATCTTTACTACTAAGTTTAAGTAAAATCAAAACTCTTTCTATACAATTAGAGACTATACTGATCGTGAAAAAGAAAAACAATGTTTATTGTAACAAAACAAAGATATATAATGAATTAGTTTACGTTTGCATTGTATACATTTAAAAAAATATTTAATACGCCTATAACAAGTAATGTAGTCCATCTTCCGGGTCAATGACCCCCATCTCGATCAGGTTTTGTCCAGTTTCCCTGATCCATTGAGCAAATGCTGAGATGGCCCCTTGTTTTGCTCCTGAACGTAAATGTAGCTTCACTGTGCGCACGTTTTGTTGAGCACATCTTTTTGCTTGTAGTTCATTTACCGCTGAAATTGATTTTCTATAACTCGGGAAAAAACATTTTTCAAATATTTTTATTTTTCTAAAATAATTATTTTCTAAATTCATTTTTTCGTTTTTTTTTTAAATCTGGCCTTCAAGAAAAATATGCGCAGATAAATTTCTTTCCCCACACGTCATACAAAGTTTTTACTGTTTTTTGACAAATAAATAAATAAATAAATAAAACACATCTTATTTTGGGTACATGTTAGTTTTAAGATCTTCAGTTATCATTTCACGTCCGGAACGAATGAGCAGAGAAAACGTACAAGCTCTTTTATCCTATGACCCGATTTTTGATCTCGAAACGGCACTGCTTTATGAATTCATCTGGTGAATCTTTTCCCAAGTAAAGTAACCGAAGATAATTTTCAAAATCTATTCGTACTTTCGGACAAATTTTGAAAACAGTGGTAAAATAACGCGCTAGTGAGCTGCAACCTGAATCCAACGGCGTAACAAACATCGAAATCAGTTATTATGAATCATGACATAACCCTTGGTAAGTTATATTGATATAAAATAAATATGTGTTGTATTGCATAAACTTGAAGACGGTATAAATAATTCCCGGCGCGTCATTTTAGTACAAATACGTAAATTAATAATGTGCAATGATGGGATTTAATTGCTCCTGTTTTATGTATTAGTCACAATGTTATAAATAATATGGAAAATTCAAACATGTTTTAAAACCAAGGAATTCTTCGGCTTTGAATGTTATCATAAGATACACTTTACACTAAGAGCGTCGTAATGTAATCTGCACAACTTTCCAGAGAAGAAAAAGTAAACACGGCATCTTTCAATGTGAATTGTTTCTGATAACCCTAAGAAAATATATGCTTACATCAATAATTTTTTAAAAATCTTATTTGTTTTTCCTTTTCTGTAGGATGGCTCAATCACAACCTGCGCCTCAAAACGTCAAATATATCAACGCCCAATCGCTTATTTATTCTTTATTATTATTATTATTATTATTATTATTATTATTATTATTATTATTATTATTATTGTACCGGCCATTTATGAACACTATGCACGTTATCTTCCGAGGTCCTGGAGAGATTATCGTGTATAATTATGGGGATTAGCTTTTTACGGCTGTATCCCTTGATAAGACAAGGCTGTTACAGCTTCAATTATGAATAACGAGGGAGAAATTATGACAATGAGAGGTGAAGTGACAATCGCAAATACGACCATGCCTTCGCAGGACTCGAACCCGCAGGCTCCTCTGCTTAGACGACTGCTACCAGCAACCGTCCACAGGCCACCGAGCAGGCGTTTTTAATGATAGTAATAATAATAATAACAATAACAATAATTATTATTACAGTGAAACCTATTCAAGATGGAAAATATTTTTGTCCTGAGGAAGACCATGTTTTCTGACATGTTATATCACCTGAATAAAACAGAATCTAACGCGGAAACGGAAAACCACAGCCTATTTTCACATCTCACTGTCCGAAACAAAATTGTGCTAATTATAAACTTCGCCTTCACGACCCTTCAGTGTTCGCCCATTCGTCACGTCAGACCATTATTGGCTTATTGTGCAACTCTAATGGAATTTCGGTTTCTTGGAATTTTCGGCTCAATTTTTCAAACATCTCAATACATGTGTATTCGAAGCTAGTCTTACAGCCGTGACAGCAGAGAGCTGTAGAGTAGAGCAGTCAATCTCATGGATTTGAAATATTTCATAGTTGATGCTACACATTACACATATAATTACCATTGTATCAAGTAGCTGGTTCGGTTACAGAATTTATAGTGTCACACAGCAAGAAAATGACAATGGCGATGACAGTGATGAGCAGAAAGTAGATTACCCTCCAACAATTTTCAAGTTTTCCATTGTTTTGAAGAATGGAAGGTATCCGAAAATTGTCGCTGGAAATGAAAATTTCCCCGAACTGCAGTAACAATTGTTTTGTGAAAAATATTTGTTGACAATGCCGTTGCGCAACACAAAGTAGTGAAACTGACAGACGTACGAACTTCTGATAAAACGATGTAAATCATTGTATTGTGATGCATTTATCCATTTTTCCAGCATTAAATCAATGTTGTTAAATTCGATGCCACAAGCGGGATTCTTTGGGGAAGTGGCCGTTCTTTCGGGAAGGCAACCCAGGCGGTTCGGTTTATGATTTCGTCACTTTGCATCTCAATGAATGTTTTCTTCGTATCATCTGTAATAGTAGTGTAAAACTATTTATCTCGTTCACATATTTCCATCTTCCTTCGAATGCCGTCATATAACTATTTGAGGTATTACTCAAAATATCTATTCCGATTTGGAACTGGCGTCAAAATTAAAATGGAACTATTGAGTGAATATCACCAATATTTTATCTCCTCATATCTTTATTTTAGGTATATGTTAGTTTTAAGATATTCGGTTATCGAAATATCTGTCTTTCAGATGTTAAATTTAATTTCTCTTAATTTTTAAATGATAAATCGAAATCATGAAAAAATCTGTATAATTATCCGACAATAAAAATAACTTTTATTCCTATAACTTTAATTTATGTTTATCCGCGCCAGTTGAATGAATGTTTTCCTTTGCGGGTTTTATTCTATCCCCAACTAGAGATTTATTGTCTGGTGATTTGTTCGAGAAATTAGTCGTTAGGCTTAGGTCTTAGGAAATTCAGTTTATTTGAGTTAAGTATATAGTTGATATCATTTTATATTTGAATACTTATATTGTAACCGCTCACGTCGTTTACATTACGAAAAATATAATTTTTTTTTTCGTAGATACGTCTCTCGTTATCTAGAGATCATGAAGTTGCTAGGTAAACCGACAGAGAACGCTAGAAGACGGAAGAAAATCCTTTCCGATAAGAATCCGGAAGTAGTTCAAAATACAGCTACGGGAAGCGCTCGTACTCATATTTTAAGTCGAGATAACGAAATCAGCCACTGGAACAACCAGACTGACCAATCAGAATTTAGTAGGCAAAAATTGCTGAATTTTAAGCTAGAAAAGAGAGATTCTGCCATTTTGCTACTAATGAGTGTATGGAACGTTACCCAGAGAGAACCATTGGAATAACGGATCACGCTACTCTAGGAAATCATCGTTTATTGAAGCTTTTAGAATAAGGTAATATATTCAATTAATATGATAACTTATTCTAGAGAATAAAAAAATGAATTATATATAAAATATGAGTATATTTAAAGAAGAACTTTTAGGAATGAATAGCAAGATTTATACTACGTTCGAAACTACGAGTCGAAAACGAGTATAACCTGTAAAGGGAAATAAATTAAAATAGAAATATTATTATGAATATATGATTTATTTCAGCTTTAAATGAGAACGCTTGGACTTATTTGAACCTAATACGATCAACGCTACATTCGACGCAATAGCAACGTCGACAGAAGTGACGAAAACGTAAGGAAAGCAGCCGTAATCTGCGAACCTGTATTGGACGACATCAGAGGCCACATAGGAAAGAGGATTTCATTTATTCGGTCGCAGCCTAGAAGAGCAGCGTAACCGATGGAAATTCTTCGTACCCAATTGTAGCTACGGACGACCTCGGGAAAACGTCGAGACATCATGCCGTCGAGACATCATGCATCATGGGGAAACCTTGTGAGTCCGTCTGATTCATTCCAAGTTATAGAGTCGCTGGTCAGATTGCAGAACTATTTGATTACGTTATTTTGCGAGGTTGTTGACTGTAACTTTACTCGACTACTGTCGTGATCATTAAAAAAGACGTGTCCGAATGCCAGCTAAGTAACACAGTATCGTTACTGAATTCAGATATTCAAAAAGTATTACTGTGAAATTAGAAGTGTATTTTTTCTGTGTTTAATCTGCAACTAGATTTATGTCAAGTAACTATTAACACAATATAATATGTGTAATAATTGAAGGAAATTCTTGCCATGACAATAAGTTATTTGGTTGAGTAACGTATTATGATTGAAGTAATAACAAAGTTATTTAACAGTAAACTTAAAATTTTGTGTACAAAGAGATCTCATAGAATCAAGTAAAGCTAATTTCATTTGACTTGGATTAAACTAAATATCGTTTATCGGAAAGAGTTACATTACATACAAAACATACAATACAAAACAATAACTCAAATAAACTTTACGTCATATTAAAGAGTGTAATTATCACTATCTGTTACAAAAGTTTCAAGAAAAAATTTGCAGCCATATATGAGAAAATGGCGTTTGAGCATTTCTGAAAATGCCGAAATTTGAGCTACTTTTCACAGAAAACGGTTGTGTTGTCGAGAAAACTTTACTTGACATTATTTAAAGCATATATACTCGTAAAAATAATAATGTGAAAAAATCGCCGATAGTGTAAATATTAACGACGTGAGAGACAAGTAAAAAAATTTACATTTTTGTTATTTTTGAAAAAAATAACCGATAGAGCAATATGGCTTTTATGTCATCTGATAGAGTAAATTTACCACTATCCCTACCAAAGGTTTAAAGAAAAAATTTGGAGCCGTTTTTGAGAAAATCTTGTTTTTGTAATTTTTAAAATTGCACATACTGCACGCAATATTGCACGAAAACTACTAAAATTTTGAAAAACATTTATAAGACCTTTATGAAAGAACTCATATGCAGAACAAATTTTATTTGAAGAAAAAATCTCTATCTTCAATTTTGTAGCTGGAGAAAGACGCCGAAAAAAATTCAAACTTTCACAATTTTCGAAAATTCAGAGTTATCCGTGAAAATTGGACAGACATATGCCATGTTAATAAGTGTATTTTACTCTATTCATACAAGAAATTTAAAGAAAAAATTTGGAGCCTTTTTTGAGAAAAGTTTGAAAATCCCCGGGGGGCTTAATATAATGTACCCCCAAATTTTAAAGAATCTTTTCAAAATCTCAAAGCTTCGACTAGAATCAGATCGACCGGGGAATATCCATTTTGGAAGAAATCTTACGTATGGTTTAGGGCGCTAGTAGTGTTCACAGAGGGACAGACAGACGGACACACGGACGTTTTCCTTTCAATTGGGTTTTCGGTATCAAGGACCTAGAAAACAGTGTTCCTGGCTACACCACGTGTTAGGCTATTTTTTTTTCTTAATTTAGCAATTGGTTTTATCCACTTATTCGTGTTCACGGTCCGGCGATTAATTTTTTTCTGCCGAAAAATGGCCATTTTTTCGCGCAGCATTACATAACTTTCCCTCTACTGCATATATCACTCCAACTCCATGTATACGTACGTTTACAGGAAAGTAATAAAAATACACGTGTTAACTCATTTGATCCGTATAAGAAATAAAAAAATAGAAAATAATTAAAAATATGAAGGTCAAATTTTGGTCTTTTTTGTGCGATTTGACATGGAATGGCTCATATACAGTCTCTCATCCTTGATTCCGATTTAAGAAGCAGAGGGGGGGAGTAAGTGTAACAAATCATAAAGGTCTGGTGGTCATAGAAGCCTTATAATAGTTCTGGCCGTCATAGAAGCCGTCTGGTAGTCATAATTGCCGTATTGCTTCGTAAGAAAGATGAATATAGTAACATGTAGTGCGAACTCGCAACTGAAATGTTCAGTTTCGACGTATAAATGTATTAAAATGTAACGAAATATGTAGTAATAGGTGAAATATGTAATTGTACCAAAATAAGTAAAAAATTGTAAAATAAAAATAGTTCTAATTCATTCAAAATGTCTTGTAAACCCTAAATAATATTATTTAATGCGTATATCTTGTTCCTGTAAAATATGTATTTATATGAAAATTCGTTCTTTAGTCATTACCAGAAACACTTTTCATCATATAATTCATTGTTTCATTGATTGATTTCCCTAACATTAAGTTTCACACAAAACTTAATGTAGTATCGTTGCCCCAACACCATTTTCCGACGAGTGACAGACGCGTCCTATTATATTCGCGTCAAGACGACTGCTGAAGGGATGCTAGCGGTTCGAAATTCGTAACAGCTGTTGTCGAAACTTCAATAATCGTAACGCAATTATTTGCCAAAAAATATTGTCGTGTGGAATTTCACAGAAGCGGACCTAACGGGACTGGGACAGACTGTACTTCCAGAGGCCTATCTGGGTATTCAGGTGTCTCTGGCAAGCATAGAATTTGCGCCTCTGTCAGGATACTTCCAATGAGGGTAGTTGCTATTTGTTTTAGCGGGTATACTCTAAATAGCGCCCCTTACGAGTGGCGCCCATCCATGTATCCCATACCGTAGATACACCTCTGTGTCTTTCCCTCCAAGAGGAATAAACGAAACGGGCGTTTGGGTGGAAGGCTGCGTTTAATGGAGCGGCTGCGCGGAGGCGGAGCGCGCGGCGAGGCGCAGCGGGTGGCGCTCGTCCCGCAGGCGCCGCAGCACCTCGTGGCCCACCACGTCCACCGCCACGTAGCCCACCTCCTCGTGGCCGTCGGCCGACAGCAGCGGCAGGTACTCCCCGTGCAGGTCGCGCGCCTCGCTCACCAGATTGTCCACCGGCAGCGTCGCGCGCCTGCCGCATTAGCGATGCGACAAACATCCATGTTTACAAACATTCATGTTCAAAACTCGTCGATTAAAAGCCATCCATGTTTTATGTACAACATCGATGTTTTTTCGACTGTTTCTCTAACCTTTAACATTAAATTCCTGTGCATTAATTTTAATGTTCGTTATAATGAATATATATGTCTGTTGTATTGCTTATTTATTGTATTGATATATTGACGGACAGACATGGTAATTTTATAACATTTTATTGTTATACATTACTTCATGATTCGACCTTGGGTGGGGGTCTTTCTCAAAATCTATTGTGCAGATTATATTGACACCGTAGATAAAATGTACCTTTTATTTTCCCATATACATACGTATATACGGAGTAATATAGTGTAGTACAAGGAAATTTATGTAATGCTGCGCGAAAAAAACGGCGAATTTTCGGCCGAAAAAAATTCATTGCCGGGTCCTGAATAACGAAAAAGTGAATAAAAACACTTGTAACGTTGCTAAATTAAGAAAAACACGTTTCTAAATTAAGAAAAAATCCTCTAACACGTGGTGTAACAAGAATATCTGTTTTGTGGGTCCTTGATACCGAAAAAAACAATTGAAAGCAAAACCTCCGTCTGTCCGTCCGTCCGTCTGTGAACACAACTTTTTTCCAAATTGAAGAAACCCCTCTCCATCTGGCTCTAGTCGGAGGTTTGAGATTTTGGAAAACTTTCTTCAAAATTTGGGGTTACTTAACATGAAGCCCTCCGGACATTTTTAAAATTTTCTCGAAAACGGCTCCATTTCTTTTCTTTAAGTTTCGTGTAAGAATAGAGTAAAATACACTTATTAAGGTGGATTAGGTCCGATTTTCACGGTTAACTCTGAATTTTCGAAAATTGCAAAAGTTTGAATTTTTTCGGCATCTTCCTCCAACTACAAAATTGAAGATTGAGATTTTTCCTTCAAATTAAATTTGTTCTTCAAACTTAGTTCCTTGTTAAAGTCATGTACATTGTTTTGAATATTTTAGTAGTTTTCGCGCAATATTGCGTGCAATATGTGCTACTTAGAAAAAATACACAAACAAGATGTTCTCATAAACGGCTCCAAATGTTTTCTTCAAACTTTTGAGAGCCGTAGAGCCTAATGTACTCTATGAGATGACACAACGGCATATTGCTCTATTCTTTTGCTTTTTCAAAAATTACAAAAATGTATTTTTTATTTATCTCTCACGTCATTAATATTTACCTTAGCGAGGATTTGTTCACATTATTACTTTCCCGTATATGTACGTATAGTACGTAGGGAAAGTTATGTAATGAAGTGGAAAATCGATTTCGAGTTTTCAACGCAAATACACGGTTTGGGGAGCCATGATACCGAAAAGATTGGTTCTTTTCAAAACGTCTGTTCATTCGTCTGTTTGTCTGTGTGTGTGTGTGTGTGTGTGTGTGTGTGTGTGTGTCCGTCAGTCTGTGAACAACTGTAGCGCCGAAACCATAAGTACAATTTATTCGAAAATTGAATACTCCGGAGCCGATCTGGTTCCACTCGAGGTGCCGGGATTTTGAAAAATATTCTTTAAATTTGGGGTACTATACATGAAGCCTCCCGGACATTTTCAAAATTTCCTCAAAATGGCAGAGGTCCTAATTTCATGGTTAATTCTGGATTTTCGAAAAATACAAAAGTATGATTTTTTTCCGGCTCTTCCAACAACTACAAAATTAAAAATAGATATTTTTTCTTCAAATAAAGTTTGTTCTCCGTAGTGAGTTCTTTCATTAAAGTCATACACAGTTTTTTTTGAAAATTTTAATAGTTTTCGCGCAACTTTGCGTGCAATATGTGCAATTAAAAAAAAAATTGCAAAATCATTTTCTCGATAACGGCTCTAAATTTTTTTGTTTAAACTTTTGGTAAGGATGGTGCCTAATGTATTCTGTGAGATGACATAAACGACATACTGCTCTATTCTATTGTCTCCTCGCTGGAGTAGCTGCACAGCGTGAAGACAAAGAACGGGCGCGAGCGGCTTGTAATTCGAGTGTGTGTGGAGTGTGTGAGAGTGTTACCTGAGCGTCTCCGGGGGCGCGTGAGGCTCCTCGCTGGAGTAGCTGCACAGCGTGAAGACAAAGAACGGGCGCGAGCGGCTTGTAATTCGAGTGGGTGTGGAATGCGTGAGAGTGTTACCCGAGCGTCTCCGGGGGCGCGTGAGGCTCCTCGCTGGAGTAGCTGCACAGCGTGAAGACGAAGAACGGGCGCGCGCAGCTTGTATTCGAGTGAGTGTGGAATACGTGAGAGTGTTACCCGAGCGTCTCCGGGGGCGCGTGAGGCTCCTCGCTGGAGTAGCTGCACAGCGTGAAGACGAAGAACGGGCGCGCGCAGCTTGTATTTCGAGTGAGTGTGGAATACGTGAGAGTGTTACCCGAGCGTCTCCGGGGGCGCGTGAGGCTCCTCGCTGGAGTAGCTGCACAGCGTGAAGACAAAGAACGGGCGCGAGCGGCTTGTAATTCGAGTGGGTGTGGAATGCGTGAGAGTGTTACCCGAGCGTCTCCGGGGGCGCGTGAGGCTCCTCGCTGGAGTAGCTGCACAGCGTGAAGACGAAGAACGGGCGCGAGCGGCTTGTATTTCGAGTGAGTGTGGAATGCGTGAAAGTGTTACCCGAGCGTCTCCGGGGGCGCGTGAGGCTCCTCGCTGGAGTAGCTGCACAGTCTGAAGACGAACTGTGGGCGCGAGCGGTTGCGACGTAGGGCTTGCCCTAGCGCGCGGCGGCCCTCCGGGTTGGCGCGAGGTCCCAGCGGCAGCGCTGAAGCAAAACAGGGGGAACGTCTCAGCGTTTGTTTAATGGGGCAGGGAAAATTGGGCAAAACCACCAATTGATTTAAGGGAGGATTCCTCAAGAAAATTCGTTAACTTTAGTTTTATAGAAGTTGTTTCTTTTACCGACGTACGGGATGGTGAATGGCATTGATGTGGCATTTGAAGAGGAGGTAATGATTAAATGTGTTGAGGTGTGTTCTCATCTTTGAGATAAAGACTTTCTAACAGAAGCGTACGGAAATCTGAGATTCGTTTAATTGCAGAAGGTGAAGGATAGACGCCATAGGCCCAACACCTCAGGGGCTTCATCTCTTGCATACTACCGCCAATGGAGCGCATTTACATTGACTAAATGAACTCAAGGGATCTTTAAACTTGTAAAGGCGATGCTGCGAAACAATGAGCCATTTCAAAATTCTATGTAAAACTTAAATTTTACAACATTCTGCTATTGCGCCCCCGAGAGTGCGGTAATTACAATCTGATTTGTTTGATGCGGTTATTGTAATTGTATATACCAGGTCTTTACGTCAACTCGCAACCCATATCTGGGAACACCACACAATTGGGCAAAGCGTAAAATGCCTTGGGCGTCCCTTTGACTTTCAGCTACTCTCGGCCGCGCGCCTTCAGATTTCGGGCTGGGAGAATATGGCTAATTTGATTTGGAAGAAAGAGAAAGCACTTATCCTGTCCAGGCTACTATTTAACGTGTTGCAGCCACTTCATTGGAAAGTATAAACAGCTCTCTTTTGGCAAATTGTAGTCTCTTTGACTATTTTCTTTTACGGTCAGTTATTGTCATTTTACGGAAACATTATTTTATAATTTTTTATTAATTATTGTGAATAATTATTAATTTTCTACTTATTTTTATTTTGTTAATAGGTTTATTAATTTTTTAAAGATTTTCTTTTTTGTTTAATTTGTAGGTGTAAAAATAATAATAATATTAATAATAATAATAATAATAATAATAATAAATGAAACGGATAACCCTGAAATATCACTCTTAGCTGAGGCATCTTCTAAATCAACGCGCACCTCTAAAGTTCAACGAAAAATATTCAATGTTGAACAAAAATACCAAATTGAAAATGACACCAGCAGGCTAATGGTAGTTGAGAAGATAAAAGAGAAAATTCAAGCATGGGCTCAACGAATTAGACGTTACAAACGCAGAATAGATTTCCGTGTGCAGAATCGGTTGTTTGAAACAGATGCGAAGAAATTATATCGCAATCTGACTCAGAAACCGAATGGCAATGCTGTCACTCCTTCAAAAGATGATGTCGAGGCATTTTGGGCAGCAATCTGGGAAGAGAGCAGATCCTACAACAAAGACGCATCTTGGCTTCAATCTGAAGTTGATGCTGCAAATGAACTTGTGGAAACAGTGGAAGATGTTCACGAATTCTCGGAAGAGGACCTCTTCCAATCAATTAAGAACATGGGAAATTGGAAATCCCCCGGGATTGATAAGATCCAGATATATTGGATTAAGAAACTAACAGCATTACATCCGCATCTAGCAAAGGCTATTAATAAAATTTTAGAAAATCCAAAGGAACTCCCGGAATGGCTCGCACGCGGCATCTCGTATCTGCTACCCAAAGAGGGAGACAGCTCCTTGGCGAAGAACTACAGGCCAATCACTTGTCTGCCAGTACTGTACAAAGTTCAGCCATAGCTGACAAAATGTACAGACATCTAGAGAAGAATCATCTAATGCCAACTGAACAAAAAGGATGTAAAGGTTCTTATGGCTGTAAGGAAATCTTGCTACTAAATAAAGTCATCTTGAGTGATGTAAAGAAACGAAAACGTAATTTGAGCATGGCTTGGATTGACTACCGAAAAGCCTTTGATAGTGTACCACACGAATGGATTTTGAAGTCCCTGGAGATCTATCAATTTCATCCCAGACTTATTGAATTTTGCAAGGCTAGCGTGAAGTCGTGAAGTACCAGGTTACTAATACAGAGCAGAAAGGAAGCCGTAGAAACCAGAAGTATTTAGATCAACAGGGGTATTTTTCAAGGAGATTCACTATCCCCTCTGCTGTTTTGGATTATTTTGATCCCACTATCTAGACAGTTGTCGCAAGCTGACTTTGGTTACAAGCTCCATGGTGATGAATGGCCAGTATCACATTTGTTTTACATGGGTGATCTGAAAGTGTTTGCTAAGAATGAAGCGATTCTCTCCCAAATGCTGTCTGTCGTGAATGACTTTAGCAGTGACATCTGCATGAAGTTTGGTCTTGGCAAATGTGCAAAAATCAATTTAAAAAGAGGTAAACTGACAACGTCAGAGAGCGTTGAAGTTGATATGCACACTGTGATTCAAGATCTTGAGCCAGGTAAAACTTACAAATATCTGGGCATTGAAGAATGTGAGACCATCTCGAACGACACAATGAAAGAGAGAATTCGCAAGGAGTAATACAGAAGAGTGAGACTTGTCCTGCAGTCCGCTCTAAACTCAAGGAATAAAATATCTGCAATTGGTAGTCTGGCAGTGCCTGTAGTCGAGTACAGTTCTAGACTGGTGGACTGGACTGAACAAGAAATCCGCATCATGGATCGAAAAACGAGAAAACTGCTAACAATGCATCATGTCGCCCACCCTCGAGCTGATATACATAGACTATGTGTCACGTAAGGAAGGAGGAAGAGGCCTCAGACAAATTGAAGCCTCCTGGCAGAATGCAATAGTTGGAATGGGAAAGTATGTAGTCAGCCATCAAGATGACCCTCTAATGAGGCAGGTCATGAAATCTGACCAAAGAATGGGAAACAGAGGCATTGTTAGTGTAGCAAGAAACATTGCAAAGAAAACTATGCAAGACACGTCAAATAACACAGACACTGAACTTCTGGTACTACTAAACATGAAATGTGAGACACAAAAATATTAAAGAAGTCGTGGAGGGACAAACCCCTCCATGGACAATATCTAAAAAGAATGGACAAGGTGCAGATCAATAAAGATCAATAATTTATGTGGCTTAAAAGGGGAAGAATGAAGCCAGAATCGGAAGGAGTTGTAGTAGCTGGTCAAGATCAGGCGTCGAGAGCACGACATTATGATAACGCGGTTCTCAAAATTTCCCAAGATGACAAATGCCGAATTTGCCAGGAGCAAGTAGAAACCATTGATCATATTGTCTCAGCTTGTCCAATTCTAGCAAAGACCGAATACTTGAAAAGACACGACAGGGTGTGTAGTTACCTCCACTGGCAGATCTGTACCGTCCTCGAAGTTCCAAACACATGCCCCAAGTGGTACAAACACTCACCAAAATCGGTGACATCGGTTGGATTGTGTACAATATTGTACGACCAACAAATTCAAACGGATCGCACGATAGCAGCAAACAAACCAGATATTGTTATCCGGGATTTTGAGAAAAAATCGTGTGTACTTGTGGATGTTGCTGTGCCTTGCGATCAAAATGTCTTTACCAAGGAGGCAGAGAAACGTTTTAAATACAAGAGTTTGGAAATTGAGATCAGCCGAATGTGGGGCGTAAAAGCACAGGTCATACCGATAGTAATCGGAGCTCTGGGATTTGTTCCGTAAAATTTGTGTAAGAACTTGGCTAAACTTCCAGGTCATTCAAAGAACTGGGAAGTGCAAGAAATAGCTTTATTTGGCACAGCTCACATTTTGCGCAAAGTATTGTAGAGGCACCGACAGTCCCTAGATCTACTCGTTAGGTAGCTGGTTGCAACCTGGAGTAGATTTTATACTCAGTCGACTGATAACAACTGTAGTCGTGATATGAAGCAACAATAATAATAATGCTGCAACGTCAGAGAGCATTGAAGTTGATATGCACACTGTGATTCAAGATCTTGAGCCAGGAAAAACTTACAAATATCTGGGAATTGAAGAATGTGAGACCATCTCGAACGGCACAATGAAAGAGAGAATTTCCAAGGAGTATTACAGAAGAGTGAGACTGGTCCTGCAGTCTTTGATCTGAACTCCAGAAAGAAAATATCTGCAATTGGTAGACTGGCGGTGCCTGTAGTCGAGTACAGTTCCGGACTAGTGGACTGGACTGAGCAAGAAATTCGCATCATGGATCGAAACACCAGAAAACTGCTAACAATGCATCATGTCACCCACCCTCGAGCTGATATACATAGACTTTATGTGTCACGTAAGGAAGGAGGAAGAGGCCTCAGACAAATTGAGGCCTCAAGGCACAACGCAATAGTCGGGATGGTAAAGTATGTAGTCAGCCATCAAGATGACCCTCCAATGGGTCACGAAATCTGACCGAAGGATGGGAAACAGAGGCATCGTTAGTATAGCAAGAAGCATTGCAAAGAAAACTATGCAAGACACGCAGAATGACAGAGAAATTGAAATTCTGATGCTGCTAAACATGAAATGTGAGACACAAAAAATGTTAAAGAAATTGTGGAGAGACAAACCACTCCACGTACAATATTTGAAACTGATGGATAGAGCACAGATCAATAAAGATCAATAATTTATGTGGCTTAAAAGGGGAAGAATGAAGCCAGAATCGGAAGCATTTATAATAGCTGCCCAGGATCAGGCGTTGAGAACACGAAATTATGATAACGCGGTTCTCAAAATTTCCCAAGATGATTAATACCGCGTTTGCCAGGAACACGTAGAAATCATTGATCATATTGTCTCAGCTTGTCCAATCCTAACAAAGACCGAATACTTGAAAAGACACGACAGGGTGTGTAGCTACCTCCACTGGCAGATCTGTACCGCCCACGAAGTTCCAAAACAATGCCCCAAGTGGTATGAACACTCACCAAAACCGGTGACATCGGTTGGATTGTGTACGATATTGTACGACCAACAAATTCAAACGGATCGCACTATAGCGACAAAAAAACCGGATATAGTTTTCCGAGATTTGGAGAAAAAATCCCGTGTTTACTTGTCGATGTTGCTGTACCTTGCGATCAAAACTTCGTTAACAAGCAGGCAGAGAAACGTCTTAAATACAAGAGTTTGGAAATCGAGATCAGCCGATTGTGGGGCGTAAAAGCACAGATCGCACCGATCGTTAATGGAGCTCTGGGATTTGTTCCGCAAAATTTGAGTAAGAACTTGTCTAAACTCCCAGGTAATTCAAAAGACTGGGAAGTGCAAGAAATTACTTTATTTGGAACAGCCCACAATTTGCGCAAAGTATTGTAGAGGCACCGACAGTCCCTAGATCTACTCCTTAGGTAGCTGGTTGCAACCTGGAGTAGATTTTATATTCAGCCGACACATAACATCTTAAGTCGTGATTTAGAGGAATAATAATAATAATAATAATAACAATAATAGACTACTGGTTTTGTTACAAAAAATGAAGAGCTTAGTCGTAGTGTTTCACGAGATATTTGTCTGATTTCTCTCTGGCCAGCTTTCATTAAATAGTAATAATTATTAGTTTGCAGTTATTAAATCGATAAATCAAGTCATAACTTCCCTCCACATCTTCAGTATCACAGTTTTGTTTCCTAACCATAGTGGACAGAATCGTCGAAAGAGACGTTTCGTTTGTCCGATCATGTCTCTGCCCACCCCTCTCCACTCACCCTTCGCAACGCGAAAATATTCCGGCGTGTGAGCCGCGTACCTTCCCGCCTAAACTCTTGAATGAGAAAAACACAGAAAGAGGAAAGTTGCTGCAGCTTATGACCTGACGCTCACCTCCTCCTCTGCTATCTCGTCGTGCCAGCTGCCTCGACAGGAGGCAAAGACGCGGTTGCCAAAATGCCAATTCAAGAACAGGTGCTACCAGTCAACGGTTGTTAGTTAAGATAAATATATGATGATATAATGGTCATGTATCTAAAGATCTATCTATCTACCTATCGATCTATCTATCTATGCGTGTGTGACATGTGACGCCCTGCCCCGTACGTTGGCGTCCGCATTTTAATTTTGGCACAGGATCGCGTGTTCGAAAAAATGCGCGCCTAGGAAAAACGTGGCATCGTAAAGTTCTGAAAAGCGGCGTAACAGCGGGGTCGGTCGCGCCAAGCAGGGAAGGGAGGTATGGGGCGAGAAGCGGTCTGACTGATGCGGAGAGGCCGGAGGCGCCCGTCGAGCGAGCGGAGATTGTGCGGAGTAAAGGTTACGGGGGGCTACACAACCGGGAAACGAACAGAGTTAGTGAAAGTGGTTAGGGTAACACCCATTCCATCCTCATCACAACGGTGTTCGTCAAAAGGTGTTTCTAATGGTCGAAGACGAGTGGCTGTCGATCTGGGGGCCGTTACATCGAGGCCAAAGCAGCTCGCAGGATCACTGACGGTTTCTACGCCACTGTGTCATCGGAGCTGGGCGTTTAGCCACGGGCGGCCGGCGGGCGGCATTGTCGAAGGAATCGTTTGACAACACCGCTAACGATAAGTACTACATATAGAATTTTTTTATTATCCCAGTCTTTGAATCATTTTTGGAAATGAATGAACTGTCGAGAATATACGACATCGTCGTAAATTCTGTGGATCACAACGGTAAAATGGGCGTTGTAGATCTGAAAAATATAAGGGTTAGGTTGTATGTGAATGCAAATAGTGACTTGTATTCTTTTCTTCTGTGAACAATATTTTTTTATTGGGGGATTTATGCTATTGTCAAATTACTGCAAACAGAATTTTGTTACATCTACTTGAGAGTAAATCATGGCCGAATGAGGAGCTAGAGCTCATGATTAAAATATTAAACCGGATTAGGACGAGCCCAGCGACGAATCGAAAATTCAAGTTCATTTTAAGACAGCTCAAAACTACGTCATTTTTTCAATGAAGCAATTACTGTGTCATGATTTTTTTTGAAAGGGAGCATCGTATGATATTGTGTACTGAATCTCTGTATTAATAGTTGTTTGAAATTGTTGTTTTTATTGGATCAAATGAGCTCAGTTCCCTGATCATCAGTAAAAATGACTTTATTTTTTCATATGTCTTTTTTGTTGTTAGTACCACCTTCTACTGAATAAGTGAGAAGGGAAAATATTTACCTGCACTGTAGCACATAAATATTTGAATTGGTACAATTCAGTCAGCATTGACTTAACGTGCTGTGAAGAAATTGAAAATACAATTATCTGTATGCTACATGCAGTGAAAGAAAAGACAATGCCGAAAGTTTTGTTTATTATTGTCATGAATGTCAAATTGGACACAATCAGAGATAATTGAAAATTAGCTCGAATATAAGAATAAAAATTATCTTGATGTGTCTCCACGATACGGCACCCACTGCAGTCAATCAAATTGGATTATGTTTCATACAAAGTGTATGGAAGCGTCTATAGCGTTACATTATGTGTCTTCAGAATTGCATATTAGATAGCAAGTTTTCTATTCTACTTCATTTAAAATATATTATTCTCTTTTGTGTTTTCTTTTGGTTTCCGAGGCACAGAAATTTCTGGTGAATTGTAAATAATGAGGATAATATGCCAAATGGGTGACATAATCTCTGACTACACATCAGGAAGATAACAGATACTCGTGAATACCGTTATTCAATCATTCAATGTTATTGTGTTCCTTTACAAAAATGAAATTGTGTTTCCTTTCTCTTGGAAGACAACGCAAACAAATCCCTACCCTTAGTCTCCGATTCCCCATTTCAGGGATATCGAGAATAAAATAAACAAATTTTCCGTTCATTGTTCGACGAACCGACGGGCCGCGCGATCCATGCTGACGAGAGCCGACAAAAAGATACGGCATAAAACATATAGAAAGTAAAATGGTTGTGCATAAATGAGTATATACAACTTTTTTACTCAATCTTTCTGAATAAATATTTATTTGTTGAAAGATTGACCAATTCAGACATTTATTGGATATAAAAATGAATAAAGATGTGTAACTTTCTTCATTAGAATATTTGGATTATTCGAATTTTTGTTGGTCTCTTCAGCTTCGAATTACCCAAGTTCCATTTAATTGCTTATATTAGTGTGGGATGAAATGAAGTGGCGCAGTGATCGTCAAAAGAAATAAATTAATTATCAATCAATAAAGGACGTGTGAAAGTCACTAAAAGTGAGGTTTTCCATCGGTGCGTCGGACGATGGGTTGTGGAGGCTTTCAGATAGTCATTTGTTACGCTCCCAGCGATCCTCACTAGCCTGGTGCTCGACATATTGAGTGCGGGGAGGGGCTTTTAGGCGCGTCATTTCGCAGAAGGGATGAATAAATAAAGCGGAACTCTAGATGTGAACACGGAGTCAATAAACACATGGAAGAGTTTGGTGTCTAAGCGATGCCAAACCTGACAATGTCCAACAATTCAGCCTTTGTAACGGGGTGGGGGGCACAGGATGTGCATCCGAGGGTTGGACATTGTACACAACAACCATACCGCAGGTGTGCCTTGGCGGAAGGCTGGGCGGGCAAGCGCCATTGTTTAGAGCTTCACTGAATATTCGCAGTTATGTAAAAGACGTGTATTGGTCTGCAGTGCGCCAGACTCGCACTTGTGCTTTTACTAGCGGTGTTCACAATGTAGGTGAGTGCAGCTTCTCTACACCAAACTGACTGACTAATTGAATGCCGATTCTTGCGCGAAATAACACATCCCGCACAGGGAAGGCAGTTATAAAAGTAGTTAAAAAGACACAAACACACAATTGTGTAAAAATATTATTCTTAAGAACACTGTAGTACAGATGAATAAGGCGCAATACAGAGAACGAACGGCTCGCCTTACCCTTGTGCTCTCCAATATACTTAAAAATCAGAGTAAAAGGCGGGGCGGCTCAACTTAGCAACTGACGTCTCAACTCGACCATGGCCGGCAACTCACTGCGACCATGGCCTGCAACTCATGTCCCGAACATAAGAAAAGAGGGGCGACGCCAAGGCGGGAGGACGGGGAAAAGGTGTACAGAGAAATCAAAGCAACAATCTTAAACAAGGGAAAATTCTCCACGGAGTGGGCACCTAGGCGCTAGCCTCTATCCGCACTCGTCGCAGACGTACAAGTTCGCCTTAGTCTGGTACCTGGGTCCCGCCGGAACGCAATTAGCCCCCCTCACGGCTTCCTTCCCATACAATGCCTGGATTTGGCCGCCCTGCCAGCTCAGGGCTCGTAGCTGTCCAGGCAAGTAGCGGAGTCTCGACAATACGCCACTCACATGCGCCAAGTCCCTCTTTGCCCAGAGTATCGGCTCATTGCCACGACGAAGCCGAGAGCCCAACAGCGGGCCACCCGAACTAAGGTTCGGGGGGGGGGCTCGGGTCTACCTTCCAGTCTCCTCAACGCTTAAACCTTTAGGGTAATGACGTGATTACTGCCAAAACCTTGGTAACCTCACAGGGTGGCATCTTATGTGTGTCGGATTTCTATATGTGGGATTCGGTGCATTCCAAAGAACATTCTTGGTCCAATCCTGCTTAAAGGTGGACGTGACGGAGAACCAACTGGTGGATTAGCGGGCAGGGCTCGGCAACACGGAGCGTAGCATCGCCTTCTCACTGCCTCCACCATGATTCTAACGACGTGAGCGCCGCCATGAATCCCAGGGTCCGGATGGTCGTCTACAACTCTCCACCATGATTCGTGGCTTTGGCTCACTCACGTGGAGGCAATGAGAAGGAATGTATGCGGTCGGGGTGGTTGGTGCTCACTCATGTGGTGCTCGATCTCGAGCACGGCGAGGCTAACGACATGAGCACCGCTACGAAAGTCAGAGTCCGGATGGTCGTCTACAATTATCCACCAGAAATCGCGGCTTGGGCTCACTTATGTGGAGGCAATGAGAAGGCATGAATGCAGCCGACGTGGTTGGTGCTCACTCATATTGTGGTCAATTTCGGCCCCGGTGATTCTTGCCTATGGGGGTAAAAGCCCCGTGTGCGGTCGGTGTGGTTAGTGCTCACTCATGTGGTGGTCGATCTCGAGCACGGCGAGGCGCGAGGGCGGCTTCTGGAAGCGCTGGGGCGTGCGCGCCGACGGCCACGACACGGGCCACTGCACCTCCACGAACAAGTCGAACACGTCGCGCCGCCCCATCACCGACGACTCGGGCGACAGCGTCACCGACAGAACCGTCACGGCCAGCACGTCGCGCTCCGCCTCCTCCAGCACCGAGCCGTCCAGCGACGTCCGCACCGACAGCGCACTCAGCGCCTCGCGCGACAGCACCTCGCGCACCTGCATGATACAACAAGAGATACAAGGAGCCCATCATGATACAAGAGGATATAAAAAAGAGCTCACCATGATACAAGAAGACATACAAGAAGAACATCATGATACAAGAAGATATAAAAAAAGCTCACCATGATACAAGAAGAGATACAAGGAGCCCATCATGATACAAGAAGATATAAAAAAAGCTCACCATGATACAAGAAGAGATACAAGAAGAACATCATGATACAAGAAGAGGTACAAGAAGCACACCATCATACAAGAAGAGATACAAGACATACACCATGATACAAGAAAAATTCAAGAAGCACACCATGGTAAAGAAGAGATACAAGAAATACACCATGATACAAGTTGAGATACAAGAAGCACACCGTAATAGAAGAAGAAGCATAATGTCAATGTAAATGTAAATAGAATTAAATGTAAATAATGGAAGCCATGGTCTCCTGTATTATTTCAGTAGTATATCTTCCCTCTGGGGCTCTTACACGCAGTCAATCTTTATAAATGAAATCTCTAAAGAAAATGAATTTCATGGAGACGTGATGAATTGCACTTTGACTTTAAAATATGAAGGAATTGTTTAAAAAACGCAGCTAAATATTCCTGTAAAACGCAACCCGAAATGCACGTCTGAATTTTTAATCTATATCGTTAAATAACTCCTAAGCGAAGCGTTATAGTGCCTTAAAAACTAAATTGTGAAGTATCAAAAAAACGTTCATCACAACGTAATCTAGAGGATGAGATATTCTTGACCGTTCTATTACATTTTTGCTGGTTCGACGCTTCTCGATTATACCCCACCTGATCAGAGCCTGTAGAATCTGCAACTGTATGTGAAATTACAAATTACTTGATATTATATGCGACTGAATTACACGGGTGTACCTCTTTGCTCGATGATAAAATTAAATAAGAATAGTTTGTATTGACAAAGCTGTATTATATTTTTAACAATTTAAATATGACAGAGTTATAGAACAAGTGACGAGGGATTTTCTTGAAGAAAAGTATATATTACGGGCATAATATGGAAATGGAAAATTAAGGAATAGGATGGGGTATAGAACGCGAGAAGTCTCACGCGAGTACGCTACACTGTTGTTTTTTATGTGGGTACGGGATTCGTACTCCAGTTTTCGACCCAGGCTTCCTTGAAAGCTTACCCCCGACGCGGTCCGGGGACTTTGATCGAGCAGGCGCACCTCGTGGTGGGGATGAGCTTGGGATTCGACTCTCACTTTCTCCTTCAGATGTCGGTCTCAGTGAACTACATCCGATCTGTCTTGGGAGAACGTGAGATCCCGTTAGGTTGGGATATTGAAGGAAGATTTAATTTTGCCGGGCATCTGCCAGGGTTCTTTCACATGCCCTGAAGCGACATGGCTACTGCGGATTTTCCGCTGTTCCAAAGTCCGCGCCCCTCGGCCGGGATCGAACCCGCGCATTGCGGGTTCAAAGGCCGATAGGCTAACTTCTGACCAACCGAGGCAGCTAGGCCGGAAGAAATGAAAAAAAGCAGAGGCAGGCAAGAGGAAAGAAGAGGTCACCTTGTGTTTCATGCGGGAGAGGAAGCCACGCGCACGCGCGCGCTCCGAGACGACGCTCTCGCCCGACGTCTGCGGTGTTGACTGCCACGTCCTGCGCAAACACCACGCCATGCCCCTGCACCAACACACTCAAACTCGGGCTCTGCCAAAGACGCCATGAGTAAGGATTCAGCCCTAAAGACTATATACGTAGATCACTCCAAAACGTAATGCACATGATTTTTTAAAAATTCATTTTCTTTTCTACGTCTTTTCTCTTCATAGTATTATTCTTTTCGCTTGAATTCGTATTTATTTCAACGTGTTTCCTCAAGTGTTACTCTCATAGCACTCGTTTAAGATAGCTGCTGCATTACATGTTCGTCGGAAGCAATGTGCTGTGAGAACAAGACAGTCACAAACATTCACAAAATGTTAAATATGTGAATGGAAATGATGCTGTTGATCACAGTAGAGTTGGTCGGTGGGATTTCAGGTTATCTGGTAAATTAGGGCAAGTAAATACTCAGAATCTCTCGTTCACAGGCAGACCGCGCTCTTCACGTTTTCCTGACAATGTGCAGCTCATTCTCGAACTCATTTTTTTGGATGACAAAAGTGTAACCGTGAAAGAATTGTCAATGAAAGTGGATATCGGAGAAGCGAGTATTGGCAGAATATTGAAAGAACAACTGAAAAAGGTTTCTGTCAGGTGGTTTCCAGGAGATAAGACTCGATTGTGAAGGCTGCTAAACAGTGGCTCAGACGATCTGGCCCAATCTTCTACCGTGCGAGTATATTTGCCCTTCTTCAAAGGGGTCGTAAGGCAGTAGGAAGAGACGGAGATTATCTGTAGAAGTGACTTTTTGCTCCTCAAATATGGATCAACGAACTGTAAAAATAGCACTGGTATGGAAAATAAAATGAATGTTCAAAAGTTGTTGTGCATACTTTTGGAGCGACCGTCGTAAACACCAGCTAATGAATCGTATTATAATTCACAATGCAGAGAGCAAAAAAACTGTTTCTCGCCATTGTTATCAAACACGGAGGAAGGTGGTGGAAGGAAGGAGGAAGGCAATGTAAATTTGTGAAACAATTCATGAACATCTTATTCAGATGAGAACACTTGTGCGAGCATTCCATTGAAAATACCTGGGGAGGAGAGTGGTCGCCTAGGAGGGGACGAAGGACACATTTCCTCTTATTCACATGAGAACATATTTGAGTAGATGCCATTGACAATACCTGGGGAGGAGGGTGGTCGCCTCGGAGGGGACCAGGGCCCTGCAACTCTCCATCAAAACCAGGGACAAAGCTCGAAGGTGCTACTATAGGAGGCGCTAGTGTCGCTGGGTACACGCTCGCCAAGATCCGCACCTTAAAATTGGCTAAGTTGTGAGAAATACGAAAAGTGTCTTCTAAATGTTCAATTATTCATAATATATACATATATGATACCTCTGAAGAAAGCGCGAACATCGACGCTATCCTGTGTAGCATTACGCGCTTGCTTGAGCGTAATGCGAACCTGCGTAGCAGCCACACACGTTTGAAGTATCGTTGGCAGCAGTTCGTATTTTAGTTCCTCTTAGAAGGTGCTACAGGAGAGTGCACCACTATAATGGTCTCCACCTCGTTTAATGGGAGTTGAAGGGCCCTGGAGGGGACGAAGGACACATTTCCTCTTATTCAGATGAGAAGATATGTGAGTGCAATCCATTGGAGGTACCTCGGGAGGAGGGTGGTCGCCTCGGAGTGGACGAAGGTGACATTTCTCTTATTCAGACGAGAACACTTTGAGTGGAGGTACCTGGGGAGGAGGGTAGACGCCTCGGAGGGGAGAAGAAGACATTTCCTCTTATTTATATGAGAATATATATGAGTGCATTCCCTTGGAGGTGTCTAGGGAGGAAGGTGATCGCCTCGGAGGTGGCGAAGGAGACATTTCCTCTTGTTCAGATGAGAACAATTTGAGTGGAGGTATCTGAGGAGTGTGGTCGCCTCAGAGTGGACAAAGGAGACATTGCCTCTGATTCAGATGAGAACGTTTTTGAATGCATTCCATTGGAGGTACCTGGGGAGGAAAGTGGTCGCCTCGGAGGGGCGAAGGAGACATTTCCTCTTATTCAGATGAGAACATTTTTGAATGCATTCCATTGGAGGTACCTGGGGAGGAAAGTGGTCGCCTCGGAGGGGGCGAGGGAGACATTTCCTTTTATTCCGACGAGAACATATGTGAGTGCATGCCATTGGAGGTACCTGGGGAGGACGTTGGCCGCCTCGGAGGTGATGAAGGAGACGCGCGAGGGCTTGGACGCGGCAGAGACGTTGGAGCCCCCCGAGGCGCCGGACGCGCGTCTGTCCAGTCCCTCGCTGTCGTCGGAGGCGGCGGCAGTGCGTGTCTCAGCGTCCATGTCGGCGGATGAGGTGAAGGAGGTGTCCGATTGCTCGCCTGACGTATTGCTGCGTCGGCGTCGGCGCCGCGTGGGTGCGGTCTCGTCGTCGCTGGGGGTCTTGGGCCGCTCGGGGGGCGTGGGGGACGCTCGGTGGGTGCGGGAGTGACGGTCGTGGTCAGAGTCCACGTCTCCCTCCGACCCGCTCGTAGTTTCTGGGCCGCTGCTGCCCGACTCCTGCGTCAGCGGTGGCGGCTGTATTTCGCTTTTTAGGGCAGACGCAAAATGAGGCGCAGGTCCGTGACGTGACGCAAGGTAACACATGGTAAGTTTCTGATAAACAATGCTTATTGGACTCACGATCGTGCGCTCGCGTGTGGTTCCAATAAGAAGTGGTTATTACAAACTTACCATGAGTCAACCTGCGTCACGTCACGGACATGCGTCACATTTTGCGACGAGCGTTACTCGTGTGAGCTATTTAGAGGATCTTTCTAGAGTGCAATCGTGTTAGATCACACTAATAAACGTGTTTATGCTATTATGTAATACATAATAGCACGGACATTAAATATAACATTAGACAACTCAATTTTTTTTCTATATGTTAATGTTTCGCTCAGAAATGATTCAGAATGGGCCTGCAGGTTCTACGCAAGAAAAGAGTGCTAATGTCCTTGTCAGCAGCGCAGAGGGAAGCATTTAAAACTGACGGTTCTGAGCTTGGGAATGTAATACTAAACTGCGACAATTATTTTACACCACGAAAAGTTTGTTCCTAAGGCCACAACGGCAGTAATTTTCAACATGGTTCAGTGAAACATTATTGATTACAAAACTTCCCCTTCCTCTCTTGATGAATGTCTATATTTTTATTAATAAATCTGTTGTGAAGTGGTGTTCGTTTTGACTGCAGGAAGAATCCATCCAATGAAAAATGAGCATATTTTTTAACCCTGGGGTGTGAGGATGGCTACAAGATATTAGGCAAAACATAGCTAACGCCAACTTATCATGTAAAAAAAATCACTATGAAGTACAAAAATATGAATGTCTTCAATTAAAGATTATTGATTTATTGTTAGTGATTCCTGGCGCAACGACGACTGAGGTAATTCGCCGTAAGTGTAGTGCATGCTTTTCGGTGGAGTGATCTTCCCCGGTGGATGGCGAGATCCAGCGCCAACCTATCGTCGACCAGCAGGGTTGCCCAACTAGGTGTCTCCCACCACCAGGGACCGACCTAGTCGGGACAAGCTCTAAGCACCCAACCGGTCTCCCGGCTTGTGTGGTAGTATAGTGCATATTTGTGTGTGTCTGTAAGGGATGAGGATGGGACAAGGAAGAGAAAGGAAAGATCGCGCGCGATCCGTGGCACGTTTGTTAGGGTACTGCGTGGTGTTGATTGAAGAAACCATGGAAAACTACCGATCAGAGCAGCCGGATCGCTAGAATTCTCCTCCATACAGCGACAGAATTTTACCTAAGTGACAAGCTAGAATCGAAAATCCTGCGATCATCGGGATTCGAACATAAGACCTTTCGGTCAGAGGGAGTGCATTAGTAAATGCACTGAGCCACCTCTCCCAATTTAAACCGAAGAAAAACAGTTTCTTTTTTTATTGATCACATTCTTCTATTACATTCTCTTTACAAGTGAAGTGCCCTATTGAGTAAACATAAACTTTTTATATATACCCATACCTTATTTCTCTGTCTTCTTACTGACTTTGGCCTATCGGTGGCAGGCGGAGAATCCATTTCTAAAACCAACAAAAATATAAACATCCTTTTCTCGCAATACGTATTCACACCAATACAGCATTATATCGCTCAGATACAGTTGCAACTTGTCAACACAAATAATGTGGAGCTCTATTTACTTATAGGTTTTGCCCACTCCTTTCTGAAGAGCCTGACGTTCAAGGACCAAAAACGTGCAGTGTGACTGACCAGCGTTACTGCTATATGCTTCGGCTGCATGTCATACCAGCATGCCACACCAGGCATATTAGCATTATGCCTGATCATCACACCTGGTGGCCGTATTTCGAACTGGCCGGTGGTGGTGTGACGCATAGATATTATGCAACACATACTCTGGACAGTAATACTAGCGAGTTTGGTACTAGTACTATAATTCGTTTCATTGTTGTAACGTGTTCTGTAGGAAAAGTTTAATTATAACCACCCTATACATACACGCTGTCCGCGGAGGAAACGTCAAAACTTCGAAAATAATACTAAAGCGTATATACATAATACTAAGCGCATTTTGTCTAATTAACTACGTGGATATTCCGAATGGTTGAGCCGGTATTAACACACAAAAGTTGGTTTGAAAAAATTATTTTTAGGCAAAAATATGCATTATGGGAGCATAAAAACATTCCAGAAACATGTAAACTGTTTATTATTTACAAAGAAATGAATATATTTGCTCAGACAGAAAACTTTAGCGGGAAAAAAAGCAGTCGAATTGTGCAAATGGGTGCTTTTTTATTTCTCGCTCAATTTTTCTTTCTGAACAAATATGTTCATTTCTTTTGTGAAGAATAAACAATTTACATGTTTTTAGAGTGTTTCTATTTTGTATAATGCAAATTTTTGCCTAGAAATCAATTATTCAAACCAACTTTTGAGTGTTTATTGCGGCTCAACCATTCGGAATAACCACGTAGTTTATTAGACAAAATATGCTCAGAATTGTCTTAAGAGCTTACTTTCCAAGTTTCGACATTTCCTCCCCGGACAGCTTGTATAAGCTATATGCATAGTTATATAAACTATGTATGTGTATATATATATACATAGAAACTATATATATAGTTATAGTTTACATAACTACATATAAACTAGTACATAGAAACTATACATACTATATACACACATATACATATTTGACATTTTCCACTGCTATTGACAATTATTCACAACAGAAACTTGTACTTACTTGCCATGATCTTATGTAACAGTCAGTAGTAATTTTAAAACTTTTGAGTGTAATAAATAAGTAGCTGAAACCCGTGCGATCACATCGCACAGAAGGACAGCTGTAAAAAAGTTACCACAGAAAATCTTGCATTTCCATGAATATACATGTTTTATATCATCAGCATGTACCATTCTCGATGCTTTCCTGCGTCTCGGATCCCATCGCATTGTGAGGATTCGTTTTCTCCGGCATTACCTCCACTGTATATCAAAATAAAATAAAAATATATACTTCATACATCTATCATCGATAGTATTATCAAATCAGTAACATTAGCCAACATGTACACAAATACATCTTATTACTCGTTCATTTCACATTTGCAGACGGTAGAATTAGGAACTAGGTACTGTTGTTTTGAAAGTGAGAGCCCGAACACCATCCCATCCCGAATCCCATCCCAGAATCCACGAATAGTGCCGATGTCTAACAGCATGCTTACGCCATCAGTCCGGGAAAAGTGCTTGTTTTGTTTTTGAAGTTTCCGTGAAGTCTGCGGAAAAATCAAATCCACTACGCGTTCTGGATGTAAATTAATTACAGATAATGTAGTGAACCATTGCCGCGAGGAAAAGAAAAAGGCCTGCCATTGGAATGTGGCTGATACTAATCAAATATACCCGCAGATATTGTACAAGCGATAAGTGTACATCAGCAATTTGAACAAAACCCTCCCTGTGAATATTGTAAATAATTATTTAGAATGTACATGGAAATGCATTGTGAGTAATATTTATAGAGCGAAATTCATCGATCTGTAGATAATAGTAGACATAAAGTTCTGTAGATAATAGTTCTTAGCATTTCAGTAACACTAGCCAACGTATCCACCAATAAATCTTACCTGCCAATGGAATGTGATTTATACTAAACAAATGTACTCAGCCACAGATACTTCACAAGTGATGAATGTATATCAACAATATAACTCCCTCCCTGTAAATATTTTTAATAATTACTTGAAGTGAATATGGAAATGCACCACTTATGATAATTACAGAGATGTTCTGTAGATAATAGTTCTCACCATTTACGTACTATCAGCTAACAAATTACAGAACATTAATTATTAATCACAAATAATTCCGCTTACAACAAAATAAAATAATATACACCTGATATCTCTTTCATCATCATCATCATCATCATCATCATCATCATTATTATTATTATTATTATTATTATTATTAAATCAATATCATTAACGAACACGTCCATCAATAAATTTTACCTGTCAGTTCAAACTAATAAAAACTTGACAAATGTTCCGTAGTCTCATTATGATTAGTAATCTGAAAAAAATGCATGTCTCCACATAAGAATTTCAGTGATGACATTAAACATATCAGTCATTACGATATGGGTAAGTATTTGCTGTTATAGGCCATCTTGGTACATATAAAACATGGGAATATTCATGGAAATGCAGGACTTTCTGTGGTAACTTTTCTACAGCTGTAGCAAAGTACAGCTGCGCAGATATAGCAAGCTGTAGCAAAGCAGCCTCGCAGTTTTTCTGTGCAATGGAATCGCATGGGTTCAGCTAGTGTACAAGAAAGTTCATTAAATACAATTTGGTAATAATTCTTCCATTTCCCGCCAATTTGCGAAGATGCGCATGACGCCATCTTCCCGTTTCTATTGTAGCCGCACATTTCAAACAACGCGAGAAAAAAATCCCTGGTGCCATTTTGAGAAATCTTGTTTTTAAAATTACCTATTTCCCCATGTCAAATTAAAAAAAACTTCTTGTATTTAGAGAAATTGATCTTACTTTAAGAGCTGCTTTTCTTGATTTCTTTGAGGAAAAAACTTGTATCTTCAATTTGTAGTTGAAGGAAATCGAAAAAATGTTAAATTTTCTTAATTTTCGAAATCTAGAAAATTCAACGAAAATGCGACCGGCATAATTGCTTTAATATTTTTCGTTTCTGTCTATATTACATAAGTTATTCCATCACTGATAAGACAGAAATCATTTAAACAGCTTTATATAAAAAAAAATTTCACAACGTTTCGGAAACATTTGCTTTCCATCATCAGGTGACAAATTATTATAATATATAAAAAAACAATGGAAAAGTGCCAAACAGAAGAATTGCAAAAAAATTAATATATACACGAGTCAACAGAATGCACCTTGTTAAAATCTTTAGAAAATTTAAAGACATATTACAAACAGTATGAAAGAAATTTGGAAAAACAGACAGAATATTTAAAAAAATAATAAGTGAAATATCTTAATGTTTAGAAAACAAGTTCAATAAACCATCATATACTTTTGTGAATTGATTTGATTCTACCTGTGTATTTAAGCTAGGAGAAGTTTTGATGAATAGTGTTTCTAATATTAATCTAGGATAAGACAAATTTTCACGAGCTAAAATTTTTATATCATTAAAATCAACATGATGTAATGTTTCAATTCTGTGTTGCGTTAATGAATTTTGTTTACATGCCAAATCTTTAATATTCCTTTTATGTTCTAATAATCTGGTACTCAATTTTCTTTTAGTTTGTCCAATATAAGATTTATTACAATCATTACAATTGATTTGATATACTACATTATTTATATCTAATATTGCTCTAAAATCTTTCACATTTTGGACTATATTGCATTGATTTATTATTCTATTTACCAGTTTTAATTTAAATTTGTTTAAAAGTTCATTTTTAAAATAATTATTTATTTGAGGGATGTAGGGTAAACAAATTAAATCATTCAGACTTTCTGTCTTATTATTTCTGTAAGGTTTTACATATTTTATGAATTTCAATCTCCTAGATATAATATTATCTACAAAATGCAAAGGATAATTATTAAATTGCAATATTTCTAAAACTTTACATAAATTATAATTATGAAAACAGGGAGACGACAATTGTATAGCTCTGTCAACTAAATTTGAGACAACTGACTTTTTAATAATAACAGGATGCTTAGATAGGTAGTTCAATATAATCCCAGAAAAAATAGGTTTGGTATACCAAGATGTTTCAAACGTTGTATTTTTCCTAAAAACAGTTACATCTAAAAAGTTTAAAGAACAACTTGATTCTGTTTCTAAAGTAAATTGTATTTTATTATTAAAAGCATTAAATTTACTTAATAATTTATCAATTTGATTTTGAGGTAAAACAATAAATGTATCATCAACATAACGTGTATAATAAACAAAGTTTAGATCATTTAAGACTTGTGATTCTAGGTGTCTCATTACAATTTCTGAAAGTAAGGAGCTTATCGAACTACTGATAGGTGTACCTTCTAACTGATGGTAAATTTTCCCATTAAATTGAAACTCCATATTATTCAAAATCATTCTTAGAACTATAATAACCTCATTTGATGGTATTTTTGAGAAATCATTCTGATCATTAAGCAACTTTTCAAAACATGAAAGAATTAAATTATGTGGGATTGAAGGAAACACTGCTACAACGTCTAATGATACCATTCTAGAATCAGAATCAATAGTCAGTTCTTGCAACTGACTCACGAACTCGAAACTGTTACGTATGGAATATATTATAATTGTTGTCTAAAATGGGTTTAAATAATGAGCTTAAAAATTTACAAAGAAAATAGTCTGGAGTACTTATGGAAGATACAACAGGACGCATCGGTAAGTCAGATTTGTGGACTTTTATCAGGCCATAAGCTAATGCGATATTCTCTGTTGTAGGATAAACTTTTGTATATTCTTTTTTAGTTATGTACGCATTTGATTTCCATCTTTTTAAAAGATCTTGAATACTTTTCATATATTTGTTGGTAGAAGGTTTTCTCTTAGTTTCAAATTTTTCTGTATTAAGAAAATTTGCTTCTACTTTATGAATATATTCATGTTTATCAATAACCACATATGCACCCCCTTTATCAACTCTAACAATTTTTATGTCTGGGTTATTCTTTAGAAAATTTTTAGTAAATTGTAAATCTCTAAGTATACAAGCATCCTGTTTACTCATCTTAATATTTGAACTCACATAATAGGAAAGTTTATTAGAGAAACAAGACCGTATGTTATTGCAATCAATTTCAGGTATTTTATACATATTATTTTCAAAATCTTTAATAAATTGAAAGGTTAGAGATTTTTTATCATGATTAGCAAATGGAAAACTAAAATTAGCTCCTAATTTAATAACGGAAAATTACACTTTGAGGGATATGTTTATCAGTAAAATTATAAAAAAATTGAAAATTGTTAGTACAGGCAAAAGACAGAACATTTCTTTCAATGTTAATTAATTTAAGAAACTTCTTAATCTTATTACGTCTGTCCATAGTAAAAGTGCACTTAGACGTAACCTTTGTGTGCAATAGAAATAATCAAGACGTGTGGTTTAAGAAATAATTCTAAGTTCTGTTCTATTCTTTGTAAACTTTTTTGAAGTTCTCTTAAAATCACGAACTTGTCAGATATACAAAAATTAAGTATTCTGTTTTGATATTTCCTCAGATGTTTAAAGTTCTTTCTGTCTATCTTGGGAGAATGGAAGAAAAAATTATTTTTGTAGAAAACTTAATAAAATGAGGGATTATGGAATGTTTACAAGCAATTAAAAATTCAAGGTGTGATTCTATACGCATGACTCGTGTACTTACATTAATCCAGTTTTCACCCATTTGGCAGCCAGTGGGTGGAGCGAACGTATGAAGCCTTGGCCTCTTCTATGTTGACGAAAAGTTGATTGCATATTGGAAGATCTTATAGTAACGTGTCAAAATTCAGTCCTTCACACATTTGACAATTCATTAAAGAAATTATAAATCAAGTTTTTCACTCATACCACAGCAATTGAAAGATCGTAGAAATTCTTCCATTGTTTAAAAGTTGAATAATTGCTGAATCAAAGATTAATCCAATTCTTCATCCAATTAGTTGTTACTCGATGGAAACATTTATATAAAATACTGAATTAATGGAGTGATTACAGCAGGTTAACTGTTTCTGTACGGTGATGTGTTGTAAATATTTAGTTTAGTAGAAGCACAACACATCCATCACTACCAAACCAAGGATTAATTCATTTCTTCATTCATTAGATAATAGGTGGAGTGATTATAGAAAATAATGGTACCTCTTCATTGTATAATCCATTCATGACCAATTATGGATAAATAGTTGTATTTTAATATTTTTCGTTTCTGTCTATATTACGTATTATATATCATAAGTTGGTCATCATTGATAAGACAGAAATCATTTAAACAGCTTTATATACAAATTTTTTTCACAACATTTCGGAAACATTTGGTTTCCGTCATCAGGTGACAAATAATTATAATATATAAAAAAACAATGGAAAAGAGCCAAACAGAAGAATTACAAAAAATGATGATGGTTTATTGAACTTGTTTTCTAAACATTAAGATATTTCACTTATTATTTTTTAAAATTTTCTGTCTGTTTTCCAAATTTCTTTCATACTGTTCGTAATATGTCTTTAAATTTTCTAAAGATTTTAACAAGGTGCATTCTGTTGACTCGTGTATATATTATTTTTTTTGTAATTCTTCTGTTTGGCACTTTTCCATTGTTTTTTTATATATTATAATAATTTGTCACCTGATGATGGAAACCAAATGTTTTCGAAACGTTGTGAAAAAAAATTGTATATAAAGCTGTTTAAATGATTTCTGTCTTATCAATGATTGACCAACTTATGATATATAATTGCTTTAAACATTTTACTGCTTTAACTGAGAAAAAAAGAGAAACGAATTTAGAGTAATTTTTGAGAAAAATTTGAAAATGTTGAGGTTTTAGGTAAAGTACCCCCAAAATTGAAATATTCGTTTCAAATTCAAGAGGTCGCGTCATCATCCGGATAGACTTGGGAATATTAATTTCGGCGTGAATCATACCTACGGTTTAGGCACTCGAGTTGTTTTTACACGAACACGATTTGCCGTAAACCAATTTTTCGGTATCAAGGACAAACAAAATGTATATTCTGATTATACAAGTTAAAGTCATGTACCACATGTAAGAACAAGGTTCATCCACTTTTTCGTTACCAAGCCTAGGCAATGAGTTTTCCTGTCGAAAAGAAGTCGTTTTTCTTCGCAGCATTACAATACTTTTTCAATTCTCATTATGAGAGCTATGAGAAAGTATAAATTGTACTTGGCTTTATTTAATTATCGAAGTGTGAAGAACAGATTTGATTAAGAAAAAAACTATTTTCAATGCCGTTTTTGTAGGCAGACGCCGAAAAAGTTTTACACTTTTGTGATTATCAAAAATTCAGAGAGCTTAACGAAAATTGAACCTGCACTATTTTTATAAGCAAAATTAACTCCATCTGAGGAAAACTATAGTAAAATCTAAGCCAGAATCGATCAGGACAAAAAATATTCCAGTCTAGAGAGATTTCTCTTTTATACAGGGCTGTCACAGTTGATGATTTTGACAATTCCGTCCTGAGACTAATAAATTACATGACGTTATTATAATTATTGAAGTATATCAACATATAACGTATTTTCGGAAGAGATCACCAATAAATCAGAGTTAAACATTCCCCATTGACAGCCTTCGCGTTTCCCTTGCTTCTATAAGTTTGAACTTTTCATCGAATGTTTTTTCCCACTATTGTTAAACTGTGAAATCATAAAAATATACACCAACTCACGTCCTAGTGGCTGCAGGTAGACTGACTGCTGACTCTTTCAACGCACAATTCGTCTCAGCGCAGAGTACTACCTTTCTGATACACTCGCATGGCCTTTGGCAATGCGTCTCTGAACGAGGAGTTATGATTCTCAACCCGGGGGAAGGCGACATGTAAATAGATGCCATGCCCTTACATCTTCCCACATTCAGAGAGCCGAGACGGAGGGAATTCCTCTACGCCAGTGTTGTCAAGGTCGAGCCACGAGTGGGAGTCCGTGCCACGAGTGCCACGACGAAATCGCCCCTCCACGCAGTTCATTACCCCACCACCAGAGACAACGCCATCACTATAGTAAAACGGCGGGGGTTTCTAATAGTTCCCTCTCCCAACGCTAATGGCGCAGTGACGCTCGTGGCATGCTACGATGCCGCGACGTGTGCCACTGCCATCAGTAGAGGGCCTCGACACCACTGCTATACGGCTCTACGGCCTACGCCTTGACAGATAAGTGATCCCAATGTCGAATTCTACGCCGACAGCTGAAGCCTCTGTCCTTCACAGTGCGACTGCCTCGGGAAATCACATGTCACCGGCGCAGAGAAATAAAAAAGAAGGTGATGAAAAAAGAGATCCATTCTTTCCATTAATACCTCACGTGTCTTTGCCATTGGCATTAAAATCACATGAATTCCGTTTTATAAAGGTTCCCCCACCATTAGATATGAAAAATTATTTCCGCGTTAGACAGTTTCCGTATATGTTGTGGTTAAATGCTACTTTAACTTGACGGGCGGGACAAATTTTCCAGTCAAGGCAGATTTCCGGATTGTACAGGTTCCGGTTTAGACAGAATTTACTGTAATACTTAAAATTTGGGGACGGTTTTTAGCAAAATTTGAAAATATTTTCGAGGCTTCTTACCCGCTTCAGAGCCAGGCGTGTCCCCCGAGGAGGAGGACGACGAGCTGGAGGGGCGCGGCGGGGGCCGCTGCCAGGGCTCCAGATTGAGCTCGCGCTCCGCAAGCGCGCGATTTCGCGCCAGGTGGCGCATGTGTCGCTCCGCCGCCGCCTTCGCCTGCGTCACGCTCTCCCGCACGCGCAGCTCCTCCGCGCTCACCTGCGCCCCAGCCCACACACCCCACCTTCTCATGCGACGCTCTCCCGCACACAGCGCCTTCACATGCGACACGCTCTCCCGCACGCGAACCTCCTCCGCGCTCACCTGCGCCCCAGCCCACCACACCCCGCCTTCACATGCGACGCTCTCCCGCACGCGCACCTCCTCCAAGCTCATCTGCGCGCCACTGCTCACACCTCGCCTTCACATGTGACATGCTCTCCCTCACGCGCACCTCCTCCGCGATCACCTGCGCCCCACCGCTCACACATCGCCTTCACATGCGACACGCTCTCCCGCACGCGCAGCTCCTCCGCGCTCACCTGCGCCCCAGCCCACACACCCCACCTTCTCATGCGACGCTCTCCCGCACACAGCGCCTTCACATGCGACACGCTCTCCCGCACGCGAACCTCCTCCGCGCTCACCTGCGCCCCAGCCCACACACCCCGCCTTCACATGCGACGCTCTCCCGCACGCGCACCTCCTCCAAGCTCATCTGCGCGCCACTGCTCACACCTCGCCTTCACATGTGACATGCTCTCCCTCACGCGCACCTCCTCCGCGATCACCTGCGCCCCACCGCTCACACATCGCCTTCACATGCGACACGCTCTCCCGCACGCGCAGCTCCTCCGCGCTCACCTGCGCCCCAGCCCACACACCGCGCCTTCACATGCGACACGCTCTCCCGCATGCGCACCTCCTCCGCGCTCATCTGCGCGCCACTGCTCACACCTCGCCTTCACATGTGACACGCTCTCCCTCACGCGCACCTCCTCCGCGATCACCTGCGCGCCACCGCTCACACATCGCCTTCACATGCGACACGATCTCCCGCACGCGCAGCTCCTCCGCGCTCACCTGCGCCCCAGCCCACACACCCCGCCTTCACATGCGATGCTCTCCCGCACACCGCGCCTTCACTTGCGACACACTCTCCCGCACGCGAACCTCCTCCGCGCTCACCTGCGCCCCAGCACACACACCGCGCCTTCACATGCGACACGCTCTCCCGCACGCGCACCTCCTCCGCGCTCACCTGCGCGCCACCGCTCACACATCGCCTTCACATGCGACATGCTCTCCCGTACGAGCAGCTCCTCCGCGCTCACCTGCGCCTTCACATGCGACTCGCTCACCCGCACGCGAACCTCCTCCGCTCTCACCTGCGCTCCAGCTCACCCCCCCTTCACATGCGACACGCTCTCCCGCACGAGCAGCTCCTCCGCGCTCACCTGCGCCCCATCCTACACACCGCGCCTTCACATGCGACACGCTCTCCCGCACGCGCACCTCCTCCGCGCTCACCTGCGCCCCAGCCCACACACCTCGCCTTCACATGCGACACGCTCTCCGCACGCGAACCTCCTCCGCGCTCACCTACGCGCCTCCGCGCACATCTCGCCTTCACATGCGACACGCTCCCAGCACGTGTCATAATGTAGAACATGTAAGTGTGTTTGGATGTAGGGATGACAATAGGACAAAGAAGAGGAAGGAATGATCGCTTGCGGTCGGTAGTCCTTCTGTTAGGGTACTGCTCCAGCATTTGCCTGTTGTTGATTGGAGAAACAACAGAAAACTACCGATCAGAGCAGCCGGCCGCTAGATTTCTCCTCCAGACAGCGCCTGAATTCGACCTTGCTGACAAGCTAGAATTGAATATTATGGCGCCCCGTCGGGACTCGAACCTTGGACATCCCTGTCAGAGGTAATGCAGTGAATGTACGTGTTTCTACTCATACGTTCCCGGCGCAATTTATGAAAGAACGCGACTGACCAATATAACACGTAGCAGTGGAAATCATAATGTCTATAGCCCTCCCGCACTGTCTGCACGCTGTTCAGCTCGCCGTTCACCTACGAGTTCCTCGCTCAATGACACAGGGACCTCGACTCCCCCAAACGACATGTACCTGCGGCATGCATGGAAGTTTATTTCGCTCCCGCGCAGCCTGGACTATGTTGTTGCTGCTCTATTCATCTGTGAGGTTCTCGTTCAATTGAAAGGAATTCCTTTCGTTTTTGGTTTTGTATCTGCGAAAAGCCTAGAAAGTTATTTGGCGCCGGCTGCACTAGCTCCTGTTTCGCCTTATCGGTAGTGATTGTAGGTTGTGTCAACGGATTTGAAATCAACGAGCGCATTTACATGTGGATGAGTGTCAAAGAATACAAAAAAAACTTTAACAATTTCACAAAACTCTTGCAATGCTATGAAAACACAAAATGAAAGGTACACACTGACTAAGCGATGCTACCTGACTAAAACAATAAGAAAAGTTATATAAATGTAAACATTGCAGAATATATTGAAGGTTACGAGGCACACATGCCTAGATTTTTTACATCAGACTACTCTCCTAGTACCACAGCACCTCCTATTTACACAGCTGTCTAGTAGAGGGTCTCAATGCAGATAGGAAAAAATGCCTTTCGCCGACGGGAATGCTTCACGCCCAAGTCCAGCGCACTCCCTTGTGGAGCGATCAGCTGCCCGTTCCGTCCTGTCCGAACTCCACCAGCACTACCCCCGGCACTCTCCCCCGCTAACCAGCCCAGCTCTGACACCGCCCCGAGAATGATACCGGGCAAAAATGCCAGAGGGCGGTTAGCCGGCCTGCCGGGGGGGGGGGAGGGGCGGACGGACGGAGGGGGGGGAGATAGGGCGGCGGCGACGGTGGTGATGTCGACGTGACGTCATTGGTGTCGGCGGCGAGGGTAGCTGGTTGCAACCTGGCCGGGCGGCGGTAGAAACCGCCCCATGCGTAGAGGCGCGGGGAAACAATGATTAATTAATGTCTTAATTAATTAATTAATTTTTTAAAGTGGGACGCGCGAACTTTAGAGTTGGCGCCCCCATAACACACTGGTGCAGCATGGAACTCCCATAATTTGGCGGAAGTACCACAAACAGTGCCGAGGTGGGCGGAAGTCACAGGAACTTGTCCGCGCCGACCAAAATGTGCTAACAATGAGTGCCGTGGGTAAGGAATTCGTGGAGAGGCGATTCTTTCAGTTTATGAATGTACTTAAGCAGCGCTACGTCTCCCGAACCTCCGAGGCACGAGTGGCAGCGGTCGAGTGTTCTGTAGCCACGGTTGTTCTGCGCAGAGACACGATTGGAGCTTTTGCAATCCATCATCTGTCGCTTAATAATCGAAACTTCCCTTCCCGTCCTGGGTAGCAGCGTAGGGCGATTGTTTATGCAAGCGGGCGGGACAAGTGACGCTCTTAGTGGGTTTACGTGGGCTCTTACAAGTGGGCTCTTAGTGAGACCACGGTATGTACACGCTCTGTCCGTCAACTTTCTTCTCCAATATTGGTTTCGTAGTGAATTGTTGTTGGCATTTAAAATTAAATGATCATATATGTTGTCATTGCAGTAATATAATTTATTTGAAGAGCTGAAATTACTCTACTGGAATTATTATTTGACACCACCCTCACACCGCACTCTTTCGGGGCGGCGCAATAGACAGCGCACCGCACCCAGGCCATAAACCCTCCTCCTCTACCACCCCACAACCCGATAATTAAGCCCCTTGACCCGTCTGAACCCACGAAGACGTTTTGTGGCTTCCATACAGCAGGCAAGGAACGGCTCAACTTACATGTCATGTTTCTGTTTAAAAATTTCACATGTTTTATTCAATTTCATCCACTTTCTTGCATAGATTCAAATTACTGTAATATTAAATGCTTTAAACCCCCTTGTTTCTTTCTTTCATTTCATACGAAACTGGTCTGCACTGGAATTGAGAGTAAGTGCGATAATGTAGTTAGACCGTGGATTTGCAAGGTTTGGGTTTGAGACTGGTTTTGTTAGTCGTTGTTGAATGGTTTTAGTTCTTTTTTAATGATTTTAATATATTCATTTTCTATTCATATTAATACATAGAATTAAAATTGTCCATAAAATAAATGTTTGTTTCGTTTAAGTACATTGGAGTTAATTGTTTATTAATAAAATTTTGGTTAGTTGTATTTTCCATAAGTTCGCAGTACGTTTTGCATGTTTTCATTCTGATGAATTCCCGCCCCGTCTTTACATTGCCGTTCCCGTCCTCGCCTTTGCGTTGCTGTTCCCGTCCTCGCCTTCCTGTTCCCGTCCTCGCCTTCGCCTTCGCGTTCCCGTCCTCGTCCTCGCCTTCGTGTTGCCGTTCCCTTCCTCGCCTTCGAGTTCCCGTCCTCGCATTCGCGTTCCCGTTCCCGTCCTCGCCTTCGCTTTCCCGTTCTCCCCTTTGTGTTGCCGTTCCCGTCCTCGCCTTCGCGTTATTGTTCCCGAGCGGCCGTTAAGCGCAACGACAACGGCGGTGGCTACCTGGCGCGGCTGCTGCTCGTTGCGCCGGTTCACCCAGTCCGTCCACTGCGCCTTGGCCGCGTTGTACTCGGGGTCGTCGTCGTCGTCCGACTCGGCGTCGGAGCGCTGCACCCACGAGCTCATGGAGAGCGAGATGCTGCCGTACTGGCGGCGCGGCGGCACGTGGCCCTCTGAGTCGGACGAGCGGTGGCCCCACGAGCGCCTGCGCCGGCCAACGCCCCGCCCCATCCACCACTTTCGCCCACCTGCCTCCACTTCGCTGTAGTACAACAGGAAAATATGCCTAGGCCGGAATCAATCGGGACAAAAACAAATTCCGGTTTAGGGAGAGCGTAGGTTTCCGCGGCCAGAATCAATATTACTCGCGCAAGTTTTCTTGATCCGTAGATCTCACCCAGTGCTTAATATTACGGCCAGTTGAGGTTCTTAGGTTCGACTCGGAACGGCACGTACCAATTTACAATTCTGACACCAATCACCTCGTGCTTAAAAACAATCGTAGCATTTGTCGTAGCACTCTTTGGCCCGTTACGTTCATGCTCACAGTTGGTACGCCCTTGGTGTAAGCGGTGGCATAGCCAGAGCCCTCCTCTCCCCGTACCCCCCGCTGTAGAATATCAAGAAAAACTTGCGCGTAGTGTGTACTTGGCTGTACTGCAGCTGGTCCAAGGCACAGGTGCCGACGTTTCGGCCGCCATTCTGCGACCTTCCTCAGGACGTAATGACGTTAATCAGGGGAATCGTCGGCACCTGTGCTTTGGACATCCAAGTACATACCATTTCGATTTAGGGAAGTATCCGTTTTATGCAGGGTTGCCTATTTTATGACACTTGTGATATTGATATTTCCGTTCTACAAGTAGTAAATTGAAGTAAGTTAAGTAGCAATTAAAGTAAAGTAAAAATTACTGAACGTAATTTTATTATGATTATTAAGATACATTTACATATAACGTATTTATGGAAGAAATCACCAATGAATAAATATTAATCATTCTTCATTGACAGTTTCTGAGTTTATCTTGCTTCTAAGTTTGAACTTTTCAACAAGGTTAGAGTCTTAAGACTGATGAAAAAGTTTGTGAAATCTGTGGATAAAAAAAGTGAATTTTTTTAAAATTTATGGCGTCTACATTGACGCAACGCGTCTCCAAGCCCCTAAACGAGAGTTAGAGCGCTTGCACTTTGAAGTAATCCTCCATTGCAATTTATATTTTTGTGTGGTGACCGGTCTCGTCAGAGTCAGTTGTCAAGAGGACTGCCAGGTAGCATATCCGCGTACGCGCCTGTTACAACGCGCTCCTGCGTCACTACCCAACGGCCACAATTGGGAAGGACTTAGAAAGTTGTAGGTTTTAGGATGCTTCACAGGGGTTGGACTAGCCGCTGTGAAACAGGCAAACTCGTTTTGTTGGAACAAATTTCATATGAGGCTTGTCCGGGAATCGAACCGGGACGTCATTGGTGAAAGGCAAGCAACTTCGCACTGTGCCAGGAGATACAACGGGATGAAATATTGAAGATGACTTTTTACACATTTAAGTAACGCTTATCTTGAAGGGGAATTTTATTGCACCTCAAATTAGAAAAGTAATTTGTAACACTTCTCAAAGAAAATCTTTATCAAGAAGAATTAGCAGCTTGGAAATCATTTGTATTAAAAAGGTTATTAGATAAGAAAAAGAGAAAAAATACAAAATATAGAGATGAACTTATTCAGTCCTACCGGGCTATCGAGTATTTCATACACTAGAAATTTATTTATTGCATTCTCATTAGAGTTTATTACCAGATAATCTTGGTACAGGCAGCGGCGAACAGAGAGAAATTCCTCAAGAACATTAGGACTTTGGAAACCCGATATCAAAGTCACTGGGATCCAGCAAGGATGGCGACTACTGCTGCTTTCTGAAGAAAGAACATTTGACACCACACACAAGGGTAGCATTTTATTGCATTTACAATAGTTTAATATTTTAAAAAATATTTAATTAGTTTAAAATATGTATAACTTATCAATTACAACATTATAGCAACTTGTCCACATTAATTAAATACACTGAAAGAACACATGAATTCACGTGTTATTCTGAATTATTTGGTCATTTTTCCGAAAGTTGTTAAGATGGTTATAACAAAAAAACTGTATGTGTTACAGCATTTTGTTATTATTCTTTATTCTACACTGCCATCCTATGTTTCATAGGTAATTTCTTTCATGTCACACAAAGTTCATTTTATCGACTAGTGTGATTAAAGTTTATTGATTTAATAATTATATTTCTAATTAAATGTTTAGAGTTAACAGAACATATCTTGTCAAATATTCCGTTTGATGATAGTACATAATTATATATTTATAATTCATACTCAATTTACTGCATATATAGGAATTGGACAAAATAATATGAACAGCATGCAATATAGTACATATTTTTGCATGTTGGCACCATTGCGAGCGTGTTAACTCTGCGACGAGGCTGTATTGCACAGTGGAAGTGACACTTTTCGAAGGTTATACTATAGGTAGGTATTGCAGGGTTTCGTCTGCGACGGAGAACAAAGCGTTCGGTGAAAAGTGTGATCTCTCTGATTTCGAAAAGAGGGCAAATCGTTGGTGCGCGATTAATGGGATCATGTGATGAAAACACCAAAACTACTTATCGTTTCATCAGCGACAGTGTCCACGGTAATGACAGCACACACAAAACATGGCAAAACATTTATTTAATTTATTTTACGTTAAAAACTGTGTGCTATGGGGAGAAGTGAAGTGAATTCTGTGCACGTTCTGTGCAACGTCATCGGTGAAGAGGAATAGTGGGCGAAATCCAAAGTTAACTGACAGAGACCGTCGTACATTAAAAAGGATTGTGGTCAAGCAAAAGAAAACTACCGTGAAAAAAGTGACTGCAGAAATCAATACACTCTTGAGGAATACTATTTCCACAAAAGCAGTAAGGCAGGAGCTTCATAAAGCTAGCATTCATGAAAGGACTGAAACGGTACCACGATCATAAAACCTGAACACTTAATAACTGGCAGAATGTGGTAGGGACCGATAAATCATATTTTACATTGTTTCATACAAACGGCCGGGTTTATGTGCGGCAAACTCCAAAACAAGCCTACGATGCGGCCTGCCTCGCTTCCTACAGTCAAACATGTGGCAGGTACCAGTGTGATTTGGGGGGCCAAACTGTGGTATTCAGCAGGTCCTATCATTACCCTCACTGGACAGATGACTGCGAATGAATATCTCGACATCCTCCGCAATGAAGCGCTTACAATGACTAGCATATTGTTGCCAGACACTGCCTATTTCAAGACGATAATGCATCCATAAACACAGCAACATGTTCAGGCGTGATTTGCGAAGTATCAGAATTTCATCAAACATCTTCCTTGACCAGTACAATCGCTAGACCTCAACATTATTAAACAATTATTATTACAATTATGAAGCGTTTTAGAACAGTAACGTGCAGATTTCTAGCTCCCACATCGTCGAAGCAATCTGCTTTTTTGTACAAAAATGGGAGAACATTCCGTTAGAAACTATTCACTCCACAAATCTATTCCGCGACGAATCGAAAAAATTGAATTCAATGGCTTTGTGAAAAAACGTTAGTTTTCGATGCAAGATCAACATCGGCATCAATTAAACCGTTTCAAAAAATGGGTTTAGGGGTGCCACAAGCCCCATACACACCCCATTTTTGGCCCATTTTCCTCTACGTTTTAGAAAATAACGAATAAATATTATTTAATGTGATTTTTATCAATAGATATATTCGGATGACCGCAAAAAATGTTTCATACAGGTATTACAGGACTTGATGATAGTGAAATAATGTGTCTAGCGATTTATAAGTGAAAAGTTCATTTTTAACCAATTTTAATGAAAAACTACGCTATTGTCAGAAATAATAATTTCGCTTGTCTCATATTTTGCTCAAACTTTTAGAAATGCTATCTTAATGATAATTGGGTCTTCCAGAAAGAAATTTTGATCAGCTGTTTCAGTTTAGTTGACTGATTCTTACGTTTTGTGAGTGAAAAACTGACAACCATTTTGTTCTGAGACGTCAAGTTTTTCGAACAAACGGGTGATCATCGTTTAAAAAATCCCGCAACGCAAAAATTGTCTTTACATAAAAATATGAATTCTTTGGCGCAGGTGACGAGAAATCATTAATACCCCTCTCATCAGATTGCTTGTAAAATTGTCTTTTTTTCACTACAAACTTTTTTGAGCTTTTCGTCTCTAGGTTTCTTCCGGAAGATCCCTATACAACATCCAGCGGTAATCAGCCTTCATCGTAACACTCCATTTCCCGTGAAAGCTTCTTTCCATTTATTTTATATCTTCGTGGAAATGTTATCACTGCTGTTCACTCACTTCTCCCAAATTTTCAGGAATGTAGTGAAGGTGTGAGTTGATAAAATTGACTTTTAAGTTCTTGGAGCAACGAAATTTTGTTGACACTTTCAACATTGTTTCCACAATTTTCTTTTAATTTCTGTCCTTTTGGTATCCCAGAACGTGTTTATGACGACAGTAAAGACAAACCATGCTTTTTGAGTTGAAGCCTTTGAATTGACGTCTTTTCGGATATGTGTTTTCTCATATCTGAGCCAACAAAACCCCCTTCCTCGAATTTTGTCTGCGATAAACATGGAAATTTGGATAGAGAGTACTTGAAGCATTTGCTATCTTTGGGAAGTGCCTTTACAAATTGCTTTATTAATCTTAAATTTTATGTAGATGTGGTAATAAAACCTTCTCAGGGGGTTCCAATATTTCTCTGAGAACATTCTTTTCACCAACAACTTGATTTCTCTGTATTCCAGTGTTTGCTTCCAGTGTTTTTGTCGGTCTCTACTGTCCCATGAACAAGAAACCAAGGGTATTTGGTGTACCCAATCTGTTGTCCTCGCACCATACACAATACTTTTAAATCCCAACATTCATACCAGTTTTGGTTTTAACAACCCCCTTTCTTGAAGATCAAATCCAAGTTCTCATAAATCTCCCTCAATACACCAAATCATCGACACGAATGGAGGCATAACGGGACACTATTGTGTAGTAAAATGTCTTTTAAGCCTCTTTGGAAGAGCCAATGAAAAGCCTCCAGAAGAATCTTACTTAATGTGAAACTGAGCCATCAGCTCCCCCTAAATCAAATCAAATTGACCTCATGAGAAAAGTAAGACCGAAAGTCTTTTTCCCAATGTCTGTAGCATGCAAAAATGTACCATTCTCCTCCATTTTGAGTTTAGATTCAAGATCACCAGCAGATTAGACCTAGATACATCTAGGTCTCTCACCAAACCATTGAGTTCCTGAAGATATTTCAACTTTTCTTCCTCAACTTCTCTCCCTTGAGTCCAGGAAAAGTTGTGGTTCGTCATCTTCGATATCTGAGCAACTTAATTCATCTTCAGGCTGAGGTGTAGTTCCTTCCTCGTCAGGCAAATTGACGTCATCCAGGTTTGTAGGTGGCTCGGGCACAAGGCCGGCTGAACCAGGAGAAATTGAATCATGTAATGGCGCACTTCAACATTGAATTGTAGACCTTCACATTACAGGAAAAACTAGTGGCGCTAAAGAATGACAGAAACTTTCCCGTATTAGTATTCCATTTCCTTGGGTCTGGGATAGCTATTCGGAATTGCCACATACTCATGCCACCTGACATCTATCGCTGCCCAACGTATATTTTTTTTACATTTTCATAATTTTTCGGTTTTGTAATGGTAGAACGGAAATATTTTAGAATATTAAAGAACAGTAAAACCTTGTCCTAAATGGCAATTTTCTTTGAAAACTTTGGAGCCGTTTTTAAGAAAATGGCTTTTAAGCTACTAAAAACGCGAAATTTGAAACTCTTTTTCACAGAAAATTTTTGAGTTTTCTAAACATTTCATTTGAAGTCATTTTAAGCACTTTAACTTCAAATACAATGGTGTTTACAAATTGCTAGTAATGTGCATATTAAAGGTGTGAGAGATCTAAAAAAATAATTTCTGTAATTTTTGAAAAACAAAAAAATCCCCCAAATTGAACTTAATAGTCATATTAAGAACTTAATAGTCATATTAAAGTGTAATTAGCAATATCGGTTCGAAAAGTTTGAAGAAAAAAATTTGGAGCCATTTTTGAGAAAATGGCATTTGATCATTTTTGAAAAGTCGGAATTTTGAGCTAGTTTTCGCAGAAAACTTTTGAGTTCTCGAGAAACTTTATCCGACATTATTTAAAGCACATGTACTCGTAAATACAATAATGTGAACAAATGTCGTCGCTAATGTAAATATGAACGACATTATTATATTAATGAGTACATGTGCTTTAAATAATGTCAAGTAAAGTTCCTCAAAAACTCAACCGTTTTCTGTGAAAACCAGCTCAAAATTCCACATTTTCAGAACTACTCAAACGCTATTTTGTCATAAATGGCACCAAATTTTTTCAGCCTTTTGGAACGGATAGGATTGCACTTTTAATATGACGTAAAGTTCAATTTGGAGGATTTTTTGGACAAATTACAGAAATGTAATGTTTTGAGAGATCTCTCACACCTTTAATATGCACATTAACAGCAATTTGTAAACACTATTGTATTTGTAAGTTAGAGTGCTTTAAAAGACTTTGCATTACGTGTTTAGAAAACTCAAAAATTTTGTGTAAAAGAGCTTCAAATTTCGCAATTTTAGTGGCGCTTAAACGTTATTTCTTAAAAATGGCTCCAAATTTTCCAAAGGAAACTGCCATTTGGATGAGATTTTACTGTTCTTTAATATTCTAGAATTAATATTTCCGTTCTATCATTAGGAAAGCGAAAAATTAAGAAAATGTAAAAAAAAATGTACTTAGGGCGGCGATAGATGGCTGCTGACATGAGTATCTGGCAATTCCGAATAGTTTGCCCTGACCCAAGGAAATATAACACTAATACGGGAAAGTCTGTAACATTCTGTAGCACAATTAGTTTTAAATTCATATTTTATTACAAGTAGGTTTCTAGAAAGGATTCATTAGAACTCTTTTATTGGCTGTTGGAAAATTTCTTCGATATTTTTCAAGATTATATATAATGTACTTATGTTTCTCGTCATCAAGTGTTAGTAAACTGTTATATTCATTGAATAACGTAATATTTCTTTTTTCCTACTTCATTTTCAACTTGAATAACTTTAATATTTTTAGAAGAAATGGAATTAGAACTCTTTTATTGGCTGTTGGAAAATTTCTTCGATATTTTTCAAGATTATATAATGTACTTATGTTTCTCTTCATCAAGTGTTAGTAAACTGTTATATTCATTGAATAACGTAATATTTCTTTTTTCCTACTTCATTTTCAACTTGAATAACTTTAATATTTTTAGAAGAAATGGAATTATCATTCGAATGCCCCCAATTTTCAGTTCCTATTTGCAACCACACAGGGTTCAAAGCGAAATGTTCAAAGAGTTTCATTATAAGCATCAAAGAAATTGATTTTTTAACAGATAAATTGCTAGAGGCACATTATTTCATTATCACCATGGCTAATGGTGCATGAAAAACCTTATCACTTATATGAAAGGGACCTTTGGAAATTACCTAATATATATAGCAGGTCCAATTTTTTTTGAAAAAAAATTGTTGAAAAAGAAAATTGAGTTTAAAAATCACTTCCGGGCGCGAAATTCCAACGGGCCGCTAAGAAACTGCAGACGGCGGCGTCTCCTCCGCGGAGCATATCCTCGTTTCTATGCGCAAACAGTGAAACAGTTGAATAATATTTTCTATAGAGAGCATCGCGTGGCTTACAATAGAATATGTTAATAGCATCAAATGTTTGTAGGTTCTGTTTAATAAATATTTTAAATTAACGTACAGAAAATCCAGTGTTGTTCAGAAAGACAGCCACGGTACACGACGGTGTAACCATAAATGATGAACACGACAACATTTATGAAAAATACTGCCTCCTGTAATGCTCGAATTGTTATTTTTAGCACTTATTCATATGGACTTGTGCCTGGGGCTTAAGATTGCCACTTAAGTGAAAATTATTGTAAATACCGCGATAAACTAAAATGCGTTTCGGAAATGAAATATTTGTTCATGAAAATACTAAGTTTATTGATTATCTCTGGAATTTCAATTGATTCTCTCGGCTGTCATTTTCTGAATTCTCAGACTAACAATAGCCAGATTTAGATTTCTCGATAAGTGACTGTACGATTTATCTCAGATGAAATTGATAGATATCAATATTTTCCCCCTCAAAAAGATTGTATCTTCCTGAAATAAAACTATCTGTCGGTACAGTAAAGATCCACGAACTTTCTTAATATTACCCGTCAAATTATTCTCTCTTAAGTAATATGTGGTACAGAAAAATTCACTTTCTGCTGCCGCAAGGAATGCATTCCGAAATAACTGTTATTGCAAAATATGCTGCACGGTTCTATGTGAAACATCGAAGTTGTGACAAACGGCTCTGTAAGTTCAGCTAATTCAGTTCTCTTTGCAAGCGAATGATTGACTGCAGTACTGAATTATTTACTTTCCTCGCGTTTTCTAATTTAAAGGAAGGACGAGTTCCCAAGGTTATTACATTGTACAGTATGTAAGGGAGTAGAAACAGTTTACTTCAGGAACATTGTTGTAACTTTCAATATTTTTGTTTGATATTTTCATAATAATGTACAACGAAAATAGGCACACAGAAAAAATACTTTTTTATGCACGAGAATCAATTTTTAACCCCAAAGATGACGCCGAGCAAGTACTTATTCAGTCATGACCACTCTGGGCTGGGCTTCAATCTGCGCAATGTGTTGGATTGAGGCAAAACTGACTCGCGACTGACAGGAGAATAACTTGGCGGCGGTGGTAGGTTCACGTGCCTATTTACCATACAATATAAACCACGATGTGACCCGACTTAGCAACTGAAAAATGCAAGGACACCGACCGTAATATGGGCTGTGAATGGCACCGGTCCGGTACCTTCAGTGAACCTTTGTCCAACTTTTGCGAACTTTTGTGTGAATGTTTGAGTTCTTTTGAAATATTTATACACCACAGAATCGAACATCACAGTCTTTCTCAGTTTTTTACCATTTCACGCCAGTAATATACTAGTTTACTATTTTTTATTCATTGGCGCATGGCACATAAGGCGACGCGATTTTATCTCTGTTAATATTGACCTGTGGGACTGGTTAATTGCCCACGTGCCTCCTACAAAGATTCTTCAATGCGCTGTTCGGCCTGCATCTCCACACAATGACTGCCAGAAGCATCAATTCAAATTCAGCATCCGGAGATAATCAATAAAATCGGTATTTTCATGATCGAATATTTCATTTCCAAAACGCTTTTTAGTTTATCACATCATTTAGAATAATCTTTACGAATTTGGCAATCGTAAGCCCAAGGCACTATTTCATATGAATATGTGCTAAAAATAACAATTCGAGCATTACAGGAGATTCAATATTTTTTTAAATGTTGGATCGTGTTCATCATTTATGTTTACGCCGCCATGTACCGTGGCTATCATTTTGAACAAAACTGGATTTTCAATAAGTACATTTAAAATATTTATTGAACAAAACCTACAAGCATTTGATACTATTAACGTAAGTGTACTAGTGTAAGCCACGCGATGCTTTCCTTAGAGAATATTACTCCACTGTTTCACTGATTACGCGCAGAAAGAGGAAATGCTCCGCGCAGAAGGAGACGCCGCCGTCGTTTCGTAGCGGTCGGTTTGAATTTCGCGCCCGGAAGTGATTTTTAAACTCAATATTCTCAAAGACAACATTTTTTTCAAAAAAACTGGACCTGCCTTTTTTCATGACGTGCAACACAGAATTTGGGGTATTTTTTTGTAACAGGAGCTTCTGAACACCCTCTAGGCCCTGTACATAAATACTAAAACATCATATATTTCTAATGTCTTGAGATTCTGAGTTAAGAACGGTATAATATTACAAAAAATTAATTAGGCTATTGCTTTGATCTCATCTATTTTTCATATTGAATTTTTAAATTTGCACACATTACGATCTTTTTTTATATATTGTTTGAAATATCGGTAAGATTTGCATATTGAAGAAAATGGCGGATCCAATAGGAAACAATTCTTTTCTTGGAAATGTTCAGAAATTTATTTTAAACAAATGTAAATATGCTTAAATTAATCTATTAATACTGGTATAAACCATACATGTATATATATTCTGTTTAGATGTTTTACTTTCAAATGATTTGTAAACTAAAATATTCAAATGAAGAGTAATTTAGAACTTAAATAGTTATTGCCGAAAATAAATACAATTACAATTGTTTCCTTACATTTTTTAAAGTACCATTCTTCGATATTATTTGAAGTGGCCCTTGCTAGTGAAGGATTGTAACGATAATTGCATCTGGTGGGGTTTTCTTGAACAATATTTATTATTCATAAACTCGCTTACCGTTCCCCAAATGTAGGTGGTAACCCTGGCGAGTCGGAGGAAGGAACGCTATCTGAGCTAGAAACGCTTTTCTCTGTTTCTTCGTCTGAGAGCTGAGCAACTTCCATCGCCTGTTTGGTTTGTCTTTCTTCTGTTTCTTGGGGTTCCTCATTTTCAGAAGATTCTTCTGAGCTTTCACGTCCCTTGGCGTTTTCGCTTTCATTCTCATCTTCTTTTGTTGATTATTCGAACGTTCCTCTTGATCATCTCCATCTCTGTTTCTCCTGGCGTAATATCCTCTGGAGGGTGGAGATTGGTCAGGGCGACGCAAGTGCATCTTCGCCCACTCCTCTTGCTCTCGGCGCTGGCGCTCCCAGTCCAGCTGCTTACGTTTGGCCTGCAACGCGAAAATACACATACCATAATTCGAGGCTACTTGTACCTACAGGGATAACTTTGCTCCCAACACGAAAAAATAATTATCGATATCTAGTGGTCATTCTTATAAACATTTCCAAACAGTTTCGAATCTAAGATAAAGGTGGCACCACCACACATCTGAGCTGGAATTGCAGTTGTAACTACCACTTTACAACTTTTATGGAGAAATATTGCACCTACAAACACACATTCGCCAGAGACATTGTAAAATGGCAGTTACAATTGTACAGCAGTAAAATAGCAGTTCCACCTTACAAGTCATTTAATCCTAAAATGGAACATTTAGGCGAAGGTAAATTGGCGAATAAAATAATGTGTAAATGTTTGAGTAGTAAGATTAAATAAACAAGAGACGTTAATATTACACACGCGTTAATTTTCCACAAGTGAAACTCTTCACTCTTTCACCAAAAGTTTTGTTCAGTATTTTTTTATTTTATCTAATTTATTTTACTTAATTACAAGAATAATTTTCATTTTTGAGAAGTACATGGTGTGATTACTGTACAAGATATATTAAATCAGAATCTTTAGCGAATAATAACTACATAATTACGATATACTCAATAATTAGCTTCATATTCTTTCGGTATTTATGATAATGAACACTTAAATTGGGAGATATTAGAGGTATTCCTGAGAAAACATATGAAAGAAAATGTGTACAATTTGGATCCTTAAATAACACTGAGAGGTTGGTGGATATCATTTGTTACACACATACGTGGCACTAGGTGAATATAGTATCAGAAAACATCAAGTCAGAATATTTTCGTTAGTATACAACTACGATAGTTAGATGTGAATATATAAAAAGTAAGTTATTTTGCTTTAATAATAGTCATAAAATAAGTTATAAATACTCTGGCCAGGATAGTAATATGCTTCAGATATGTCGGGTAAATGGGTATCTACCGTTCACGAATTCCAAAACATACGTTTCCTAGTAATATGTCTAAGCCCATTGAAAAAAAGATAGCGAATTAGTGCAAAAAGAGCAAATGAGTTTAGTAGAAATGTCCGTCGACAAACCCGTGCATGGTCATGCCCCCCATGATGGGAAAGTGCTGCTGGGGGCGTGTACCTGGTACTCGTGCATGGCCATGCCCTCCATGAAGGGCGGGCGCCGCTCCGAGAGGGTGCTGCTGGTGCTGGCGCTGCGGGGCCGCGGGGCAGACGACAGCATCGACGCCATCTCCTCCCTGCGGCAGAGCGCGCTCTTTAGGCTAGTCGCCAAATGAGACGCATGTCCGTGACGTGACGCAGGGTGACTCATGGTGAGTTTCTGGTAACCACGGAAGCGCGCTCGAGCGCATGAGCACGGTTTGCAGTGGTTATCAGAAACTCATCATGAGTCACGCTGCGTCACGTCGTGGACCTGTTTGCGGTTAACCTTACGCTTGAGTCAAAAATCCAGCGGGCTGGCTTCCATACGCGACCGTGGTGTCCCTCATGGAACCTGGATCCGCCGCTTGCAGTTTGCATGCGGAAGCGAAGGTAATCGTCTCGGAAAACGCACTAAATCATTATAGCCTATCGGATGATATATTATATGCTAATTTCTGGTCAACTCAAATTTTCTTCTTTTGCAATACTTTCTGAATTGCATTTTTTCAATAGACGTAGATATCCTAAACGAAACACAAGCACTTTTTTCATTCTTGAATGCCAGATGTCGCTTAAGTCGTGATTTAGATGCAATGTAAGTGACGTGAAAAGATTAAGAATGAAGACCAATTGACTGCTGAAATGTCTTCATTACAGCAGTGTTGGCATTGGTAGGCATTGTATACTCCGTACCAGGGTGTACACATAACTTGTTGGTTCGAATCTTCATCTAAAACCGTACTAAGCTGCTATATGCCTATGGTAAAGTCGGAGGGAATGGACGATGTAAAGCCAACGGTGGTTGGTCCGTATTCAAGTTGCCGGGGGATATGCAGCTACGTTCTAACGATTTTGCTTCCTCTTGTAGAAAAAAATGCTCATAAAACAAACGGTTTACGCTTTGAAGCGCTCTAGTAGTAATTATTTCGCAACACAACATTTAGTTAGCACTAAATGATCCAAAAACATGCTGCTAGAGGGCTCCAATGACTCCTGTGCGCGAACGAACGCAACAATGGGCGAGAGCGATGCGCACAAATTTAATTTGTACGTTAATGGGTTATTGGGGTTTTCATTCACAATGCCCAGCACCCAACTGGGCTCTCCTATCACATCTCCGTCTTTGCGATACTAAGCACGAAAGTCGTGATTGGGCAGAAGATTTAATTCCCCAACAGAATGTCTAGGACGGATAGACGCAGACAAGCCCGCGAGGAAAAGGGTGCTGTGTTTTAGATACGTTGCAAGAGACGAGAAAAGTTTAAGAATGAAGATCAATTGACTGTGGAAATGTCTTTATCACAGCAGCGTTGGCGTTGCATTGCAAAAATCTGAGAACATGATAATTTTATTATTCGGCATGTGATGATCAAGCTAATTATCTTAGAACGAACTGGCTGGTACCTGCACTAAAACATCAGTGCGCAAATACGAAATTTCCCTTGCTTTTTGTCATGAGAAATGCTACTTACAGAACTTGGAATTCACAACTGCTGTTCAGCATATTTGGTTGGTCATCTAGTAGTGGCGTCAACGCAAAATAGAAAAATTGGCATGACGTAAATTTGTTTTCGTTTGAGTGTTTTTATCATTCGCAGTAACAGCGACGTTCTCTGGGGGAAAGGGTGATCGCGCCCAATTTTTCTGTTTCTTGGGGAACAGAAATCCGTAGCCATACACTATTATGATGACAAAGGAATAATTCATGCCAGGGTTATTGAGATGAGTAGATTGTGACTGCCGCGAAAACGAATTTATCCTAATTCAAAAGTAATACACGTGACTTGCTTAGCTTGCTTAGCTTTTTGTGAGTATATTAAAATAAAATAGTTTTTGTTTCTGTCACACAAGAAAATATTTTTTAAAATATAAATTGTTTGCCTATTTATTCCCATCCTGGGTTATAAAAATGAATGTTATAGAGAAAAAAAATTCATTACAAAAACAGAATCAGGTTTAAACATCGTGAATCTGATGAATTTAGAACTGATCTTATCCAGAAGTGTTGGTTTCACGGCATTTCAGCACCGTAGGTGTCTTACAACTACTCCAAGACGCGTTTTACCCCCTGCAAAACTTCTAATGTTGTTAGAAATTCTCTTAGAATGTTTCTGAAAATATCCGAGGGAAATGGTTAGTTTCCCACAGCAGACCGAGCCTGGCGTATGAGTTTTCAGTTGCACCGAACGGTGGACCGGAAGTACAGGATAAAGGCTCCTAAGGTCTTGACATTCCAGGGAAAAACGTTATACTTAACCTAATTAATTATAAAGTTAATCTTTACATGTTCACGATGAAGAGGGCTGGATGCTCTTATGAAATAAACATAAAGTAAACCAAACTCATTCTCCACTGTACGTAATGCTGACTAGGTTCATCGAACCACAGATAGTCTCGTGAAGCAGCAGGACCTCGTCAAGCAGTGTGACGCCCTGAGCCGCAAGTAGAGATGACAAAAAACACAAGCGAGTTTCTGGGGAGTGTCATGGGGTTCTCTGAGCTCGAGTCACGTGGAAGCCGTGCCGTGGGACCACAGGGAACGGCCCACCACACCACAGGGAAAGTCCACCTTGTTGTTGAGGCTTCGCTGGCCGAGCCACGGCCCAGCCCTCAGGTGGCGGAAGGTCGCGCCGCAGACGCCCAGTTGGGCAAAACATGCACTTGATTGTTCGCACTTCGCACAATGTAACCTGATTCTAAGATACATTAACATAATCAGGAAATTGACTACTGTGACACAAGGCACTCTATCTTTAGAGTGCCTTTATTTTCACATGCAACCGGTATTTACATATCCGTGTCCGAGGCAACCGCGTACAGCACCTCCTGCTCCTTTGCACTTTTAGGCGACATTCCAGCAGTCGCGTACCCTTAGGGTCCAACGTGGAAGAATAAGGCTATGTGATTTGGCGCAAGCAGAAAGCACTTGTTATCGTTCTCAAAAATTTGGACTTGTTTAATTCACGCACGTGGGAACCCAAGGTACACTGAAGAAGCTTGAGTTTCAGTAATGATTTGCCAACGTTAACGAAGGATCAACGATTCTTGACGGATATATATTTGTGACCTCAATCTTAAATCTTCTCTGAAAGGTCTGGAAATGCTTCAGAAAATACGACAGGTTCATTGGAAGTAGATGTGCGTGGGGTATTACTCGATGAAAGGGGACAGCCGGCGCTGCGGAGAGACGGAGGGTGTTTCAAGAAAATCCAACTGGTTCGTTGGCAGTAAATGTCTTACCTCGGTGAAAGAGGAGAGCCGGCGCTGTGGAGAGACGGAAGATTGTTTCAAGAAAATCCGACTGGTTCGTTGGCAGTAATGTCTTACCTCGGTGAAAGAGGAGAGCCGGCGCTGTGGAGAGACGGAGATTGTTTTCAAGAAAATTCCGACTGGTTCGTTGGCAGTAAATGTCTTACCTGCGGTGAAGAGAGGAGAGCCGGCGCTGTGGAGAGACGGAGATTGTTTCAAGAAAATCCGACTGGTTTGTGGCAGTAATGTCTTACTTGGTGAAAGAGGAGAGCCGGCGCTGTGGAGAGACGGAGAGTGTTTCAAGAAAATCCGAGTGGTTCGTTGGCAGTAAAAGTCACTTACTCGGTGAAAGAGGACGACATCCGGCGTTGCTGAGAGGCGCCGAGCAGCGACGCGGAGGACGAGGTGTGGCGCAGCGGCGGCGGCAGCATGGGTGTGGCCGGTACGGGTGCGGGCCCGGGCGCGGTCTCTGGCACGGGCGCAAGCGCGGACGAGGGAGGGGGCGGAGGTGGGGGCGGGGCCGCCCGGGGCGGCAGCATGGGCGTGGGCGGCACGGACGCGCGCATGGAAGGGGCCTGCCGCGGCTTCATGCCCGGCTCCCCCATCAGCCGCGCTGGCTCGCCCACGTTCAGCTGCGGGCACACGGCGCTCTGCTGGCCCTCCCACACCATCACCTGGATCGCGTCCTCTCGTACGGCATTGAAAGATTTTCCTTTGCCGTCGCCGACGTAGCGATAAGATAGCATGCACACCCTTGTGGTAAGGGCATGTTGGCACGCGGGCAAAACTGGTCTGGACTTGTTTCAGTGCGCAGGGAGTGGCGAAGCTGAAGGGTAATCTCGGAGCCTTAGGGTCTTTGCCCAGTGAGTGCGAGAGAGGAGAGAGCGCGCGCCCTCTTGTGAGTATCCGCGGCAGAGCCAGCCGGTGTCTATCAGCTGGCAGGCTTGGCACGCATTAATGTTTCAGTAATAAAATTTTGAAAAATGGCACACATAACGTCTGATTTTGTTAAAAAATAATTTGGGTCTTGTAAGGCTTCTAGATAACCCTTCATCTTCGTCACTGGTGCGCAGTGGTATCACTGCTACATATCCCTTGTAGAATGATTATTAGATTGATGTAAGGGACTTCCTGTTTTCCGTCACTTACGGGGGCGCTCATTAACCTAGCCGCAGTAGCGGCGGGGGCAAATGCCAGGCTTGTTCAGAGTCCGTCAGAGAAAAGTTTCTGCAATTGACTTGCTGACACCACACTAGCTATAAGACAGTGTTCACTTGATAAGGGCATGTTCACACGCGGGCAAAACTGGTGTGCACCTAATTCAGTACGCAGTGGTTTCACTGCTCCGTGTCCTTTGTAGAATGATTTATTAGATGTATGTAAGGGGTTTCGTGATCAAGTGTTTTCCACCACCTTCGGCGGGAGGTTGCTCAGGACCTGGCTCTAGTAACGGCAGGGGCAAATGCCAGGCATGTTCAGAATCTCTGTAGCTCAGACAACTGTACGCAGGGCATTCAAAATTCACGGAATTGACTCGCCGTCGAGAGATACGATAGCGCAGGTTGAACAGAAATTCCTCCCTGAGAACATTTTTGTCGTCCCTCAACCACTGTACTCTCTCGCTCTCGTTACCAGTGTCCATTGCCTCTTCCCTACCCTTTTGTCCCAGAAATGAGGAACGATGGTGCAAGTGTGTGCGCGCGCAAGGGTCCTGCTTGGAAGGTTAGCGTTGCCATGTGAGATAACATTACCGGGATGCGGGAACTTTTCGAATGCCCCTCGTTAATACATCTTTGTTCTAATTGAGACTAACAAACTTTTGGGGTTCTACTCTATCGCGATTGCGACGATATCAAGCTCTGCTTGATCATGCCACACCTAGCGGCACGACCCAATAAGACATGAAACGCCGGGATATATTCCATCGTGAAGGTGGACCTCGAGAGACATCTATGGAAAAATCGCAGTATAATACTCCCCCTATCGCAATGCTTTCTTGATTTTTTCGTCCACGATTTAAATATTACTACGCACACATTAATGAAAGGTGTACCGTTCTTGCAACACGAGGGGTTAGCTTATTGCCAAACTCGACATTACACATTTGCAAAACGAAGCTGTGAACTTTCGTTACCATTTGTCACACGAGGCATGAACCGCTTGCGCTCAAAGCTTGCGCACTTGAGCGGCATTTCGACGTATAAATTTACACATCATGTTGTCGTGGCTGACGTTTCGGCCAACGTGTTGTGGCTCTGCTCAGAGCGTACTGCTGACGCTCCGAGGAGGGCCTCTGAGGGAGGAAGTACGCTCTGAGGAAGGCCACGACATGTTGAACGAAACGGCAGCCACCACGACAGACACGCGACTCATCCCGGATAGCCTAGACCAGGGGTGTCCAACTTGCAAGTCCTCAAGGGCCACAGCTAGTCTTGAATATGGTTGTGGGCCGTATTTACATTACTTGGGGGGATCCACACCTGACTTCCCCATATTGTTGATCTCTGCATTTTGTCCGACAGCTCTGAAACAGGAGGTGATGAAACCGTTCGTGAAATCAGGCCATACCATGCAAATCTTCTCGCCCGACATGGATGCAAGGGACATTCACTTTTGACTTATAATTTTGATGGCCACAATAAATGGCACGGCTGGCCGCCAGTTGGACTACCCTGGAATAGGCAATACAGATTGAGAGTATGTCGTAATTAGTAACAGTGTGATAATAAATCAATGACAACAGGTGTCCCCAAAATAGCGCCACCCGCATGAGACCTCACCGACTGCGAGGACGCGCGCGAGAGCAGGCTGTGCGAGGAGGCGGACGGGATGAGGGAGCGGACGCGGGACCGCGCGTCGGGCCCCAGCACGACGGTGCTGCTGGACGAGTAGGACGCGGTGGGCGAGCCGTCGTCGTCGAAGATCATGAGCGACGGGCGCAGCGCCAGCTTCCACGGCTCCTCCTCGATGTCCACCGCCATCTGGCGGTGGCGGTAGGCGAAGGGTATCTGCGTGTACGACGACGACGGGCCAGCCGCCGTCCCGTCCTCCTGCTGCGCGCCCCACACGCGCTGCTCCAGAAAACCGCCGGACGGCCCTCCAGATCCCTGCGCACGCGACATGGTCGTGACATCATCAAGACGGGAACTTGATATCACCGTGACATGGCCATGACGTTATTGCCGCGTCACACGCGCACCTCCAGTAACTCGCCGGACGCCCCTCCCCAACCCTGCGGTTGTGACGCCACCAATAAGGGAACGTGACGTCCGTGTGACGTGGCCATGACGTCATTACCGCCCCACACGCGCTGCTCTAAGGACCAGCCAGGCCCCGTTCCAGAACCCTACGTACGAGACACGGTCGTGACATCACCAAGATGGGTGCGTGACGTCAGCGTGACGTGGCCATGACGTCACTACCGAAGCATGTGCTCTGATAACATCCCATCCTATCAAGATTTCACTTTCTCCAACCAGAAAATTGGGATATAGTTAACTGAGCCCGAATCTGGCGGAGAAAGTGAATCAAAGCCCAAGCACATTTAGGGATCAACTGTGAGGTGCGCCTGCTCGATAAAGGTTACCTCTCTCCTACTACCTACTCAACTCTCTCATACATTTCTTATCTGAAAACAAGAACATTCTGAAATCCTTGCTATGTAATATTCCTAAAAGCAAAACCCATTTTTACACTATATCTTACCTTGTAGAAACGATGAGAGAGGGGAATAGCCTTCCAAAAATTGTTAGGAAATGTAAAACATATCGATCAAATCTTTACAAAAATGTTTTTGTTTCAGTGTTTCTAGGATTAGAAAGTGTTTTTAGGTACTAGTAATTTTTAATTCATTCCTGTTTAACTTGTCATGGCTCTGACTGAAGTGTCGTTTCCCTTAGGACTTGTAATTAAAATCGGCCCTAAGCCGTCCTGGCCGGGTGGTTGTGTGCATTCTCATGTTTTTTAATGATTTCTGTAATTATTGAAATTGTTGTTAACCTTTGACGCGTATCGCTAAATTAATAGTTTTCATACTTTATTTTCGGGCACGCCTTCAGTGTTTTCCTATAACAATAATGTTTTTTAATTATTTTAACTATTTTTTGTTGCTCAATGTTGAAGAGAATGCACACTTCCTTTGTTTTCCCTGGGTTTCCCCGGCCGCTTAAGGTAAATGCTGGGACACTGTTTTTTTTCCCTTTCGCTTTGTGAGAATAGGGGCAAGACATATGTAAATTGTATTTTATTTAATTTATTTAGACGGAAATGATGGCTCGAGCCTCGCCATACAGTAAATGCATTATTATTACTAAATGAACTGTTCAATTTGTATCTATACATTTATGTAGCACATGGGCAGTCTCCCCGCTAATAGCCCCACGCGATGCAACGCTCACCCGTCAGCTGGTTCATTTACGTAGTATTGACATTTCTCATATAAGTGGTGACACTGTTCTCAACAAGGAGAACAATTGAAACACACTTGGTGTATACTATTCACATGAGTGAATATAGTTGTGACTGTACTCGGCAATAGAAATAACAGCAAATACTGCTGTATAAACATTATCCTACAAATCAAGAAAGAAATATAAGCGTGAGTATTTAATTTTTAAAGATTGGTGTGACAAAATAGTTCATTCCATATGGCAAAAAGTTTTCATTGCTTACTTTCCTGGCAAGTCAGAGATGGAGAAACAAGAAGACTTTGGACCCACTACTCTTTTATGAAAGAGTACAATATCACCTAATAACTATAGTGCGATTTTTCTAATTCTGCCTCTCAAGCCCCTATGGCTTCGATGGAATATCAGACGGCATTTCGTGTCTTTCTTGGTCGTGCCGCTAGACGTTGCATGATCAGAAGCACTGCTTGATAAGACATTTAGCGACACGACTGAGAAAGACGCCAAATACCGTGACATATTCCATCGCGAAGACGGGCCTTGAGAGGCAAAGTTAGAAAAATCGCAGTAATTTGACATCAGTAAGTTGACACAGTTATTAGCGTTAAGAAGTCCAAAATACTTTCAAAAGAAGAGTGGAAAAGTACGCGATTGCTTTATCGTCCTAGTGTCGTAATAAATTACATTACCACACTAGGGCTGTAAAGTACTTCATTACGAAACCGATTATAATGGCATAATGTTTGATCCTCGGACCCGCGTCGTGGGTAGGCTTCCAAGGACGCCTGTGTGGAAAAACTCGGGTGCGGAACAACTGCGCTCGTCGTGCTAGGGCTGTAAAATACTTCATTACGAAACCGATTACAATGGCATAATGTTTGACTTTCCCTAACCAAAGTGGATGAATAACGCTCACCCGTCCGCCGGGGGCATCGAAGAGCCCCTGCTCCAACTCGCGGCTGCGCGCCACGTGCTCGCGGTACCTGCCGAGCCCCGACTCCGTCGACGTCACGGAGAAGCGCGGGTCCGACGCCGTTCGCTCCTCCTGCCACCAACAAGCGGCTCACTCAGACACATGTTCCAAAAAAGTTCCGCTGCATATATCGACGCGCTGAATCCGAATGTGAATACGAATCTGAATATGTATGCCGAAGCGCAGAATACGAATCTGAAGCCAGGAGTGCGCCACCTCCCTGTATTTTTTTATTTCGCGAAAAAGAAAAACCCCGAAATTGTAGATTGTAAATTTTACTATTGTTCTTGCGATTCTTGCAATAGAATTGCGCCATCGCCCTCCAACTTTTTTTTAATTTGCGAAAAAAATCCACTGTGAAATTGTATAATACATATTTCGCAGTGGTTCTTGCTATTTTAAAAAAAACTGGAGGGTGGTGACGCAATTCTGGTTTCACTGTGAAATTGTAGATTGTAAATTTCACGGTGGTTTTTTGCGATAAAAAAACTGGAGGGTGGTGGCGCGATTCTGTGATCAGATTCAGATTCGGATTCAGCCCGTCGACATACATAAATATGTGTCAAGACTTCGGGAGTGACAACAGCCCCCGAAAACAAAAAATATCAACAAAAAATATAATTTCGCAGTAGTCTTTTGCGATTTAAAAAAGACGGTGCAATTCTGGATTCAGATTCGTATTCAGCGGGTGGACATATATTGAGAAACACATTTCAAGCCTTGGGGTCTGACAACTTTTTTGTTTTTTGTGTGCTTATGTTATTAACTCCTCTTTACGCTATTCCCCTCGGGTAGCTTTTAATATTTCTTGTGTTCTTCTATTCGTTGTAGTTTTACTCTTCATTGGTTTGTAATATATTTTACTTTTATTTTTTGGTGGTCTAATGTGTACATGACCTGTTTGCATGCAACATTTATAATGCTATTTTGCATTACAATTTGTTTTCTTTAAAAAAATTGGACATTTTTGCCTCTTTTACATTTTGTGGTGGACATGTAAGTCAGTGGATGTTCCTGTCTTTGGACATTCAGCATTGGATATTTTTACAATGGACGATTATGCCACCGGACATTCACAAATGGACATTTTAGCCTGAAACCGATAAAAGTGCTCTAGAGCAGTGGTGTCAAGGTCTTCTACCGGTGGCAGTTGCACGCATCGTGGCTCTGTAGCATGCCACAAGCAACTCTGTGCAACTAGCGTCGAGAAAGGAAACTATTAGTAACCCCGCCGTTTTATAATAGGGATGGCATTGTCTGGTGGCGGGGTGACGAACTGCGTGAAGGGGCGATTTCGTCGTGCCATTCGTTCCACGGACTTCCGCTCGTGGCATCGACCTTGACAACACTGCTCTAGAGCAAAGGCGCTCACGGTCTCGTCCATCGGCATGGAGCGCCCCGAGTGGTGCGCGTGCGCGGGGGCGGGCGAGGGCTCGGGGAACAGCGACGACTCGGTGGAGGTGGTGGACGCGATGCGCCGCGTATTCGACTGCTCCTGGCCCTGCGCAGCACCAAAGCCTCGGATCGCAACCGAAGAATTTAAATCAATTTTCACTACTGTCGTGAAAAGGAAAACGTATCACCCGAATTGTTCAACCTACAACTGGGACAGGGTGACAAAATATGAAGTATGTTGATGAATGGCAATGGACTGGAAATTAAATTAGCCAACCCTCAACATTCCTACGATGCTCAAAAATACTAAAGTGCAAGGAGCTCTTATACCAGGAAAATGAAAGGTATATAATACAATGTTCAAACACATTGTTGAGTAAATATTTAACATTGTATTATCATGAACTTACAATTACAATTTTCAATAAACCTTTCAATAAAACAGATCGTACAGAATTTTCAATAAAAAATATACAGTATCCTAAAAGTATCCTTTGAAAGAGCATAAGGTTTTAATTAAACAAGCTATTAAGAAAGAAAGAAAAACAAGCGTAAATGAAGTACCAGTTTTGCAACAATTTAGGAAACACCAGCCTTAAGTGCACACAGACGATGCATATTGGTCCCAGATGAGACAACAGCCGTATCTAGACTGTGTTGCATACCTTTGAAGCAAACGTATACCTTTACCAAACGTACATCTTTCATGATGTGGCGATAGCATATAGTGTACAAACCGTTTCCTCCTCAATTAATAAGCATACAAAATATTATGCTTGATGTCAAAGAACTCAGATGATTGAACAAATCTCTGGAACACATGTATGACTTGGTAACATTCATACTTAACGTTACCACAATTAATAAACATATATAACATAATAAACAAAATATCACGCTTGATGGCAAAGAACTCAGAGAGGTTTTCTCCAGTACAAAACATAAGTTTGTAATACTTCCTCAATACCAGTGCGAGAATTGTTCTTCATACACGTTTCAAATTATCATAAAATATGCTGCACACATGTGGCGTTTGTCCAATGTCATTTGCTGTGGAGTAAGCATGACCATTCCACATCAGGTGGGATGCTTAGACGACAAACTCTAGTAGTGCAATCATAAATTGCACGAGGCCATTACTCAGGATTAGCAAACATTAAATTACGCGACCCACATGGCGTGCCGCAACCATCTCAGCGAAATCACAAAATTGCACCAACGAGGCATCGCCACACTTCACAATTACCTCCAAATTCAGTGTTAGACGAATGATAATTAACATTGAAATGTTTCACGGCTATTCTGTTATGTGATTACATTTCAGAAAAACTTCATCAGCAGCGGCACAACAACCTACCATGGTCACAGAGGTCAAACTGAGAACGAAGATGCATGCGTACAGACGTCCTACGCGAAGTGTAGGAGGCCAATGCATTGTGGGTAGAGCAGCTGATGTAAAGTAAAGGTCACTTAGTGTGCAGCTCAGACACTAGGATCGCCTTAAACACCTTTATACATCCTACGTAACACAGTATTATGAGTAAAAATAATTTGCACAACTGCTAGCCAGGCTGTCAGACGTATCAGAAAAATTGTTTACATCTACATATCATTGCTTGCGTGAACAAAGTAATATTGTTATTATTACACTGAGAGAAATATTTAGTAGAATGTACTAAATATGATTAGTAAATGATCGTGTAGTAAATACAATTATTCGCGTAGTAAGATTCACTAAACATGATTTAGTTTCGTTTAGTAAATCAAACAATTCATAATCGTGAGTGAATGAACAAAGATAATTGTCAGTGGTACTATTCTTGTTTCGCAGATAAAATCATTCGGTGAGATCTACGTTTCATGTCGTCACACTTACTAAACCCTGTTTAGTAAGCACTGTTTACTAATACTATTTAGAAAGCGCGTGTTCTCAACAACCTGACCAATTGAAATAGTTATAGAACCCGTCTGAAGTGTGAGAATTCAACGCGGTATATAGTATTATACGTTATATAAATGGCGTGTCTTGTATTTTATTGGTTTTCAATAATTATGTTATATTCTCTAAACTAACGGTAGAAATACCGTCGACAGCCTAAAGCCAGCAGCCTACGTCCGTAACTGCACTGCAAGGCTAGTGTCTGTCAGGTAACGAGTCAATGGGGCCGTAGGATAGGTGACCGCTGCGGAACCCCAGTTGCTTCCTGCTTGGAGGGAGAGAAAGAAAGAATTCCCTTTCTCGTTTCGTTCAGTTATTTTCAATGCACTGTTTAGTAAATATTACTCAATATATTAGTCAGCCCAACGATTCGTTTAGTTTTCTCCACTAGATGCCACTCCTCATGGGATATGACTAGAGTCCCATACAGAGAGTAGTGCAACCGCCGCCATTTAATATCCTCTCACCCGATAGTCTCACCAGGCAACATTCAGAAGTTGAACAGAAATGATAACAATAATCTTCATAACAATGACGTTATGAAGATTTTCAAGAATATTAGCATTAGTTTGAAATGGGTTCATGGTTCTCAACATACAGAATACCACACAGTTCCAATTCTCCTAACAACTGGATATACAATGGCGGGGCCATTGCAACAATGGAATGCGCTACTCTTTGTATCTAGGGACTCTAGATACGACCTGTTTAGTGAACATTACTATACATGCATGAGTGTGTTAACTAAACAGCAGTTTCGTGAACTTGACGAAGTACTTTGTTCTACGACAATGTACTATACTGTTTAGTTGAATCTATCACGTGATTAATTGTATGAACTAAACATTTTCCCCCGTGTATGATTATGATTAGTTGCAATGAAAAATAATATTCGTTAACTTGTGATCGGATGGGAGTTTTCTGTCTGCGCACCTGGATGCGTCCGAGCGCCAGCTTGAGTTGGTCAGCGAAGGCCATGTTCCGCTCCTGCGCGCGCTCGCGCAGCGCCTCCATCGCGTCCGGCGCCTCGTTCCCCATCTGCGCAGAAGGCAGCGGAGTCAGAAAATTTTCATTAACAAGAAAGCTTCCCATCTGCGCAGAAGGCAGCGGAGTCAGAAAATTTTCATTAACAAGAAAGCTTCCCATCTGCGCAGAAGGCAGCGGAGTGAGAACATTTTCATTAACAAGAAAGCTTCCCATCTGCGAATAAGGGAGCGGAGTCAGAACATTTTCATTAACAAGAAAGCTTCCCATCTGCGTATAAAGCAGCGGAATCAGAACATTTTCATTAACAAGGAAGTTCTCCATCAGCGCAGAAGGCAGCGGAGTCAAAATATTTTCATTAACAAGGAAGTTCCCCATCTGCACAGAAGGCAGCGGAGTCAGAACATTTTAATTAACAAGAAAGCTTCCCATCTGAGCAGAAGGCAGTGTAGTCAGAATATTTTCATTAACAAGAAAGCTTTTGCGTATAAGCCATCTGCGTATAAGGCAACGGAGTCAGAACATTTTCATTAACAAGAAAGTTCCCCATCTGCGCAGAAGGCAGCGGAGTCAGAACATTTTCATTAACAAGAAAGTTCCCCATCTGCGCACAAAGCAGAGGGTTCAGAACATTTTCATTACCAAGAAAGCTTCCCATCTGCGCAGAAGGCAGCGGAGGCAGAAAATTTTCATTAACAAGAAAGCTCCCAATCTGCGTATAAAGCAGCGGAATCATAACATTTTCATTAAGGAGAAAGCATTGTCCGAGAGATACAGACAGAGACAGAGAGACAATACAGAACTCCCTGTGGCTACAACTTTCAAATATCTTGGACATGGAAAACTCACATCATTATAAATCGAAAACTAGTGGTGCAGAATGGCACAGACTTTCCCGTACTAGTTTTCTATTTCTTTGGTCTCTGCTATCTCTTCAGACTTGATACACACTCTTGCCAGCGGCTGTCTGTATCCGCCCAAAGTACATTTTTGAAATTTTCTTATATTTTCGGTTTGCTAATGGCAGAACGGAAATATTATTTTAAGAATATTAAAGAATAGTAAAACCTCGTCCTAAATGGCAATTAAGGATTTGGAGTCGTTCTTAAAAGAATGCCGTTTAATCGCTACTGTAAATACCAAAATGCTCTTTTTCACAGGAATCTCTTGTAATTTCGAAAAATTCATTTGAAGTCATTTGAAGCACTTCAACTCACAATTAGGATCGTGTTTACAAATTGCTGGAAATGTGCATATTAACGGTGTCAGAGATCTTTGAAAAAATTACATTTATGTAATTCTTGAAAAAAAACAAACGAATACCCGAAAATGAACTTAATGTCATATTAAAGAGTGCAATTTGCACTATCCGTACGAATTTTTTGAAACTTTTAGAAGTATTCACGCAATATTGCGTGCAACATTTCCAATTCTAAAAAATTACAAAAGCAAGATTTTCACAAAAACTCTTCAAACTTTTGGTAGGGATAGTGCTAAATGTACTCTATGAGATGCCATTGACGTCATATTGCTCTATTCTTCTGTTTTTTCAAAAATGAAAAAAATGTAATTGTTTTGACTTGTTTCTCTAGCTCGAAATTCCGCATTTTCAGGAACATTCAAACACCATTTTCTCATTAATTACTCCAAATTTGTTCTTCAAACTTTTCGAACGGATAGTGCTAATTACACTCTATAATATGACGTGAACCTCTATTTGGGATATTTATTTGCTTTTTTAAACATTACACAAGTGTAATTTGTTTGATAGACCTCTCACACCTTTAATATGCACATTGCCAGCAATTTGTAAACACTATTGTATTTGTGAGTTAACGAGTTTCAAATGGCTTCAAATGAAGTGTTTCGAAAACTTAAAAATGTTTTGTGAAAAAGAGCTTCAAATTTCGCATTTCTAGTAGCTTTTAAACGCCATTTTTTTAAAATGGCTCCAAATTTTTCAAAGAAAATTGCTATTAAGGACAAAGTTTTCGTGTTCTTTTATATTCTAATATTAATATTTCCGTTATACCATTATGAAACCGAAAAATCAACAAAATGTCACAAAAGTGTACTTTGGGCGGCGATAGAAGGCAGCTGGCACGTGTAAGTGGCAATTCCAAACAGTTAGCCCAGAACCAAGGAAATAGAAAACTATTATGGGAAAGTCTTTACCATTCTGTAGCACCACTAGTTTCGTTATCAGTGTCCGGCAATGAATTCTTTTCTGCCGAAAATCCGCCCTGTATGTATACGGGAAAGTAAAAATCGGCTAAATATGCCCAAATATGCCCAAAAAATATGTGGCCATATTTGGGCATATTTGGCCGATTTTTATTTTCCCGTATACATACGTATATATGGCGTATTAATCTACACAGAACCGATTCTAACCAAATGTCAAGAAATTTCACTTAGCTATGCCCTGAAGCAACGGACAAAAATATGCAAAATCGTACAAAATCTGCTCCCTAGTCAAGAGCGATTTAGTTGCACACGCCACAAATGAACGATGCTTTTCGCCTGTGGCCTTCTTAGGAAGCGCTATAAACCACGCGAAACGGCAGGAATGCCATTTGCAATGCTTTGACATACGCCTCCTTTAGGGTGCGGATTCCCAGCTTTTACTGAATCCCTCCTTAATTCAAATCACAAAGCGCGAGGCGACGAGATCAGTACTGCACTGCTGCTGTCGGGCGACCAAAGACTCACTAATCACCTGTCACCAACATTTCACGAGGAGAGACAGGCATCGAAGACCTAATTTCACCAGCAATGTTTCAAGTCCAAAGTGTCAGCCTAGGTTCCAACGCAGTCGCAATTTTTAACTGAATTAAATTATATTTCGCAGTAAAAAATGTATCTGCACTACCTTAATACTTTTTAACTGATACTGGCTTACGACCTTAATAGATACTACGTCTTTGTAATTAACTTTAATAATGTAGCTTTATATTTCATTTAATTGGATATTTCAACGCAAACGCAGTTCCTTACCGCAATGAAGTCTGAGCTGGCAACGTCAGTGTACCGTAATTCATCGTCTTGAGATCTTCTCTCGCTGCTATCTTTGCCTGTAAACAAAACATGCTGCGTCACTTCACGCGTTTTAAGTCACTTTCAAAGAAAACAAAATGAAATAATCATAGAAAACTCAATTTAAATGATAAAAAACAGTCACGTCACATTTTATAACATCAGGAGATATTTTTCATTAAGCCAGACAAAAAATTATCTCAAAACAAATGCGAAAAAAAGTTTTAATGTTGAAATTGAATGTGAATTTTTTTTTTGATTTTGGAAAGCACTACGTGCCTAATTGGAATTTATCGGGTCAAATGATTGTGGGAAGGAACGGAGGGGAAATAGAACTAATGTAGAGAATTGGCAATAGGATAGTAAAATGCAGATTGCGTCCAAGTAAAGGTAGTCATACACGTTCAGGAAATCCTCAGAGAATAAGCCTCCGGCATTTCTTTGAGGATTTCCTCAAATCTATTCTTATCCACACATAGAAAGGTTTCTCCTGAAAAAAAAAATCCCTCAGGAAAATGATTTAAGGATTTTTTCCAGGTCAACCCTTTATATTTCGTCCTTTCATCCCAATTCTGTCCTTTTTATTTCGATCATGATAATCTTGAAAACTGACTTCCAACGAGCAAGATTCATTCTGAAGCACTTGGATGAATTCCGCTAAAAATTCCCCAGTCATGACTGATGGCTTGAAATCCTCAAGAGCGACTGAGCATTAATCACTTACGTGATCAAGAGATCCGGGAAATCTGGTGTCAAGGACAAAAAAATAATTGAATTTGCTTTGGGAATTTTCTACCTTTCTCCTCCTCCGTGCCCTCAAGGAAACCGCCACACACAATGAGAAATTCCCCAAGGCTGGACTCTTCGGGCGAAGCATTGAGGAAATCCCGCTCGGGTATGGGGCCTTAGGTCTTCCTGAGAGGAGGAGCACAATAACATGAAACGTTTGGTAGGCAAATAGAAGAAAAGATTATCAGTCTTTGTTGTGAGAGAGATGCCGAGGAAAATATGAAAATTTTCGTGATGAAAAACGACCATTCACATACAAATTCTAGACTTTCGAAGGCAGGTCAATAAATAGTTCGTATGTTTATATTCGTATTATACCATGTTAATTACGCGTGCATATTTTACTGGCACATAGCAGCTCATGTGGGCTTGTAGAGGACATCACTGTTGCAGTCAGTCCATGGCAGCCAGCGCAAGATGGTGGGTGTGCTTAGTTGATAGTAAATTTTAGCGAAACATCGATACAGCGATGCTTCGATACATCACCAAAAGGTTTTCGATGATGACAAAAACATCGATGTTAAAAATAACGATGTTTTAAATGTGTGTTACAAACATTTGCACGTATAAAATGCCCTGGTTCTAATGTGATACATAACTTGACAATATTAGTGTTATGTTGCGCTTATCACGTCGCGCATGACTTTTGGATTTGGCGCGCGAGCAGCAAGACAGCGCGCTCTGGCGGGAATCGACGGCGGCAGCGGCAAGCCGTGGACACGGCCTAGCAGGCTCGAGCCGTGAGAGCGAGTCGCCGCCTAGCATCGGCCCTTTAAAGGGAGCCGGCCGGCCGAGAGAGTCCAGAGAGAGTCCCAAGTGGAGTTACGAGTCCAGTCCAGAAAACCAGCAGTCAGGAGTCTATCGTCGTGGGGCGACGATCTCAGCTAGCAGTCGGCGGGAAACGTCCAGGAGCCGGACGTGCAGAGAAGCAGGGAATTGGAGATTGCCAAGGCTGGCAGCTATTGTAATTAAGGAATCGAATAAATTGTTGTTGAGTTAGCGTGCGACTTTCATTTCTGGACATAACAATTAGTTTAAAGTATATTCTGCCTTAAATTTGACTGTCATCTTAAATTTCTAATCAATGTTATATGCAGTAAAGGTTGAAATTACAGTTTGACAATTTTTCTACGTAAAAAATAATAAAAAAGGTAAAAATAGTGGAGAAAGGTTGCAAATGGCAAACGGTTTTGGGCCGCCTGGGGATCGACAACAGTGACAGTTGTCGTTGAATGCGAGCAATCCACAAAAGCTAAGAAACTGAAAATTTTATATCGTGAGAAATGTTTTTGGAAACATTTATGTTTCTGTACAAATATATCGATCTGAAGAAAACATCGAAAGCAAAGCAGCGATGTTATAACAACGATGACTCTACTCGAAAATATCGATGTTTTACAAACATCGACTTTTTGCCATCCCTAGGGTGCTGTAGGAGAACATCGTGCGGTCGTGCGCCTTTTTTGTGGGCCAAAGGACTGTCAACAGCATTGCGAAATGCGTCTCGTGTATGACCATTCGTGTACGTCCCGCTCGTGTGTGGTTTCGTATGGTGACAAGTGTTAATCACGGGAAGCAAATGACCTGGCCTGACAAAGGAAGTGATTCTTCTGGATGACAATGCCCACCCTCACACAGAAAGACAAACGCAGATGCGCATTTCATTAGAAATGCTTGGAATATCCGCCCTAAAGATTCGACTAAGTTCCCTGTGACTTTCATCTGTTAGGATCCCTAAAATCTCATGTGGGAGGTCAACGTTTTGAAAACGATGATACCATATCTGTGGAGGTTATAAGTTGGCTGCTTCAGCAACCAAAAGACTTCTTTGCTGCCGGCTTCAAGGATTTGTAATGACATGGGATAAATGTTTGAGTGTACAGGATGAATATGTAGAAAAGTGAAATACTTTTCAAGAAGTTACGTTGATTCTTATTGCCTCCATTCTATTTTGCGTCTTATTTGTTGACCCATCTATAATTTTTTTATTGTGCTTCTTAAATGAATAGTTTCCTTTTTTAATAATGAATCTTGACGATGATATACTTGAATACCTTTATCTACATGTGAGCAAAATTACATTGGCAATCTTTTCTTAACTTCCTGTGGATTTCAGTTAATTTGGCTTAAAATGACAGATCCCTTTTTTTTATTTCCAAGGACACAAATGCAATTCTTGTTTGTATGAATGTCCCATTACAAAAATCTCAAGAGCAATAATTAAATCAAATTATATCCTCTTCAATTTCGTGTCTTTTGAAAAATTGTAACGTAAATTTGTTCAGTACACTTTTCAATCTACAGGAATGTTAAATTGATTACAGATTTTGTATTCTTTAAAATTTGATTTTCTGGCATTCAAAAACGTATATTTAGGAGGACATTATTTGCGAGCCGTTTTTTTCTAATCCTTGCAAATATATGCAGTAGCAAATATATACATGCGCAGTAGCAAATATGTGCAGTAGTTTATGAAACTTACCCTCTTTCTTTAATGTTTGTGAAGTTATAGTTCGAAGTGAGCTGGAGAGCAGAAGATTTTCGTCTGATAATTGGATCTGCATTGTCAGAAGTATTGTTCATTAATTGCATTGTTCATCTATTACAAACAAGTAATGCTAAAAGCAACACACACTTTCTCGCCCTTAGTAATGGTTACGTAATACTATTTATACCGCAATTTCTCTCTGTATTCACACATCTCAGTCATCATTTTTTGTAAAACCCATTACAAATGTTTTTCAATCATTGTAGAACATTCGGTGTGGGCTCTTCGGTCTGTGGTCAGCGGATTCACAATTCTTTCCGCGACAACACACGGACATGAAAGACAAGGGACAAACAACGATTGCCCACTGGCGGGACTCGAGCCCACAACCCTTCAGACCAAGGCGCTGAGTCAGCACACACTCTGGCCACCTCGGTCATCCAGATGGGCAACAATTGTAACTGCATTTCATACAGCTAAATCATGTCCCAACAACGAGACGTAGTTTTCAGAACTTCAGCTATCGTCTCGCGGGGCGGAATGCCAATTCTCGCATTGCAATCTGATATATCCTGAAGCCTAGCAATTTTCCTTTCATATTAAATTTAAATAGTATTTTTAAGAAAAAAACTAATTGGGCTAATTTCTGTTAGGGTTCGAGAATTTCTTTAAAAAATACATTAATACATTGAGAATGCAAATAGGACAAAAAATCCTCGCAACACAGACAAAATATATAGATTATCATATAGGTTTTAAATCAATTCTAAAAGGCTAATTTGTTAGTGTATAAAAAAGCTCAAATGAAAGTAACAAACAAAGAAATATGAAATAATATACAAATTCTAACTTATGTGGCACCTAACTGCCTCCAAGCACATATCAAATTACGTTTTTATTACAAATTACTTTCTCTTTTTTCCAGTTTCTTAAGATTCCTTTCTTCTGTCCGCCCAGCTAGTGTCAAGAATTCGTAGTAGAGCGTGTAATATGCGGCAATGCCGCCCCCCGCACCCAAATACCAATTGCATTCTAATTTTATTCGTACTTTAAAACAAGAAACAAACAAAACATACAACTTTTACACTTTTGTAATATTCTTAAAGTCATATTTCAACCCTACCTAGAGGGGACCGAAAAATTGAAAAATGTGAAAAAAAGTTTTAGTCGCCAATAGACGTCAGCTGAGAAGGGTTTGGGGTAAAAGAGACAAAGGGCAATATGAATAAAAATGAGAAAGTATTCCAGAGTAATTTCTCACCAGTACAAGTAGGAACTTATAATTTCTTCTTTTAATGAGCAATTTCTTCTTTTCATATGAATAAAAAGCGTCGTGAAACATTTACGTGGAGCATTGACTTCTGTCTCCGAGTAACTGCTCACTAAAAGATCTGTTGCGACTGGTCAATTTTTTTGTGCTTTGTCTACGTTACCGCGCTAGAGTGCTTTCCGCGATGGCGTCACCCATGTTAAGTGGTACAGTTGACGTGCATTGTTGGCGAAATCCCAAGAAATAATCCATCTTTCATTCATTCACGCACTACCTAAAACCTTACAATCAGCTCACAACAGTCGTGTATAACTTCTCAATACGAATAACCACTCGATACGACGAGTCACCTAGATTGCTCCGAAAATTCGAGGTAAACGCTTCGCACTAGAAGCAAATTCTCGATTTTATTCATACGAAAAGTAAGCCTTTGCTCCTCGACCCAGCAGCTTCCCACAAATGGAGAAATTGCTCAAAATAAGAACAATTACTCTCGTCCTTTATTCATATTTTTTAAAGCAATTACTTTGAAAACTCGAGAAATAAGTTATAGCTCACTTTTATTCATATCGCCCAATGCCAAAAGCCGGAAATCATCGCACCCGCAGCCGAGAAGAGTTGATTCCAAAGGACGCTCCATCACCAAAGAACTGGTATTTAAGTATAAAGGCGCCTCCACCCATTCGCTATTCGGCAAACATCGAGCGACCGCTCGCCGAATCCCGAGTAGTGTGGATGGGTCGCTAGCTATTTGCCGAGTGACGAACAATCGGCGCTCGCCCTACCCGTCGCGTGTCGGTGTTTTGGACACATCAAAGGGAACGAATATTCGCCTAACACATCCGCTGGTCAGGATCGGGCGAGCAGTAGCTCGCTGCTCGGCGAATGCCGAATGTGTGGAGCCACCTTAAGATAGCTAAAGTATAAGATCGCCCAGTGAGTGGCGTACCGACTCGCGGGGCGCGGACGCGGGCGGCGGGGCGCGTGGCGAGGGCGGCGCGTACAGCTTGGGGCCGATTTGCGAGATGCGGAAGGGCGGGCGATCGTAGCGGCGCGAGTGCGCGGGGCTCCACTCCGAGGGCTGCAGGGTTGGCTGCGAAGGCATCGTCTTGACGACGGACGGCGTGCCCGACGCGGACTCCGTGTGCAGTGCCTGCTCGCTGCCCTCCGTCGCGTACTCGCCCAGATCCAGCACCGGCGCGCCCACGCCATAGTCTGCGGGCGACACATACAGTCGACTCCGAATATTGTGAACTCGGATATAGTGAACTCGGGTATAGTGAACTCGGATGTAGTGAACTCGGAAGTAGTGAACTTGGATGTAGTGAAATCGGATGTAGTGAACTTGGATGTAGTGAACTCGGATATAGTGAACTCGTATGTAGTGAACTCGGATGTAGTGAACTTGGATGTAATGAACTCGGGTATAGTGAACTCGAATATAGTGAACTCGGGTATAGTGAACTCGAATGTAGTGAACTCGGATGTAGTGAACTTGGATGTAATGAACTCGGGTATAGTGAACTCGAATATAGTGAACTCGGGTATAGTGAACTCGAATGTAGTGAACTCGGATGTAGTGAACCCGGATGTACTGAACTCGGAAGTAGAGAACTCGGATGTAGTGAACTTGGATGTAGTGAACTCGGTTGTAGTGAACTCGGATGTAGTGCACTCGGATGCAGTGAACACGGACTTAGTGAACTCGGACGCAGTGAACTCGGATGTAGTCTCTCGCTCAAGCTCGAAATCTCTGCTTTAAGACATTTGCCTCGCACAATGTAAGTATTTCACTGCAATCGACTAAAATTGTGCCGCGCCCCTATCATTATCAATGACCCACATTTGTGCGGCACTGCTGTATATGATTTCTTTGTTCGCTATTAGGTTGTATTGAAGATATTTGTCGAGATACATAGAAAAAAGTTAATTTAGGTTATTAAGGAAATAAGTTAATTTTAGGTGAAAAAAGTTCGTTTTCGATGTAAAAATAACATCGGCAACAATAAAACCGTTTTTAAAATGGATTCAAGGGTTGCCACAACCCCCATAAACACCATAATTTTAGGCCTTTTTCGATACTTGTTAGAAAATCACGAATACATATTATTTAGTGGTATTTTTATTAACGCACTTATGGCTGAGGTGGTGCCCACGTTATTTCACAACAATTTTATGATCATCAAATATTACTTATTTGATGCAAACAGTGGGCTACAGTCCGAATATGGTCAATTTTACGTCACAGAGCTTGACTATTTCACTGGAATCGTTTAAAAGTGCGCCGCGCGCCATCACTGATAGCAACCCTCATTTGAGCCGCACTGCTGTGACTGATTTCTTTATTCACTATTAAGCTGTATTGAACATATTTATGGAGGTATGAAACGGGTTTGGAAGTTACTAGACTTTAAAAAACACTATACGGCATTTGGAAGCTTATGTGCTGTTATTTTCTTCTTCCTTTTGGTGGGAGCAACAGTATCCAAGTCGTCGCCACCGCTGGCCTGCCCCGCGCGCCGACCGGGACTGCGCCACTGAAGGAGGCACACAAATTATTGCATTAACTTGTGTCAGAAGACGAATTTTCTTAGTTGCGAAATTACGTAATCAAGTTCAATAGCCAATTAATTGTACCTAGAAAGCTCACAAATAAACAGTGAATATTTAGTATACGCTAGCAAACAAAAGTGTTATCCTAAGTAGAAAGTGCTACTCCTCCAACAAGTGTGAGTTCTTCCTTCTCGCTTATGTTTTCGCATCAAATAAGGTGGTTCAGAGAACTGTCACCAGAGTGTTAGTTAAAGCATAAAAAAGAGTTTGCGTTATGTCCAGCACAAAATTTAAATCCACAAAGGAATCAAAATTATTATGTTTAGTACTTATCATAATATGTGTAGTATGTACACATATTGTGTACGCCAGAATTGAAGTGAATAGATTAATTTTTGAAATTCATGTACACGATTTAATACTATTTTAAACATAATTATTAAGTTTATAACACAACAGTTCTACATATTTAATATAAATTACAGCAACAACTAAGATGAACACTTGGTTTGAAAAATTGTTAATTTTATGAATCTGCAACGCCTTTTTTGTTGTTGCGTGATGCTTCCACGTCGAAATGTCAATAAATCGTTAACTAAGATTTGAAATGCAGAACAAAGTAACAACGGCGGTGGCTTTTCGGAATGCATTACTGAATGTGCTTCCTTCATTGGCGTCGGCCCGGGCGGCGCGCGCGGCACACTGGCCAGCGCGATGAAACGGGCACTGTTGCACGCATCGAAACAAACGGGGAAAAATAGCTCATAGGTTTCCAAATTCCATATAGTGTTCTTTAAAGTCTAGAAACATCAAAACCCGTATGATTTCTCAACAAATATTTTCAATACAGCCTAACAGTGAATAAAGAAATCAGTCACAGCAGTGCGGCTCAAATGACTGTTGCTGTCTGTGATGGCGCGCTGCGAAATTTTAAACGATTGCAGTGAAATTGTTAAACTCTGTGAAGCAAAGTTCTTAAATCAGAGATTTTGAGCTTTAACATCCTCTATATTAAAAGTATTTTGGATAAAAATTGATGGAGCTGTGGCCAATTGAAAAGTGTCTACTTCCATCGTTTTAACGTAAATTTGACCATATTCGGACCAATGTGGCCCACTATTTGCGTCAAAAAGTAATATTTGATGATCATAAAATTGTTGTGAAATAATGTGGGTACCATCTAAGCCAAAAATACGTTGATAAAATACCACTAAATAATATTTATTCGTTATTTTCTAAAAAGTATCGAAAAAGGCCGAAAAAATGTGGTGTTTATGGGGTTTGTGGCACCCCTGATCCCATTGTAAAAACGGTTTTATTGTTGCCGATGTTATTTTTACATCGAAAACTAACTTTTTTGTACCTAAAATTAACTTTTTTCGTTACGCCTGAACAAATATGTCCAATAGAGCCTAATAATGAATAAAGAAATAATATACAGCAGTGCGGCACAAATGTGGGGTCGTTAATAGTCATGGCGCGCGGCGCAATTTTAGTCGATTGCAGTGAAATAGTTAAATTGTGAGAAGCAACTTTCTTAAAGTAGAGATTTCAAGATCTAATATTATCTAAATTAAAAGCATTTTGGATAAAAATTTACGGAGCTATGGCCAATTGAAAAGTGTCAATTTCACTTGTTTTAACGTAAAATTGGCCGTATTCGAGCTAATGTGGCACACATATTAATAATTAAACAAACGAATGCATGAATTTCTAAATTTGAAATGTATTTGAAATAATGCTAGTTTCTTACATTTTTTGCAACATTCAGTTTAGTTCGACTGTGCAGCAGTTGCACTCGACCAGCACTGATGATACCTACATCAGTGTTGTCTTCCTTCAATTCAACGTGATGAACACAAGAAATGTGATTGATGACAGTCAATTCATTTAAATGAATCACAAGTAATTTACATTAAATATTAATTGTGTAATAGAATTAATTTAAAATAATATTATGTAATAAATAATAGTATTAACCATTATTTGGAATGAAATGGATAATGTAGGTTATATTTACATTTATATGTCATAAATTATTATAAAATTGTTAATATATCGTACAATTAATGAATAAGTTTAAGCTACAAAACTTGAAAATCGAAGATGGTGTATTTTGGAAAATAAATTTTGAAAATTTTTCATAATTTTTATAATGATGACGTTAAAAATGTACCAGAAATGCAATAAAATGTGTAATTTTTATTCTTTTGCACCTAAAAGAACTTCAAGGAATCTGAACAATATGCAAACAAAATTTATGTAATGATTGCATGCAAAATACCGAAAAGAAAAATATAATATTGTATTTTTTCATAGTTTTACCACAAAACAAAAGTTTAAAAAAGTGTTTTTAGGTAATATGAAAATTGTCGGAAATTTGGTTGGTCGAATATAAAAAGAATGACCCATATGTGTGTGTGTGTGTATGTATGTATATATATATATATATATATATATATATATATATATATATTACATTCATACGTAGAGTCATCCAATTGGTCAGAATTCACGTTTCGTGGTTTCTTAATTTCGAAAAATCTATCGTTTTTTTTTCAAAACGTCCACCCGTCTGTAAGCAATACTAAAATATTAAAGTTCCCCCAAACCAAATCGTTAATCGCGATACTCATATGAAAGAGAATAAAAAAGTCGTAAATTCCCAAACAATCAGCCTTCTAGGGCAATCTGTTGCAGAGATAGAATGAGAAACATGTTTTTCATATTTTATTTTTTCTCAACTTCTATTGCATGTATCAGGCTGAAAAAATCTCAAAGACGGAGAAAAATTGGTAAATGTGAGGGTATTTTTGGCAACCAATATTGGCGCCAAATCCAAATAGAAAAATTTGAGATTGAGATTGATTTTCGACGTGATTACATTGGAGGACTCTCCCAATTTTTTCTCCTAGAATGTGTCTCATAACATTCTATAACATAAGTTTTTTCAGATTTTTAAACAATGTATGAAAAATAATTAAAACCAATTTTATCAATTTAAAAATTTGAAATTCGCGCCAAAATATCTTTGACAAACGCCAGTGGCGGCCGCCGCTCACCGGAGTCGTGCCCGGAGGCCTCGCGCACCGTCTCCGCGGAGTGCGTGGCGGTGGTGGCGGAGGTCGGGGGCGAGGAGTCGGTGCCCACGCCCACATCCACGCTCGGCGCCCGCACCCACACCTGCAACAGCGACGCGCTTTAAAAACATACAACGGGGGAGCAACAAGTCTTGAGGACCATCAGGATTAGATGACCGACCGCCCCGGCTCCACAATGCATATCAATTCAGTTCTGCTCTTTTTCTCCTTGGCGAGGCTCAGGTCATGAGACCTGCTCATCCGCCTGACCACGCAAACACAGCTATGGTAGAGAAAGCAGGTGTCACACGGGCGAAGAAACAGATCACTTGAATTTCACTAAGAAGCCAGAGGCTCCCCGAGACATCGCGGTTCCGTGAACGATCTCGTTCAGAGGCTGCAAGCGACAACCAGACTGAGCGTAAAGGCCGCTCCACTATAGCCCGCAAATGGGAATGGGAACGCGAAGGGAACGGGAACGCGAGGTACACCCTTCACAATAAACCCCAACGTGAAGAAGAATAACGCTTTGTTTTTGTAGTGGCAAAAAAAAACAAAAAAAAACCTTCAAGAACCAAAGCATATCTAGCTGCGCTACTCTGTTCACTCTTTGTTTTGCCATCTGTCTGTTGTGTTTGCGTGTGTCTGTTGTGCTACGAATAATAAGTACTTTAACGAAATAATATTAATTAGAAAAAACAAATCTTAAGAATGAAAAATTCTCTTACGATCAGCAGGAAAGCTTCGCGGCCATTTGCTGCTGTTTCATTTGTCGAGAGGCTTCCCGTTCCCGGGCAGAGAAAAATGTTGACCATCCTTCCCGTTCCCGTCACGTTTCGCGTACCCCTCGTGTTGTGAACGCCTGCCTCAGATGTCTGCCTTTCAACTTCCCTTACTTTCCCGCTCGCGTTGCCATTCCCGTTCACGGGCTTTTGTGAAGCGACCTTAAGAACACGACCAGAGGGGACCACACACGGATATATTTTGCGTATAAAATCGTCTAGAGCAGTCGAAAGTTTAATGCGCGGAGACTCTTGCCCATCGTGTCCGACTTCAGCCAATGAGCATCCGAAAGCAGTTTGCGTCACAATATTATCGGGAATTTTCAATGCAGCCAGACACCGAAATTATCGCCTAGTTACAAGACATTGAAACAGATTTACGTAGCATTTCTGTTAAGTATTGCATCTTGTACACCTTCATCATGTTATTTTTGGTTGGTTACCGTTGAAAATTGTAATTTTCTACCATATTCAAAATGTTTTCCAACACTACTCGCTCTCCATGCAACATACCGCTCAGCATCTGGTCTGGCTTCTCACACCGAGTGCCCGTGCAGTGGTTATGTGGTTCGTGACGCAAATTGGTGATGCGCAGAACGAGCAAAAACCGTCGCCGGAAGAACTCGCACATGTACAGTCGACTCCGGTTATAGAGAACTTCTGAGGAGGAACATGTTTGGTTCACTTTATGAGAAGTTCACTATATCCGATGATGTCAAAATTAAATGGAATTTCTTCACAATTATTGATTTTGTTAATATAGATATTTAGCAAAATTCGTTGACAACACGAACTGAAAAATTCAGTATTTTTATTCGTACGTAAAAAAAATCAGTTATTTTCAATTGTTTGTTTCCTACATTTTTCATTAGAAATTTCTCTAGATACTTCTCCAGAGTTCCTGCTCTCTCGTTACATGATTCAGCATTGTCCTCGGCCTCTAAGAATCGTAATGCAGTCTTAACACCATTGAATGCCTCATGTAACATGTTTTAGGACTTATTTCCTACGTTCACTATAGCCGAGGTTCAGGTTCACTATAGCCGAATCTCCTTACGCTTATTTGTAAAGTAAGTGCAACGGGACCAGCGATTTAAGTTCACTATATCCGAGTTCTCTATAACCGGAGTCGACTGTATTTCCACCACCACTTGTACCCCGTTGGAGCGCAACGCCACCTGCCCGGAGGTGCCGCTGACCGAGCGGCGCGGGCGCAGCTCGCGCGGCATGTGCGCGTGGTCCATGCTGCTGTGGCGCTCGCGCAGCACGCTCTGCACCCACATCTCGTCCTGCGCCTCGCGCGAGCGCCGCTGCGCGTTGCGCAGGTCCGTCGTGGGCGGCGCCCAGTCGGGCAGCGACGGCATGCGCCTCGGCCCGCCGACCCTGCACACGGGAAGAACGCGCCCACGAAGAGAGACACAATGATTGAGAGAGGAATTAACACGAGTGTATCTAAGGGAAATGGGTTTAAATAAGATGAATGAGAGAATAACGAACACAAGAGTAACTAAGGAAATGACTTTAAAATGAATACGTGAATAACAACTAGGGAGAGGATTTTGATAGATAAAAACATTGCAAAAATGATCAATAAAATGCTCTTAAAATGTTTCTAAAATGCCCTAAAAGCATAGAAAAATGACGCACAAAATGTGATAAAAAACTGTTCGGATGAACAACTGAAGCTATTAGGGTGACGAAGTATTAGGGATGTTACTGAAGTAATCGATGCTTCATCTATTCCTTTGAAGTGCACTTAGCTTGCAAACGTTTGGTTTGGGCTGTTCTTTAACAGACAATCTGTCTTTAGTTATCCCGAAATCGGCCAAAACGACAATGGCACTGTCTAGCGTTACAACCTTGGACTGCATGCAACGGCTGACATTAGAATTTCTGAGCCAATAAATCGAATAGTTTACTCAGGAATTCTGTGGAGAACATTTGTTGCATCTCGTATTATTTGAAGCAAGTACCATTAAAATGATATGAAAATCGATGAAATCAGCGAAAAATGCATTAAAAATGATGAGAAAAGGTAAAAAATGACGCAATAGTCGAAATCGACGGAAAATGCAAAACAACGCCACATCAAAATGGGTCGTTTCCTTTTGTCATAGCATAAAATTAATTTATGTACTAAACGTCATTGTTTTCTAAATGAAAATAAAAAAGACGTTTCATTAAACTCCGCCCCCTAATGATGTCATTGACAATGAATGAGAGAGAATAAATGAGTGCGAGGTGAAAGCCAGCGGGGCAGCAATGGTGAGAGCCTAACCGCCCCCGTCCACGCGAATGCGCAAAATCTTCTGAGGCTTCCAATGAGATGAACGAATGAGGAAATAAAGGACAGTGAGAGAATAAATGCAAAGTTTGCGACACCCTGTCACCACCGCCCTCCACAACCAGAACAAGATTTAAATAGGCGGTGGCTTCTAATGGATTGAGACAAAGAATACAGAAACGATAATCATTTAGTTAGAGAGAAATTTTTAAAAAGAGAGATTAATTGAGAGAGGGGGGAAAGGGAGGATAACTCCAAAAAATGCAAAAGTGCAATTTTTTGAGTGTCTTGCTACAACAACAACAATATTAAATATTAAGATTTTTCCTTACTGCGATCAGTTCCTTAAAGACAGATATTGAAATATAAAGTCCTGTTCAACGTTTCAATAATATGAAAAATTTTCATGTAATTTTGCGCGAAAGATAGGCAATTTTAATTTTTTAATCAAATTTTCTTCAAAAAAAGGGTAAAAACTATGGAACTTGTCCATATTCGACCATCTATCCATATTTTTGGAATATTGCAGAAAGTTAACGTTTCAAAAATACAAAATTGAAGAGATCTTTGCTTTAAACAAAGTCCGTTGTAAAAAATCAGCTCTTTAAATAAAGTCATGTACAATTTTTTTAAACTAGTAGATTTCGTTTTATTTATGTCTGAAATTTAAGCAATTTCTAAAAAAAAAACATTCCTCAAAAACCGCACCAAGTGTCATTAAATTTTCTCCTCGCATGTAACAACGGTAATACAGTGAGTCCCATTTTCAGAAAATACTCCCTATTTTCGAAAATTGCAAAAATTAATCGTTGGAAATAATTGGGTTATTTAAGCGAAGCATTTTTAAGCGAGGTGAGGCTGAGTTCGAAACCGTCTCGTTGTGTGATCGCTTACGATACTTACTCATTGTTTAGGAGATCTCTCCTCATCGACAAAATGGAGCTCAATGACCCGGTTTCTGTTTTCGCCAAATTTGCTGCGGAAAAAAGAGAGAATTTTGTAACATATTTGCAAGTGGGCGTAGCACGAGCTTATAAGTACCCGCACACTACTTTGGATCCCTTTGTCTCATCTCTACCAGGTTGTCCTGATACATTCAGCAAATCCCAATGTGTTGACCCTCGTTTTCCTTCTGAAAGTACATGTAACTTTATTATTCGCACGTTTTGTTGAGCTCTCTTTTAACTATCTCGCCCTTACTCACAAGAAGAGAAAGTTGTGTTATCCTGCGCCGGAAAAATGATGAATTTTCCAGACAAAAAGTTTTATTGTTGGGTTTTGTTAAAAAAAAGGTCGATAAATCTTGTTCATTCCTCTAACACATTGTGAAGTCAGAATCCATATTTTGTGACTTTTGACTTAGTCTTCAGATGGCGTAAAGAACGTTTAAGAGAATGGCGTAGGTCTCATTTTCGTTGAAATCCCTGATTTTTGGAAAATCGCAAATGTTCAAATGTTTTCGTCGTCTTCCAAAAACTAAAATATTGAAGAAATAGTTTGTTCCTCAATGAAACCTGACCTTTGAAGATCCTTACGGCATTGTACAATTTTTCGAAAAAGTGAGTACTTTTCACGTATTTTTGTGTTAAATACAGGCAATTTTTAATTTTTCAACTTTTCTCTCTCAACCGTCACCAATTTTTTACTTTTCCGTATACATACGTATATACGGAGTTATATACACAGTGCAGGGAAGGTAATGCTGCGCGAAAAAACGGCGAATTTTCGGCAGAAAAAAATTCATTGCCGGGCCCTAATAACGAAAAAGCCGATAAAACCAGTTGCTAAATTAAGAAAAAAAAATCCCCTAACACGTAGTGTAGCCAGAATTCCTGTTTTGTGCGTCCTTGGTACCAAAAAAAAAATTGAAAACAAAACATCCATCCATCCGTCTTTGAACATTACTAGCGCCTAAACCACTTGTAGGATGGTTTCCAAATTGAATAATCCTCTGTTGATCTGGCTCTAGTCAAAGCCTTGAGATTTTGAAAAAAACTTTCTTCAAAATTTCGGGGTACTTTACAGGAATCCCCTAAGACATTTTCAAAATTTTCTCAAAAACGACTCCAAATTTTTTCTTTACATTTCTTGTAAGAATCGAGTAAAATACACTTATTAAGGTGACTAAAGGTCTGACTTTCACGGTTAACTCTAAATTTTCGAAAATTGCAAAAGTTTGAATTTTTTCGGCATCTTCGTACAATTACAAAATTAAAGATAGAGATATTTCCTTCAAATAAAATTTATACACCATAGTGAGTTTTATCATTAAGGTCATTATTTTTTTAAAATTTTAGTAGTTTTAGCGCAATATTACATGCAAAATATGCAATTTTAAAAACTTACAAAAACAAGATTTTTTCAAAAACGGCTCAAAATTTTTTCTTTAAATTTTTGTCTCTCATGTATCAAAGAACGGTAAAAATAGTTGGTGCTATCCTCATTTCAGGCGAACCCTCTTTTTTCGTAAATTAGAAAATTTTAACATTAAATTAGTGGTGCTATAGAAAGGCACAGCCTTTTCCGTATTAGTTTTCTATTTCCTTTGGTCTCGGCTAGCTATTGGGACTTGATACATACTCTTGCCAGCTGTCATCTATCGCCGCCCACACTACATTTTTCGACATTTTTTTAATTTTTCGGTTTACTAATAGTAGAAAGGAAATATTATTTTGAGAATATTAAAAAACAGTAAAATCTTCTTCTAAATGGCAATTTTCTTTGAAAAATTTGGAGCCGTTTTTAAGAAAATGGGTTATAAGCGCTACTATAAATGCAAAATTTGAAGCTCTTTTTCACGGGAATCTTTTGTGATTTCGAAAAACTTCCTTTGAAGTAATTTAAAGCACATTAACTCACAAATACAGTCGTATTTACAAATTGTCTGAAATGTGCGTATTATCGGTGTGAGATATCTCTCAAAAAATTTCTGTAATTTTTGAAAACAAAACAAAACAAAATACCCCAAAATGAACTTTACGTCATATTAAAGAGTGCAATTAGCACTATGCATTCGAAAGTTCGAAGAAAAAATTTGGAACCATTTATGAAAAAATGACGTTTGAGCGTTTCTGAAAATGTGAAATTTTGAGCTAGTTTTTACAGAAAACGGTTGAGTTTTCGAGAAACTTTATATGACATTATTTAAAGCAAATGTACTCATAAATATAATAATGTGAACAAATCGCCGCTAATGTAAATATTAACGACGTAAGAGACGAGTCAAAACAATTACATTATTGCAATTTTTGAAAAAAACAAAAGATTAGCGCAATACGACGTTGATGTCAAGTCATAGAGTACATTAGGTACTGTGGCATCTATGGCCGATGCCACGAACTACAAGCGCTGCCCGCCACGCCGATAGGTCGGCGTGTCGCCACGAGGGGCGCTGAGAGCGACTCCGGTTGCCGCCAGCGGCAAGCAGCCGTGTTACGCCCGACCGCACACGGCCAACGGCGGCACCACCCCTACGGAGCGAAGGAGAGGCGGTGGCGCTCTCCCCTCCCCAGCGGCACGATATAAGCAGGGCGCCGCGTCACAAGCGGCAGTTCGAGTTGGAGTCTAGAGCACGAGTCATCACCGCCGTGAGAAGCCTGCCCACGAATTACGACGAACGCGCTATGCTACAGGATTAGAGCATCTGGATTTCTGAAGACCACGCTACGTCAACTGGACTGCTACGCATATTGGAGAACGGGACCTGGCTTGAATTTGGATTACGATTTTGGAATTTTGAATAGTAAATTGTTGTATTAAGCGAAGTGGTTGACTTTCTCTTTTTAGTATACAACAGATACTATCCTTACCATAAGTGTAAAGAAAAAAATTGGAGCTGTTTTTGACAAAATATTGTAAATTTTGTAAATTTTTAAAATTGCACATATTGCACGCAATATTGCGTAGAAATTAAAAAACCTTTCAAAAAATGTACTGGACCTTCAAGAAAGAACTCAGTTTGGAGAACAAATTTTATTTGAAGGAAAAATCTCTATCTTAGATTTTGTAGTTGTAGGAAGATTCCGAAAATAAGTCATACATTTGCAATTTTCGAAAACTCAGAGTTAACCGTGAAAATTCGACCTGTGCCACCTTAATAAGAGTATTTTACTCTTCTTACACGAAATTTCAAGAAAAAAATTGGAGCCGTATTTGAGAAAATTTTGAAAATGTCCGGGGGTTTCATGTAAAGTACTCCCAAATTTTGAAGAATATTTTTCAAAATCTCAGAGCTTCGACTCAGGCCAGATGGGCGGGGGTTTCTTCAATTTGGAAAAAATGTACGCATGGTTTAGGCGCTAGTGTTGTTCACATACACCGGACGGACGGATCGACGTTTTTCTTTCAATTGTTTTTTCAGTATCAAGGACCCGCAATATAGGGATTCTGGTTACACCACGTTTTAGGGGGATTTTTTGTTCTTAATTTAACAACTGGCTTTATCCACTTTTCGTTATAAGGGCCCGGCAATTTTTTTTCTGCCGAAAATTCGCGGTTTTTTGCGCAGCAATAAATAACTTTCCCTATACTACGTATATTTCTCCGTATATTCGTATGTATACGGGGAAAGTAAAAATTACAAAAATTGAAGATATATATTTGTTCTGTAAAGAAAATTGTTGTAAAAAATCTGCTCTTTAAAAAGGTGATGTATATTTTTTTGACTAAACAAATATTTTGCATAATTAGTGCTTGCAATTTCTAAAGAAATTATTTTCACAAAAAACCCTCAAAATTTGATCTTCGCATTTTTTCCATGGATAGAACAAATCACGGACATGCGCATAGTTGACTAACCTAGACGTGTTCTGCAAAGCAGCAGATATTTTTCCTTACTACTCGATGAATCGAAAGATATAATTGATACTGCTCAGTTAGACATTTTCGCAAGAAAGACTTTTGATAATTTCCAAATAAGAGAGGAGCTTGATAAAAAGTGTACTTTTAACAGGGCACACTATAGGATGGGACATATTTTTAGCAGTTAAAGATCGTATCAACAAACGTGAAAATATTCCTGTTGAAGTTGGTGGCCTTGGCAATTGATGGAGCTTCTATAATGGTAGGGGAGAAAACGAATTTATAGCCTTGTGTCCTAAAGACAGCAGCTTTCCTAAATTTCTGATCTAAGTTCACAATACACCAGCGGTCAATGTGTGGAAAGTTATTAAGTAAGAAAAATGTAATGAAAAGCGTCATAAAAATAGTTAACAAATTGAAAGCGAATGTGCACTTCAAAGATGTTTGTTTAGACTGATGAACTAGATTGCCAGTAAGGAGATCTACTACTTCAGAAGGAATTTTGTTGGCTTAGCAGAGGAAGAGTTTTACAATGTTTCAAAGACTTGCTGCCTGCCTCATTAGAATTTTTGAAAGAACGAGGTCAATTCTTTTCTGAACTAAAAGATCGGGTTTGGTTGCAGGATTTTGCTTTTCTTGCTGACATCACTGAATAGCGTAATAGCCTAAACTTGCAGTTTCATTGTAAGGATAAAGAAATTGGTGGCACAATTTCATATGTTGCTTCATTCTCAAAAAAGCTGGATTTGTGGGAGCAAAATCTCATCCAAGGTGATTACGAACTCTTTGCCTGTTTGAAGAAAACCCTTGACCAAGAACGCTCTTCACTTCCTTCTTACGACAGAAAAAAACATTAATGATGCGTAAGTTTTCTCTGCTTGTTTCATGGAACATTTTGATTTTGAAGGGGGCAATGCTGCTGTGGAGTTGGAACTAATTGATTTTCAAAATGATCTACCTTTGAAATCGCTTTCTTCAAGCTCTGAAAAGATTTGGCTTATTGTTCGTAAAGAAAAATACCTAATTTTGGACAAGATTGGCCTGAAAGTGAAGGCAATGTTCAGCTCAACATATATGTATGAGGTTTCCTTTTCCAGTAAGAAATTTATAAAATACAAGTAGAGAAACAGATTCGCTAATGAACAGTTTGGCAACTGTATTCGAATTGTCCAAATTTTCTAAAAAAATCGGGGTTTTCAACGAACATGACTTGCACCATTCTCTCAAATGTCCTTCACACTATCCAACAAAAAAATGTAATCAAAAAGGATGGAACCATATTTTTGAAAATGTGGAAAATGTACCAGGGGCTTCATGTAAAGTATCCCCAAAATGAAAGTATCGGTTTCAAATTCAAGAGGCCGCGACATTAGTTAGATCGAATGGGAAATATCAATTTTGGAGAAAAGCGGCTGAACGGTTTAGCCGCTAGCGTTCACGGACGGGCGGACGTCGTGCCGTCAATCGATTTTTCCGAATCAAGGACCCACAAAACATGGATTCTGGCTACACCACGTGTTAGATTTTTTTTATAAATTTAGCAACTGGATTTATCCAGTTTTTGGCAACCAGGGCACTGTAATAAGTGTTTCTGCTGAAAATTCACCGTTTTTTCGCGCAGCATTACATAACTTTCTGCCTACACCGCAGTGTAGTAATAACTTAGTGAAATAATTGAAATGATCTATAAATGTATCACTTGTTTTATATGTACGTGTCTGTCAGTGTAAACCCATTATTTTCCAAAAAATTCCGTGCAAGTCACTTGATTAATCAAATTGTAAATTACTATCTTATCATTTGAAGTAGTGGATATCCGTGATAAAAAAGCTTCGCCTGCCTATAAATCATTGAAACGTGGCCGCGTTATGAACTTCCGCGGCTTGGCGCCCAATAACTCGCTTTCGGCTTCACAACACACAATGTAGTCTCCTACTCACAGATTACAATGATTTTGCAGTATTCGTGAAGAATGTTTCTTTTAGAATATTGAATTTGTCGAAATGTAAGATAATATTCATTGATGTAAGATAATATTCATTGTCGTTCCTTAGCAGTAGCAGAGAGCTTGCCACTGTTTGGAACTCATTTTGTGTGGTTTTGTTCACCAGTATTTTTGCATCGGCAGGCCACATGTCAAATGCTAATTTCACTGCCACTTACGGTTGCTGATTTGGATGAGGGAAATGGAATTGTTCTCGTCATAGGGCCTCGGCGCCATTATCACAGCCATTGACGACTGCTCCTGCACAAATTCACAACACCATGTACTTTTTCGCAATATTATAATTTTATCTTATACAGTATTATATTGTCATAATTTCTGTCCTTCTTACTCTTCCAATATCACTTCATCTCGTAAATAAATGAAAGGTTAAAAAATCCAAAGTTTAAATGTTAAGTTAAATATTTTTCTGCCTTTGATTTCAGCGTGTTCACGAACACTTCCGATATTTAAATATTAACGTACGCGTACCTTAAAATATACTGCGTAAGCAGTTTGAGAGAAAGTAAAAATTAGAAGTTAATAACAATTCAGTGGGGGCGGTGGTGGTGGAGGGTCTCACGTTGCTGGCGCGCGGCGTTGTTAAAGCAACAATGGATAGATATTCGTTTGACATACACATTTTACAACCCAGTAATCCTGGTAGAACTGGCAAGCGAATGGAAATAGTTCGAAAAATATGTAATAGAAACAGTGGTCTGCAAATTTTAACTTTTTGGCTGGGGTTTTTATTTTAATTGGTGAATAACTTTAAGGTGACCACGCTGAATGTAAATTTGAAATCCATTTTGCTCCATCACGTGTCAGTTTTATACAATATAAAAAATAAGTATAGCTTTACTTTCGACTCGAATACATTTACATTTTAAAATATAATAAATCAACAAAATGTTTAATAGAAACTATGTTTGAGCACTGTGATCTTGTTTTCTTATGTATTTGAACATTGGTAAAATTTTATAAATGTTTTTCCAAAAGAACGCTTTTTACATTTGCTTGTGTGAAAAGTATTTTTTTCATCTCTTGCCAGTGACCAGCAATAGTCTGCTAACACACTCACATTCCACCCTCCCTGATAACGATGTTCTATCTCTTTGATGTCTTGGTGAAATCTGTCACCCTGCTCCTCGCTGACTCAACCAAGATTTTCCGAAAAAAAAATCCAAGTGAGAGTGTAGGAAATGTACCTCATGTACCCTTGCTGTCTAAACTTTTCAAGCATATTTTTTACAATATTTTTATAATTTGGATCCTTGTGATTTCCTCGGAAGTTTTTACTGACTTCCTTGATAGCCGTTCATACTTGTTATTCGGTTTGTGTCATTGTGTCTTCAAATATGGTATATTTTTTCAACTTCCTTATCTGTGGTTCAACAAATATTACTTCTTTAATCTTCGCATCAGATATTCCTGGAAAACTGTTCAGATTGTTTGACGTCCTCTTTTTGAACTGGATCTGAGTCACTGCAATTGTCTTCAAAGTTTATTTCAGTCTGAAGATGATTCCTTTCCAAATGTTTCTGATCGAGAAGGCGCAGGAAAACTTGGTTGAGAAACGACGGGCCTTTTTGCTGTCAAGACATTTGGATAAACGATATTTTTCAGGTTTTTTGAATTGTAGCCTGCAACGTCACACACAAAAATAACAATTATCTACAAGATTCGAGGCTCATGCCAAATCATTGAAATAGCAAAGGGCATGCTAATTTTCTTCCCTTGCCTCCATTTTCTTAATTGTTCTACACAAATATGACACACTTTTTTGGGAGCCCGTTTTCTGCCGAGATCTCCTAGTTTCATACCAAAGTAGACTTTTTCGCAAAATTTGTGATGTTACGTCTTCTTTTTCTTGCCACAAAATTCCAAATGTGACAAAATATGTCAGGATAATGTTTACATTTTCTGGAAGGTCCATTATTTCAAAAGACATACATTGAGCAAATAAAGCGTCCACTCAGAAATGTAATTGCTCACTAACTAAAAACTTATAGTATACTCAACAGGAATCGAAATAAATGTATTAAGAGAAGTATATTTGCGTGTTACAGTCTTTACAAACGTAACAAATTTCAACAATGAATTTCATGATATTTGCTTGCTGTCAACAAAGTAACATACTAGATATGTCTAATACATTTATCATAAAAGAAGTAATTGTAAAAAAATAGTACATGATGGAGAAAAGCTGTTTGTATTTTCAAAATCGGAATGATGTACTTTATAAAGAAGACGTATTTAGAAGAAAACCCCAGAATCATGCAGACCAGTGTAATTATTAAATACTATAATATTGTAATATTCTTCATATCTGCTCGTTTTAACACGAAGTGCACGTTACTCAGAGAATAGAAATACTATCCTGGAATAATGAGATATTTTATAGTCACTTTTCGATTCATTGTCAAATGAAAATGGGGTCCCGCAATGTTCGATATTAGGTCCTATTCTTTTCCTACGAAAACGATACGAACCTTTACGAAAGCCTATGGCCCTTGAGGCGAGAGAGTAACAGTTCTCTTTTTTGGGTAATAAGAATTTTCTTTACAATAAAGAAATAGTAAATATACCTATGTAAACAAAGATGAAAAATTCATGTTCAGCGACTTAGTGATAACCCTTAAGGCAAATAGGAATAAGTAACTTTTCTATTACTCAAACCAACTGAAAATCCAGATGATCACGATTGCAGACTACTGTGCGGTGATT